>JARHVA010000942.1:1307500-1907500 GCA_037957365.1 Torreya grandis | reverse complement strand
TGGCCTTCCTCATAAATTACCAAAATTTTTACATTTACCATTCTAAACATCCTTTTTACCATATTTTAACATTATTTCCATCTCATTGCTGTTCCCTTTGTGAGTTGTAGTGTAGGACCATGGATAGGACCAGCCTTTGTAATGAAATTTTCCAATATCCAAGTCACAATGAAATTACATTTGTCAAATTTTAGATAAGTTATGATTGATTGTGAGTTACATATCATTGACATGCTTCCCATCTTGATTTAGTATGTTTTATGATTACTTCATTATTTTTTCACTTTTATCTTCTTATTTTCTAATTGCATGTAAGAATCCTACCATTTTTATTAAGTTTTTCATACTTCCCAACTTGAATTAGTATGATTAATTAAGACCATTTTACCATTTTTTCTCTCTTTATACTTCCCAACATGGTTTAGTATGATTGATTAAATTAAATTAAATTATTTTTATACCATTTGTCTTTTACATGCTTTCCATTTTATGACATTATTTTCATACTCCCCAATGTGATTTAGTGCGATTTTACTTTTTTTAATTTGGTGCCAATCTTTTTCATGGTTTTAAAAACATTTTTTTGCCCTCTTGTTCACCACAATTTGGTTTTATTATACTTAGTCATATTTTATTATTACACATTTCCCATCATGATATAGTGTGTAGTATGTTTGTTTTTGATTAATTATGCTTATCTAAAGTCTTTTTGCCTATTTATTTTTAACCATGCATGTGTACGACATAATTATAGAAAATAAAACACCACACATATATTTCCCATAACATATACAAAAAAAACAAAATACATGTGCCAGAAAGAAATATATCCATGCATCTACAACCAAAACCAAAATACAACCCATAAGACCAACATATAACCATCAAATTCAATATCTATATGTATCTCATGTGTTTCGATACAAATTAAAAAAATACATCACTTCAGCTTTATGACTGGGCTCCATCATGTCTATCTCATGGCATAGCCATGCTGCCCATAGATGACTTGAAATTTCCCCTCTGAATAGTGCACTATAATGAGACTTTTTGAGATCTCAAACTTGCTACCTGTCCATATAAGTTGGCCACCTGGGCCTATACCTATCCCAACTAGATAGTGGTAGCCATATGTGAAGCTCTCCTAAGCCAAGAAGGTCTACCATGCATGTGCCTCTCCTGTTCCCACCCCTATTAATGATTGTAGCCCATATCCACATGATTATAATTACCTTAAATCCTTTTACACTAGTGTAAACTATCCCACCTAAGTTGGGGCAAATGGTATCATAAGATCATCCAACATGGTGGGTTGTATGGTACCAACACCCCATCTAGAATATCATGATGTGCTTCTATCACCAAGGATCCCCATCTAACTTCCTCATCTATAAGATCTAAAAATTCAAAGAAAATAGATATTATATCACATATACATCTCAAAATCTATCTATCTACCATCATAAATAACTAGTATTCTATCTTAAAAATTAAAAATCATAAAGCATTTCTCACCTGTCCCAGTGTCACCAATCATCATCTCCCCATCTACCCATCTACCAAACATAATATCTTCACTAGATCATCCCATAATTACCTCATCTATGAGATGCTTCCTAATCAAATAAAAACTTGGAGTCACTACCCATGTACATCTTGACCCTCTCCTTAGTGGTGCCTCTATAGACTAGTTCTACCTTGGGCTAACTGATGGGTTGTCTTGGATCACCACCCTATGTGCTCTATCTCACCACTAGAATATCCATTAGTGTTGAGACTTAGGTTTTCACTACTCTTCCTATTTTATTTCTATATTTAGAATATTTAACACCCATGTATCCATATCCACGCTCTCTCCTCCTCTAGCTATCGACTATCATGCTTGACTAGTCCATGGTCTCACATGCTATGATATAATCTCTAATATCCTAACTAGTGCTTCTCCTCTTCCTCTACCCATTGGATCCTCTCATACAATGCATAAAATATAGGAACCATTATAGAAGATACTAGGTGTGAAATTTTGAATTACCTTAGAAAGTGTGCCATTAGATACGACTTTACCCACTAGGGATAGTGGCCCATGATCTATACTCATGATAACCATGGCACCATAGTCACCTAACTCAGCCAAATAGTCATAATATGTGAATAAGACTACCACATGATCTTTCTTCATGTGACTATCTATAACACTGACATGTGGGGCATGACTCATGCTACCTGATCATGTCTCCACCTCACTACCTAAGGTAACCGATCATTGATTGCATGGGGTAACCCAAATGAATGATACATTAGGAACCTCTCGTATATCTAGAAACTTATTAATACCATTGATCTGATGGTATTATACCCTTTAGACAACATCCCATACATATCATGCATGAGCTAAACCTAAATGATAGACCCCAAGTCATAGAGTGCCCCTTGATCTAATATAGACTGACATAAGGCTATCACATATAGTGGTACCTTTCCATCTAACTTATGTCACAACACTTTTGATATCATAAGTCATATCACATCCTTTTGGATATCCAAAATTTGTGTAATATAGACATCAAACAAGCTCACCTTCAATCCTAAGTAAATCCTATATGAGCACATCACCCATCAAGCTAGTGCTTGTCTCTCCTCCTAGTTATCTAGTGTCCCGATGATCACTAATGTCCCCCTATAGGAAGTCCAAATAACACATGGACATCATCTAATGTGATACCAACCTCTATGGTATCTCCATCCACCACCCATATAAATGTGTTGGTCAAATGTTCCCAAGCTCCTAGGAGTATGACCATGAGGTCAACACTCAGTAGGATATGCCACATCTCCATGATGCTTCCCAATCCCAACATGACCAATCTAGCTCTATCTACATCTATCAAGTGCTCTAGTAAATTAGTTAGCCATGAAGCATCAACCAATCACCAAATTTTTTGACATCTCTACAAAAATCAAATAATGAAGGATGTATTATATCTCCATGTCACTCATAATCAAAATACATTCTTTTAAATTTCACAAAAATAAGCTAATTTATTTTAATTTATTCATTTTTTACCAAATTTAATTATTTTAAAACTACATCATCCTTTTCAGTACTAAGTTAATCATGCTATGGCTTAATAGTACTATATCAGTCCCTTATTTTATTACAGTACTATATCATCCACTTAAGAAATAACTAAGTTGGCCATATAGTACTAAGTCAACCACCTCTGACTTAAAAAACTAAGTTGGCCTTATTTTGCCTCAACAATACTATATCAACCACTTAAAAATTAAGTCAGCCATATTATACTATGTCAACCCTTTTCTAAAACAAACTAAGTCGGCCATACACTACTAAGTTGGCCCACTAAAATTCTTGTCTTCTACAAACTAAGTCAAGTAGGTTGACCTTGTTCTTTCACTACAATGAATTTTTGACTAATTTTCATAAATGCCTTGGGAATTTATTTCTCAGACCCCTTCCTACATAGTACCCCATTTGACCCCTAGTGTCCCAAAAAATTTCCTAGGGTTCATTTTGGTCTTTAGATTTTGTCTAAATGTCAAATTTCTATAAAACACTCAATTTCAAATAAAAACTTTCAAAAATTCAAAAAATTCAATTACTTACCTATGCTACACTTGTTGCGACCACTATGCATCCTCCTCATCTTAGCTTTCATCTCTTCACCATCCTGGCTCTCTAGGTTCTCACTAAGTTTCTCACAACTCTATTTTTCTCACAATAACAAATAATATAAAATGAATTCTTTTTCACCTAATTTATATTTACTATTCAAAATTATTTACCCTTCAAATATTTACCATTATATTTCTTGTTTTGACCATATACTTGTTTCTAATAACTCTTTTTACAACTCATAAAAATATCTAAAATATTGATGTCATAGAGAATCTTTCTAACTATTATATGCCTATGATGCATTTTTGTTAATTTTTCACTCTTTTTTGCTAATCTCTAGAGGTTCACCTAATGTTCTTCACATTGGATGCGTTCATATCTCTCACATATCTTTATTTATCTACAACACTAAGGTAAGCAAAGGTATGCATTTTTCAATTTTATCCTTTCATTTATCTTTTTTATTTCTTACTACACTTTACTTAGCATCAATGTTATGTGTCATTATGTTATTTTATCGAAGCACCATCCCCTGTTGCACCTATGTGACACATGATGAGATTTTAATGGGGCATATGTATACACATAATTTTTAAAAACTTTTATCAATTAATGATGCTCTCTATCTTATAGGAACCCATCGAGTCTCAATCTCTCTGAGTGCACACCTTAAGGGGTGCATCAGGAAAGGGGTGGGCAAACCACTACTGATTTACAATATTTTTATCCCTTTTTCCACTTGATATATACATACTTTTCTCTTTAAAAACATACCCCTAAGCTTTACCTCCCATTTTTCACACTCCTCTAGTCTTTTACCACCTTCATTAACCCTTTCCCTAACCTAAACCTCTTTTTGATAGTTTACATGACTATGTCATCTATATTGACCTTGTATTATTATTGATAAAACTTATGAAGGGTCTATGTTAGCTCTTTGATGAATTAGTTTATGACATAGTAAGTTTTTATAAATTATGATACTACGTCAACCAAGTTGACCTTGTCAGCCAAAACTTTTGGAAGGGTTTAAGGTTAGATCCACATATATAAACACAATCATTTCACCATTTTTAAGAGAAAAGAAAAAAAATTAAGATAAATTTCACATCTACTTATCCACCATTCTAATTGAGGATCAATATTAGGGTTTCATACTTTCTTTGAAGACATGGATCTTGTCTTATGGATAAGTATTTTGGATGTATTGATAGGTTGTGTAGAATAGAGCTGATTTATTCTGATCATCCTTACATACCATAACAACCTCTTGCAAATCACCTTGTCCAAGGGAGAGATTAGAGAGATTAAGGCTCAGTGGGTTCATCTTCAAAGGTAAGTATTCCTAACTTTGTTCCTCTTTTGTAAGAGTAGATAAATATGCATTTGCACTTTTCTTCCATGCATTAGGATTTTGTATACATTGACATGAGTATATGTATTTTATGCATGTTTAATTTTTATGTTTATTACCCCCACTTTATTCCACAATATTTGGTGATAACTAGATTAGATTTTGCTTTCATTATTATTACTTTAGTGAATGTGAAAACATAGGACCTAGTTAGGGTTAATGCATAGTTTTGCTTGGCTAAAGGCTTTATAACCCTCCCTAGTGATATTATTTATGGTAAGAGATCCATTGATTAGATATATAAGATACATATTGGTCATGACCTTGATTATCTAATGTATTCCAAATTAGAAGTGTAAGTAGAATCTATCTTCTCCAAGCTAGGATTAATTTATAGATATGCTACATTTCCCATTGGATACAATCTCAACCTAGAAAATAAAATTTTAGGGTTAAACATTTGGTGAAATTGATATTTGAAAATAATTATTACCTAAATGTACCACTTAGGATGTTTCTTACCTAATTTGTCCAAATATATTTTCTTTATCCTCTCATCATGGATGATGTTGATTGCTTTGATGATTATGATTATGAAACCCTTCAACTTTCTATTAAAGAAGGTATGAAAATTGAATACTCTTATATTATTCCAAGTGTTAAATCGAAAATATCAAATATTTGAATGGTGGTAGATATCATCCCTATAATCAGATTCATACTATCACGATTTCAAGAGATGATTTGATTCATCTTAAGTAAGATAAAGAGCCTTTACATGCTTTTCCTACACCACTATTATATGATTTTGGCCTTTAATATTTTATATAATATGGATACCAAGGCCAAGTATTTGGAAAAATAAGTAAGGTATAACCCACCTCATATATCTTAAATGTAATAATATAAATCGATAAGGGTAGAGGTTTTCATAAAATTTCATGAATTACCAATGTGGTAAGTCATATAAACATGATCTTCATGCAAATTTTACCATAAAAGTGGGTACATATGACCAAGAGGATCATTCATTTGATCATTAAAATTAAAAAAAAAACAAACATAAATAAATAAATTATGACTGATTTACAAATAACTTATAGGGGGGACATTCCTTCAATAAAATTGATTCAAACCCCCATAATTCCTACATTCCTAAATAATATGCCCCTTATCAAGATTATTATTTTTTCCTACCTTCATTTAAAACAAATTATTCCAACAATCCAAGCTATTCAAATGGTTTACCAAAAGTATTAAAGTTTAAATATTCCATACCACTACCAAAATATCCTAGATTTAGTGATCATGTACTTGCACTTGTTATACATAATGATGTTGACACTAATATATTCAAAAAATGTGGCTAGTTGGAACCAATTATAACACTTATGACAAACACCATTATTCCACTAAAATATCTCATGTCTATGATGACCACTATTAAGGATCTTAAAAATCTAGTTTCTATATTCCAAATGCAAATGGCTTTCCATAATGCTAATGCAAATGTGACTTAATTTAACAACCAACCTCTTGCACAATGTATACTTGAGTATCCTTATCCAAAAGATTTTGAATTACCATATTTACCTCTCTCTTTGAGGCACAAGGACCCATTCAACCACATGATTAACTATGTATATTCATTTCATCAATGGGCACAAGATGAAAAGCTATCACTAAAAATATTCCATATAAGCATTTTTTATGAAGCTCAAAATTGGTTCTATAATTGACCAAAAGGATAATTAACCACCTTTTAAAAACTAGAAGATGTTTTATTCATGTATTTCAATATCTAAAAGGTGTCAAAACTTACATTAGAATGTTTTAAAAATTTTAAACAATGTGATGATAAATTATTTCAAGATTATACTATTCGATTCAAAAGTATATCATATGAGATACCATATAGACCCTCAGATTTGGAAATTCAATTTATTTTTAGTTGAGGTCTTCTTTAATCATTAAAGGAATGAGAATTGAATAAATAATATGAGTAATTTACATATTTATATGTGGATGTGCAAAGATATGTTTCCTTCCTAATTACTCATTGAAAGGAACTTAACATACCTCCCTTTAAATACAAAAAAATTATCCCTCACACAAAGGAAACAAATAAATTACCTAAGGAGCATTATGAATAACTATGTGGTATCCTTAATCTTTGTATGACCAATTTACAAATGTTACTCAACATGGGGCCAATCAATAATCCATGTCCTATGTAATAATCCTAAAATGAACAAAATAAAAAGTATCCACGCCAACAAGATTCAAAAATTACCTTATTCATGGGTGGTGCTTATTTTTGGCATAACCATATTGCTCTTGCACAAGTAATAACTACTTGTAATGTAAGAAATTTACAATAAATTAGCTTCAATCTAAAAAAATTATAAAATAAAGAAGGTTGGAAAGACTCCTTTGGAAACACAATAATACCAATTTTTTGTGGTCCTAAAGTAAATAAAACATGGGTTTGGGTTATTCCTATCATATCTCCATATGAATTTATATGATGAACTCTTTTTCTATACCAACTGGAAGTAAAAATTGATCCAAATTAGCAAGGTTTTTATTTTTCTCATGAAGGCAAATTAATGCATATTCCAAATGATAGAATTAATTCTTATAATACACATGTAAAGCATGAGGAATAACATGCAATGTAACTTTTCAACTTACCCAATCATGATGTAAGTAATGTAAAGGATCCAACTTAACATTGTCAGACACTGAATGGGGGAGATACGTATGACCATCCATTGGATGAGATCATAAAGTAGTCTTTTCAAATATTTCAAAAATACCAAAAAAATAAAAAAACATTTAAAAAATCCAAAAAAACTCTTGGAACCTACATATCCTATTATATCCTTAGCATCTATGTGTTAGTTCCATGTTGATGGATGGCATACTAGTTACTTTTACATACACATGTGTGTCATACTTCTACTTGAGGGAGATACAATATTATATAAATAGATGATCTATTCCTATTTAAAATGTTGGGCCTTCCATTTTATCATGTCATATAGACATTAGAGTAATCCACCTCAATGATCATGATACTTTCAGGTTAGATAATTCTATAGTCACTCTACATTATCATATTTTGAGATATTATGTAGTTACACATGCCTTTATCCATGATTATATAATTCATAGGGTACTTGATATGTTATGAAATTAATAATTTTTTGTAACACATTTTGATCCATAGGCTACTGTGATATGTTTATTCTCGGTGCTTATGCTTTCCTTTATGCACTTCCTTGAGTGCCTTGTCTTGCTATTGTCTTGATTTTTTGAGCATTTGAATATGCTCCTTTATTTGTGAGGCCCATGCCTATATGTGTGCTTTATTTGACATTTAAATATGTCATTATTTATTGTATAGACATTTTAATATGTCATCCTTATTTTTTTTGGGAATTTGAATAAGTCATGTCCCTTTGATTATGTAGTATTGAACATGCCCCTTGTTTGTGGTCTCCTTAGACCATTGCCTTTTGACTTGATTTTGAGTGCTCTTGGGTGTGTGATTGATTTTATTATATATATATATATATATATATATATATATATATATATATATATATATATATATATATATATATATTCTTTCATGATCCTTATAATGCATATTAGGCCTTCATGTGATCACATTGTTTTATACACCTCAATACTACATTTACCTAGACATGTTCCTTATACATGCTACATTTATACATTCACAAATTATATAGTTATCTTATCCTTTTGAGGTGAGGTAACTACCAATTTGTATTCTTACCTCACCTAAAAATGGGGGAATATTAGTGGGGGTATGTCATAAAGACATATTGATGTAAATGAAAACATAAACTTACATAAAACATTTACCTAGATCTAATTTCTACCTTTAATCCCTTATCTGATCTCTAATTTACTTACATGTAAAAAGTACTCAACTCCTCTCTTGACACCCTTAAACACTCTTACCTTTAATAGAATCATAATCCTCCTTGCACACATAATACACTTCTCTCTATATAAAACATATCACCCTTCATCTCCCTTTGTAATCTCTACTCTTATGCTTAGCTTTGCACTCTCACCTTTACTTTGACCTCTTACAACCCAAACCTACCTTTTCTTGCTCTACACTAAGCCTATTTTTAGGCTTGATTCACTTGTACTAGGTGTATACATAATATTTTAAATCTTTTATTGATTAAAGACACTTTGTATCTTGTAGGAACCTATCAAATCTCAATCTCTCTAAGTGCATACCTTAAGGGGTGCATCGAGAAAGGGGTGGGTAGACCATCGATGCTTTGTAAGATTGTCATTCCTTTTACCTCTTGCCATATATACTCTAGATTCCTGAAGCCATTAAACCCAAGCTTATTCTTATTAGTCCTATCTATTCCCATCATTTTCTATGTTTTATACCTCATTTCTTGCCTTAGCACCCTTTTAACCTATCAGTTTTGCTAGGTCGACCAAGTTGAACTACTATAGTTTCAAGATATTTAATCTCTTTTAGTTTGTTGGCCTCTTGGCTGACCTAGGACATACCTAGAGAGTTATCCCCAAAAACATGCTAGGTCGACTGGGTCAACTTATCAAATCCAATGTTCCTAAAAGTTTTTAAGGCAAGTTAACACTATATATACAAGGTCATTTAACACCATTTGATAAGAATGAATAATTAAGAAAATAAGTGTGAACAAACATCTAAATTTTGACCATTATACTTAGGGAATAAATAGTTAGGGTTAAATACTTTATTTGGAGCTCCAATCTCATCTTATGGATAAGTATTTTGGATGCTTGGATAGGTTATGTAGACTAGAGATGATTTATCTTAGTTATCCTTACATATCAAAATAATCTCTTACAAAGCACCTTGGCCAAGGGGGAGATTGAGGCTCGGTGGGTTCATATTCAAAGGTAAGTATTCCTAACTTTATTTCCTCCTTTGTAAGAGTAGATAGATAGAACATATGTATTCTTATCTTCCATGTATTAGGATTTTGTATACATTGATGTGAGTATATGTCTTCTAATACATGTTTAGTTTAGTAATTTATTTATTTTTATTTCTAAACCCAACTTTGTGCCACAAGATTTGGTGTGCACTAGATTAGATTTACTTTTCTTGTTATTAGATTAGTGAAATATTAAATCATAGGACTCTTTTAGGGTCATTGTGCGATTGTGTTAGACTATAGGCTTTGGAACCCTATCTCACATGGTGTGTTGTGACAAGTGATACCTTAATAGGGTCTAATAGATCCTCACATTGGTCATGCTACTATTTAAAAATTGTATGTTCCCCAATTGAAAGTGTAGGTGTTCCCTATCCCATCTGATCTAGGATTGATTTATGGACATGATGTATTTCTAATTACATACATTCTGGTGAACCTGATGTAAATTAAGAGCTTACAAGATTTCTTTCACTTATATCATTTCTATTCATAATTATTTTTCTCATATCTTTACTATGCTAGATCGACCCTATCGACCCAATTTATTTATCTCTATGCACAAGTTTACAGGAATATGTAACTGGCTTGACCAACTAGACTCAATACAAGTTTTAAAACTTTGAAAATTATTTTTAGCCAATTGGATCGACCAACTTGAACTAGTATAGTTTTTCTAGTTTTTAGACTACTTATTCAATCAACTAGGTCAACCAAGTCAACCTAGTTTATTTTCAGCACTTTTTCAACAGGTTTCTATATTACTTGGTTAACTAGCTCAATCCAATTTGTAAGTTTTTGGTAGTTTTTTCCAAGTTTATTGATTAAAAATATTCTCTATTATCATCTCTAAACCACTCAGGTGAGTTTATATTCTTCCATATCTTTTTTTTCTATAATTTTCTTTCATAGTTTTCAGTCTTTAAAACTTTCCCTGCACAGTCAACTAGGTCAACCCTATGGACCTAGTTTTGTGTTATGTGCATTCTAAAATAACTAGGTCAACCTGGTCAACCTAGTTCATTATCAAAATTTGCTTCTATATTATAGGTTTAAACCTATCAACCCTATTATAAATGATAATCCATATAATTTCTCAACTATACCTTATTTCAAAGTTGGAATAAACCATATATATTAATCACATCTTTTCAATTGTTTACATGCTTAGAATAGTTCACATAGTCTAATTAGGTGGTTTTTAATTAATCATTTAGTTTCAATTTACACACCTAGCCAAAACACATCAAAATTAACAATCATTTAAACATTTGAATACCTAGGCTAACCTACTTAGATTTCATCACCAATGGGGAAGCTGACTTGATGCTTTGATCAAGTATGAAGCATGGTTAATGGTATATTATAGCTAAGCACCAGATACCTTTATCACTGTAGTGTGTGAATTGAGGGGGTAGGCCCCAATACCAAGCTTGTATCATTACCACTATAGTCCCTTTCATCCTAAACTTACCTGAAACTATCCTTAGAATTCTATCTAGTACCTTACTTATAGCCAATCTCCATTTACACTTAAAATCATTCTTAATAATCTAATCTACATTATAGGTTGGCCAAGTAGCTAGCTTTTCTTTCAAGTTGCTTGCTTGCTCTTTGATCAATTATGTGTGTAAAATATTGCATTATCTAGTGTTAGTGTAAGATTTTGCTTTAGTGCATTAATTGGATTAGCTAATGTCAATTCAATAGATTGTTTGTTTCCATTTCAATACTTACTACTTTCTTACAATACTTGTAATTATCTTGATTCAGTTCATAGCTATTATTAGCTTTCATTTCTTCCTTATTTGTTGTGCTAGGTCGACCCTATTGACCTAGTATATTTTTTAGCCCTTGTATAGTGTACTAGGTCAACTTAGTTGATCTAGTGCTATTTACAACACCTTTACCTTTTTCTACTAGTCACTATTCACTAACTGGGTCAATACTGTAGACTCAATATAGTCTTATAATCCTTGTTTTGGACTAAGTCAACCGAGTCAACCTAGTACTATTGTCAGTCACCATCAAATCCTTTTCTTTCTCACCTTATCCCTTTTCCTTTCATCATGGAATTTATATTTGGTGATAATTATAAAGTTTAATCAATAGACATGATGGAATTTACCAATCCTAATAGGGTCTCCCATAGACAAAGTAGGGTTCATTTTGTGAATGCTAGTAATGTTCATATTTCAACTTTCATGATGGACTATGGGACCCCTCATCATACCTATTTGCAGTAAAACCCTCATCTTATCTTAGAGGATCAAATTGAATTAGAGTATACTCCTAAAATGCTTTTCTTTATCATGGGATTCCCTTAACATAGAGGGAAGGATCCTTCTACTATCTATAACCTCATGATTAGCCATCAAGTTAAAGAACCTCATTCTCCTAATCCCACTTTCTCAATTATATTTGGGGGTACTGACATATTTAGTTCTCAATGTATTCCTTTAATCTTGAATCCTTATTATGTTATGACATATTTATCTTTAACTTCTTCTACCTCCATGCTTAGTATTTTAACTAACATGGTAGGTTCTACATATAGTGGTTCTCTCATAAGGTCCACTATCCTTAATCCTTCCACTAGTTCATCATTTTCTACCTAAGGTACTGATGATTCTAGTGCTTCTTCTTCTCAACCATTTACTAGTCCATCTTTTGCTTCACAAGCAAAATTTTCCACTAGTGCCTCAACTTCTCATAGTTCTTCTCAAACTCATATCAACACTAACCTAAGCTACTAATACCAACACAAACACCAGTACTACTTCTTATAATAACACTAATCAAACTCATCAACTATTGTTACAAAATCTCAATCAAATGAACATGTTTCAAGCTCATAATATGAATCAAATGATGCTAATATAAAACCACCTTCTTAATCTTCAATTCAATCCTCAACCAATGGCTTGGGGCACACATAAACAAAGTGTTCCTTCTCCTCATTTTTAAGATTATAAAGGTAATCTCATTCCTCAACCTCCATTAGTCAAAAAGTCATCATGCATTTAAAAAATGAACCTCTTACCACTCAAATTGTTAACATTGACATTGGAGGTTTAACACCTACAATTTCTCACAATGGATCAACCGATCCTACCCATCACCTCAAGAGATTTGGAAATATTTACAAGGATTGGGTCAAGTTAAATACCTTTTCCACTACCAAAATCTTATCCAAAACCCTCATAGGTGATGCCTTGGATTGGTACAATCAAATTAGAAAACACTCTATTACTAGTTTAGAGGACTTAGTAAATTATTTAGTTCAAGAATTTCAAACTAGTGATCTTCCAAAGAACACTTTGGCCCATTTAATAAATTTTAGAGAAAAAAAAATGAAACTGCCCAAGCCTTTATTAAGCAATGGAAGACTTTGTCCAGAAAATATGAACATAACATGGTAGATGACAATATTTTTCATCTCTTTACAAATGCTTTATTTCCTAAATTAAAATATTGAGTTTGTACCCTTTTTCCATGTATCTTGGAGGAGGCTATCGATCAAACCAAAATATAATATTTCCTCATGCATCAATTCGAGCCACCCCAACCTTCTACAAGCCCTCACCTATTAGTAAAGGAAAAAAACTACAATATTACCAATTAAGGTGTTACCAATTCATATGACACCATTAACAATGTTCAAGCTATCATTCCTACCCCTTCTTCAGAACCATGTCCCTCTTAATAATTCACTAATCCTCATTTATCACCAAGCAACATTAATGTCCATAAGCCTTTATCCTTGACTAAATTTCTTAAAAATCTACCTAGGCCTCTTCCTTGAGAGATTGACCTTTTTCAATATATGAAATCATGGTATGACCCTAATAATTTTTATTGGTTTCATGTTAGCTAGGGTCACTCTCACGAGACTTGTAGACAACTTTACAATTTAACCATGGAATTTATTGTTGGCCCAAATTTTGATCATGATTCCATTATTTATAAGCATCAAAAAGCTTATGAGATTGCTTTCAAATACTATAAATCACATGATAAAACTCAATCCTTAAATCAAGAAAATCCTCATTTAGCTATCTATAAAGACCATTTACCTAATCATCAACTAATCCAAGAAAGTCAAGACAAGCCCACTTAATCCACCAATAACATAGAAAGTCTTGTTAAACCTAATTTTGAAGAGAATGTGGTTAGCATGATCAATATGCAAAGAGTGGTGGCTTTTATTAATTCACAACCTATCTACACTCCTCATAAGATATATTGTGTTTTCCAAGATTCTTATCCAACTCATTTAAATGATTTAGGGAAAAAATATCTTATTTATTTTGATGATCTAATTTATGATTCTCCCTTGGATGATACATCTCATACTATCTCTGGTTCTCTCCCACCATCTTCCAATACTAATAACAATCCAATTTCTAGTAAAAATTCTTCTTATAAACTTCAAGATTAATTTAGACCAACTACTTCTTCCTCAAAAAATAATTTACAACCTTATTCTCAACCTTCACATTCTTATAAACATAAATTTCAATGTTCTTCAGATCCACCTTTCAAAGACCTTCTTAATAATTACACACCTATATCTAAAAATCTCCTTATGGGTTATGATGAGTGGGATCCCATTATGGAACTTACTAATCTTCCATCCCAAATCCCTTTCCTTGAACTCATGAGGATATCTCCATGTCATAGAAATTTCCTCATGCAACTCTTATTTGAGATGAATATCCCTCTCTCTCCCCTAGTAGGATGGGAGACTACTTTATCTAGATCTAGGGATAGTATCTTATAACAATGTGAAAATATGTCCAGTAACATTGATGAAACTCTAGACACTTCTCTTTCTTTATGATTTCCTATCACGTCTATTATTTTGGATGAGATTATTCTTCATGTAGATGATCCTCCATTATTTATTAGCATCCAAATAGGTGATATCTAAGTCAAGCAAGCCTTGATTGATGAGGGTTTTATCACTTGTGTTACATCCCTTGATTTCATTAATATTCTTGGATATTCTAAATGCAATCTTAGTCTACACACAACATATGCCAATGATATGATAGAAGGAAAGTTCTTCCTTTAGGGTGTGTGTGGCTTCCCATTACCATCCCACCTATCACCATTCATGTGAAGGTGATGATATTCAACTTTCCCCTTTCATATAACATCTTGATTGGTAGGCTGTGGACTCATCTTAAGTGAGCTATCGTATCTTTTTCCTACCAATGCGTTAAGTTTCATCATAATAGAGCCATTTAAAAGATTCAAGGAAACACTAACCCTTCAAATTTTTAATAATTATAAGACCATGGTGTCTTCAATATTCCTACTCTTGAACCTTTTCTTAGTGTTCCATTTCATGAGTCACATCATTTAAAATTTCCTATCAACTCAACTAGAGGTTACAATGGGCATCCTGAGCTCATTGGTAACATTCCTCCCAACCTTTTAGAATCTGATGATGATGATCCTAAATTAAACATCAAAAAATTTGATCTCTCACCTCATCTCATTTCATAGCTTCCTACTTTCTTACAACCTCATTCTTGCAATCTTCCTTGTGATGACATTTCCTTAGTCTTAACCAAGACTAGGCACCCTATTCACCAAGATTCCTCTGATGACAAGGTCATCCTGACCTATGTCATTGATATTCATACTCTAGATTATGATTATGGCTATTATTTAGATGATCCTCTTTTAGATAGTCTTTTCCAAGCCTATGATGCTGAGATTGCTCATTACCATTCTTATTTACTTGAGTCTTTTCGTACATGTCATCATTCTCTTTTTTTTATAGTTATTGATTCTTGCATTTTTCCTCTTTATCATATGGTAGAGATGGTACTAATACCTATATTTTTTGAGGGTCCACTTAGGACCATTCTCTTGGATTGTGCTATGACTAGACCTTATCATTTTTCCACACCTAGGGTAGTCCTATTTAGACCTTCTACAAATCACACCCCTCCTTTAGTAAGGCTAGATATAGTTAAACCTATTCCTTTTTCCACTCTAATTGAGTCTATTTCTTCTCCTACTATTTCTGATCCTCTTCCTACATCTCCTCCTAGTGCTCCTTCTATTGATCCTAGTTCCACTCCTTCCCCATCATCACCCTCCCTTGATGATGGTTTGCTTCTACTGCCTAAGATGGATCCTTTTTCCACTAAATGGGCTGATGAGTCCTCTTCAACTACTTCCACTCCTATTTCACCTCCTTATGTGAGTGCTTATAAAACCATTCACAAGTGTATCTATTGCTTCCATGAGATAGATAGTCACTCTTTCACCCATTGTCATAAGTTGAGACAATATCTTGATAACTTTCATCTTTCTTTCCCATCATCAAATAAATCCATACCTCCCTCAAAGGTACATCCTAAATGTTTACCAAAGTATGGTGAGGTATTTTATCTATGGCACTTATGTGGCATGCATCATACTGATCATTTCCAAATTATTCAATAACATGTTAAAGGTCACCTTGTATCCATCCCTAGACTTTCTACCATTCCTCCCATAGGTTGTTCCTACAAGAAGGCTCCTCTTTCTCTCATGGCTCCACCTTTATTTATTCCATCACCTCCTATGGTCCCTTCACCACCTTTTGTACCTCCACCTATGATTCCTTTACCTATGGACCTTCCCCCACCTATGGATCTTTATCCACCCATGAGTCCTTCACTTGTGGATCCTTATCCACCTGAGATTCCTTCTTCCTCCATAGATCTTATTTCTATGCATTTTCCTAAACAACCTTTTCCTAACTTCCCTCCTTAGCATGATCCTTCAAGCATTCTTACATTTTTAGTTGAGGATGTTAGAAGAGAAGTATTTGCCCAATATTAACTAAAGATTGATGAGAACTTAGCAATAATTTGATTACAACTTCATAGAGACTTATCTGATGTATTGAATAATGTGTGTGGATAAATTTACCAGTATTTGTGAGCACATGCATGGTGATTTCTCATTTATATTTGGATTGGCAGTTTACTCCAATTTTATTTCTATTTTTAATTATAGCATTTGATACTATGTCAAATTCTTTCCTATCTTATATCATGCTTCTCATTTTTGTTGTACTATAGTTAGCTTATGTTATCATTTTACATTTTGCATATGATTGTATTTTCCTTATCATTGATTTTCTTTTCCTTTAGAGTTTTTATCAAAACTCTTCCCTTCTATCTTCATGATTATTTGATTTCTTATCTTTATTTTTCACAGAGAGTTATCATTGTGACTTGGTTATATTTACCATCTTCCCTTTGATTAATATCCCCTATTACCATGTGATCAGTTAGTAAGCAATATTTCTCATTACTATTTACTTTCTTTGATCATCTTTTGGATCTCCTTTTTTCCTTCTATCTTTTTTATGCAAACTAAGCATATACATGGTTGAGACATGAGATCACATTCTCAGTTTATTGTCAAGCCTAAGTGCTCTAGTCAGTCTTTTGTCTTGGGTCACTTAGCTTTCTTTATCTTTCATAAGAGAGATAGTGATACACACAAATGAGCTTTAGGCTAAAGCTCATTTGTGTGTATCACTATCTCTCTTATGATTGGTCATTCCAAATTTGTATGGAGGAAGAATCTTAAAAAATCCTTTAAAATAAAGTTAAAAGCCAAATCATTTAAACAAAAGGCAATGATATTAAAAGGAAAAAATATTGAATAATCTTAAAAAGTCTAATCACACTAAAAGACATGATTCAAATCACATCTCCTTCTTCTAGTTGAAGTTCAAACTCTATCGTTGGCCTCACGGTAGATCTGAGATCCTTCGGGGTATGGTAGTCTAGTATATTAGAAGAGGAGAATTAAAAAATCTTTCAGTGCTACCTAATTTCTCATGCAAGCACCCAATCTTCATAGTAGACTGATGGCTCTGTAAAGGGTCTTGAGGAGTGGGGAACATGTTGTGGGAAGGTAGGTCCATTTTAATTTTCCTTGTAAAAATCTACCATCATGAGTTGATATTAGTAGGACACCTATTTGCCTACAAAGCTTTGTGTCTATAGAAAGCAGGTTTCCTTCATACATAAACAACCAATAGTCCTTTAGCGTCTTCTCATATCCTTAGTATTCATCTTGCCTCCTAAGGTATTCTCATAAGATGTCTAAGTTTTGTTTCTTATACTCCTTTTTTC
Organism: Torreya grandis; assembly: GCA_037957365.1. Lineage (NCBI taxonomy): Eukaryota > Viridiplantae > Streptophyta > Pinopsida > Cupressales > Taxaceae > Torreya > Torreya grandis. The sequence goes on along the minus strand of JARHVA010000942.1, from coordinate 1,889,368 downwards.
ATTTCCTTTCCTTCATATTTCCTCTTGGAAAATATTGTTTTGGTTTCTGATCACTCCTCATGGGATTTAATTTGTGAGTTATTTTTTAAGACCACAGATAGGACCCAACATTCCTCTAAAATTACCACCTTTTCCATCCTATTACCCACATACTTGATTTACCATTACCTTATCCTTTTTCATGCCAATGCTATTTTGGCATCCCCTTGGGCTTTTATTTTGTGAGTTGTAGTGTAAGACCGTGGATAACACTTGGCCCTCACAATTTTTTTTCCAATAATCAAGTCACCATCCATAATTACATGTGTCAAATATGAGATAAGATTCAATTTATTATGAGGTTACACATCATTGACATGCTTCTCATCTTGAATTAGTTTGTTTTATGCTTACTTCATTTTTCTTTCATATTTTTTTTTCTTATTTTTTGAGTGCATGTAAGATTACAACCATTTCTTGAATTTATCATACTTCCTATCTTGAATTAGTATGATAAATTTAAGATGAAACTTCTACAAATTTTGTTTTTATTTTGTACTTCCCATTGTGAAATAGTATAATTGATTGACTTAATTTTTGATTTTTTTTATTAGCATTCATGCCCTTTTACATACCTTCAATTTTATTACATTGTTTGTCATATTTCCCAACGTGATATTTAGTATGATTTTACTTGTTTTAATTTGGTGCATAAATCTTTTACATTGGTTTAAAAACAAATCCCCTTTTATCATTTTATTTGCCATTTTTTTGGATTTTTTTATATACTTAGTAATTTTTTGTTATTACACATTTCCCAACTTGAATTAGTGTGTAGTACATTTCTTTGATTGATTATATTTTTTTAAGTCCTTTTTCATCTATTTATTTTTAACCATGGATGTGTACTCCATAATGCTAGAAAAGAAACCAAATCACATATATTTCCTATAACATAACAACAAAGCTAAATACATCTGCTAGAATAAAATATATCCAAAGCATCCACAACCTTAGCCATTATGAACAAACATACACCATCATAAAGATAACATACACAACCAACACCAATAAGCCAAAAATGATACATCATATATATATCATGATTTTGATATAATATATACAACCATATATAAAGCCTCAACACTAAGGCTGAGCTCCATCCTGTCTATCTCATGGCCTAGCCATGCTACCTGCTAAGGTCTTAGTCTGACTCTTCTAAATGGTACACTATAATTATGTTGTTTTAGATATTAATCCCTTTACATGTCCTTGTAAGCATGCTATCTATACTTGTGCTTGCACCAACTTAGACTGGATTACTATATATGCCTAAGTGAGCTGATTTTACATTGCTATATATGCCTACATCATCTATGTCACTATCTACAGACGTGCAGATCTCTCATCTACCAAGGCCTACTATGCCTATTTCTCACCTACACTTGTCTCTAATGGTGGATGCACCCTCTCCCTCTGCATTTGTATCTACCTTACTACCTCACCAACTAATCTAAACCAGCTCACCTAAGCTGGGAAAAATGGTACACTGGAATGCTCTAGTGTCATGGGGTCGTATGGCTGTAAAATATCATCTAGGATATCATGGAGTGTTCCCCTCACCATGGACCCCCATCTCTCCATCCTCTCAATATCATCTCTGAGCTTGTAGCCCACATGGCTAAGGCTCTCCTCTCCTCTAAGCTATCCAGTATCCCTGTAGTCACTAGTGCTCCTTCTATGGGCAGCCCAAAGATGGCATGGACATCCTCTAATGTGATTACAACCTCTATCACATCAACCAATATGTTCTATGTGCTGACCTAGTACATTTTACCAAAATGTGCATTTTTCTAATTTTTTTCCTAAACCCTTCCAACCCATTTCCTATCTTCCTATTTTCTACCCTTATAATCTAAGTTTTTTAAATTTAGACATATATAAATTCTTAAAAACAATTTTTATCAAAAATTCACTTAATTCAATATAAATTTCAAAAGCTGATTTGAGATCTGTAGTTACACACCTATAGTGCACCTGTTGCCGCCTTTGGTTGTCCTCATCTAGCCTATCATTCCCTAACCATCCTAGACTTATTTAGTTTCAAAGATATCTTTACTATCTTTCCCAATTAAAAATTAAAAATGAATTATCTTTTTCCTTATTTAAAAACACTTTTCAAAATTTAATTCTTTCATTTATTTTTAGGCAGATTCTTTGTTTTGCCTATATCTTTATTTCTGCTCATCCATTTTACAAACCATAAAATGTGTTAGAATCATGATGAAGTAGAGATTATTTTACAATATCATATTCCTATATTACATTTTTTTATTTTTATATATTTTTTTCACTAACTTCTATAGTTTTACCTAGTGTACTGTACATTGGATACCTTCATTTCTTAAAGTCTACTACTTTATCTACGACATTAAGGTAAGTTCAAGGTATGTGTTTTTTAAATAAAGTTATTTCATTTATCTTATTTGATTCTTACTAAACCATAATTAGCATAAAATTTTTGTGTTATCAAGTTTTATTTTGAAGCACCATCTCATGTTATACTTACGTGACATGTGATGAGATTCAGTTGGGGCATATGTATACATATAATATTTTTAAACTTTTATTGATTATTGACACTTTGTATCTTTTATAAACCTATTGAGTCTTAGTATCTATAAGTTCATTCCTTAAGGGTGCACTAAGAAAGGGGTGGGTAGACCATTGGTGCTTCATAAGATTATCATTATTTTTACCTCTTACCATCCACACTCTAGCCTCTTGGAACCATTGAACCCAAGATTATTCTTCTTAGTCCTATCTATTCTCATAATTTTCTACATTTTATCCTTAATTTCTTGCTTTATCACCCTTTTTACTTATTAGTTGTACTAGGTTGACCATGTTGACCTAGTACAATTTCAGGAATTTTGCTCTCTTTTAGTTTGTTGGCCTCTTGGCTGACCTAGCACATACCTAGAGAGTTAGCCCCAAAAATGTGCTAGGTCAATTGGGTCGACCTAGCATAACTAACATTCTCAAAATCTTTTAGGGAAAGTTACCACTATATATACAAGGTCATTTAACACCATTTGATGAGAGCAAAGAATTAAGAGAATAAGTACAAACAAATATCTACCTATTGACCATTCTACTTGGGGAATAAAGCTTTAAGGTTCAATACTTTCTTTGGAGCTCTGATCTCATCTTGTGGATAAGTATTTAGATGCTTAAATAGGTTATGTATCCTAGACCTAATTTATCTTAGTTATCCTTTGATACCATGACAATCTCTTACAAAGCACCTTGGCCAAGGGGAAGATTGAGGTTCAATGGGTTCATCTTCAAAGGTAAGTATTCCTAACTTTATTCCTCCTTTGTAAGAGTATATAGATAGAGCATATGTATTCTTCTCTTCCATGTATTAGGATTTCATATATATTGACATGAGTATATGTCTTCTAATACATGTTTAGTTTAGTTGATTATTATTTTTTGTTTCTAACCCCCACTTTATGCCACAAGATTTGGTGCACACCAGATTATATTTACTTTTCTTGTTATTATAGTAGTGAAATATTAAATCATAGGACTCTTTTAGGGTTGTTGTAAAATTGTGTTAGAATATAGGCTTTGGAACCCTATCTCACATGGTGTGTTGTGAAAAGTGATCCCCTAATCAAGTCTAGTGGATCCTCACATTGGTCATTCTCCTGCTTAACAATTGTATGCTCACCAATCATAAGTATATGTGTGCTCTATCCCATTTGATCTAGGATTGATTTATGGACATGATTCATTTTTGATTGCATATACTAGGTCTCTAGTTCTAGAACTAATTATTTAAAATGAAAATTATCATACATTATTTCAATATCATCCTCCTTAGTTAAAACACCATCCTCTCATACACAAATTTTAAGACTTCACCTCTGTTCTTGATTTAAGCTTGCTTATCCTCTTATAGGTTCATATACCTAAAAGCCTAATGCATGGTTCCAAAGTTATTGTCTCCAAAATAGGACCCATATGGCAATCCATATGAATATTTTATGATAATTACACATCCAATCATAATAATAAATATCTAAGTTATAACTATATCTCTTTCCAAATAATCCACTCTTTCTTCTTTACGGCATAGTATCTAGTATCCCTCTTTTTACACAAAGCTAGTAGGTTTGAACAATATAAAATTTTTACAAAAAATTTAGACACATTTTTAGATACCATTTATCCAATTATAGTTTCAAATAAAATTTCAAACCAATAATCTCAAGGGAAGTCCTCCTTTTTACACAACCTTCATGTCAAATATGTCTCTTTAAGCTTAGTTCAAGATCACTACCAACTTTCCATATTATAAGGGACTATAAAAACCAAAAAAACATAATAATGTTTTATATAATGTTAAATTACCTTATATTACCAAGTTTTAATAATTTTAATAATTGTAAACAAAAGTTATTCTAGTTGCAAGTTAAAAACCCTAGCCTTGGTTTTGACAAGCTTGTACAAGCTTGAGAGCCTCAAAATAGGGATAGTTTGAATTTTAAAAAATTTAAATCAATTATAAAACTTGGATTATGCATACTCAACCTTACCTTATATTCAAAAATATCTATTTATACATGAATAATCACTAAAAGTCTCCAATATTTAAAAAAACTGTGTGAAGGTTTTATTTGCATCTTGCACTTATAAATGTATTTATAAGCATAAAAAGGATCACCATTATTAATAATATATTATAATAAACTCCAAAAATCTCAAAAACATTTAATTAAACTCAAAATAAATACTTTGCTAGCTTCCTTCTTGATTGTGCAAGAATAAGGTTTACTTCAACTTGGACTGAACTGTAGATTATCACCTAGTTATCTGAGAAATAATAATAAGAATACAATATAAGCATGCATACAAAAAAAAAAACTTAAATTTATTTTAATAATTTATATTTAATAGGAATTCTTCAAAAACATATTGTTATTCATTTGTCTCAAAACACATGCACATTCCATATATAAAATTGCAAACACAAGTAGTCTTTCTTAGTTTTTGATCCTTTTTTCATCTTTTTCCACTCTATTAAAAAATTATAATATCATAAATAAATTATAAAACTCTTTATTATTACCTACATTCTTTTCATTTTCTTTCATAATGCCAATCATGTAAAATAACTCCCTCACTAGGTCAACTCCATGTAGGGTGGGAGTTACACTACCTTATTTCTTTGCCTTTCTTGGATTACATTAATTTTTCACAAATTAAAAGTTTTAAAAAATTTAAACACACTCCTAGGACCTAATAATACCTTTAAAAAATATACATCAACATTTTCATTTCATACGAAACCCAAAATACCACTCTAAAACCTAGTTATAATTTCAAAATTTCAAATTCCCCCTTTTTGGTAGGAAATTATAAATGGATAAGAAAACACAAAAAAAATAATATTAATGAATCCAAAACACCATATGTGACCTTAAAATACTTCTCACACTCACACCATACCAAAAATGGTCATCATGAAACTCTCCGACACACTAACACCCTATGTTACCTTTTGATGCTCTGCATCAAGCTCCCTAAATGGGAAAATTTGAACTCATACTTAAATGAACCTTGTCTAAATTACTAATTAATTACTAATTATTACTATTATAATTTTTTGAGCTCCTATTTCTACTTCTCCTCTTTTAATTCTTATCTCTTCTCGATTGATTCTTTAGTCTTTGTATCCTTTCCTTGTCTTGCTCTTTGCGAACTCATCCTCTACCTCTATGAAGTACATGATCTAGTGAAAATATTTATCCTCTTTATATTTAATTTAATCCATATATGATTTATATTCACCATAATTTAAGTTAAAATTCTATTTATTAATCTTCACACCTGATCCTACTCCATAACTTCCTTCCATATTTGTCATGGTTTGTTTATGCACTCATTGGTTTATCTTTTTAACAATATTTTATCATTTATGCTCATGATATAATGGATTATTATGCATATTTTACTCCTTAACCCTTGTCATAATATCATTTATATATTCTTTGGATTCATCTTCATGATATTTCACTTTCTCATGGTGATTTTTCTCATAGCCTCCTTGCTCATCTTGTAATGACATCTCATTAACCAATTTAGGTTCATCATAACACAACACTTATTAATAATTGTTTATCTTACTATTAACATGTATAACTATAACCAACTTAGCTAAAACATTACCAATTATATTAACTAATTTATTACCTTAATCTTTCTTCATTTGCTTGTTTTCTTTCTCACCTGCTTATAACTCTCCTTCCATGAGTCTTTGCTCTTCATCTCTTGAAATACTAATTAGATTGGATCTTGGGATAATATTTCCATCTCTTTGATCTCTTAATGTTAACTTTATCTTACTCTTTATTTGGATCACCTTTGGATTGATCCTATCCTCCTCCAAACATGCATTCTTTATTCAATCATCTCCTTTATGAGGAATATGGTTGTCCTCCTTTTTCCTTTGCTATATCATGAGCTCTTGTGCCTAATTTAATATTTTATCCATGTGATCATGGAGTGACTCCCTCTATTTCATCTTCATACCTACACCATCATGCTTAGTATATATCATATTACATTCATGAGATTTGATAGTCTTTTTAACAATCTCATGGTCCTTTCCATCATCTTTTTCTCTTGTATTCATCCTCTAAGCCTCTCTAGACATCCCTTTCATCTTATTAAATTCCTTATCCTATCATATTTACCTCTGATCTTCACTTGCATCATTAGTTGTCAATACTTGTGAGAGGATCCTTCCTAAACAAGTTAGTATATAATTGTAAATACATGAAATAAACTATTAAAATTAGCAATATATTAACTCAAATAAGTAGAACTGAGTTACAATCACTGGATTATAGAATCACTAGCCTCTTTGAGGGAGAAACCTCATTTGAGAAAGCTCAATACAATAAATTTGTGGATCCTTCATTGGCCTCAACACTTAATTATATACTAAGTCTAATCTAAACAACTATTACTTCCCATGAATGTGGGATAAAAAAAATGCTCATGGGATGACTTACAAAGCATATGCATCCATAAAATCTATTATACTAACAAAGTAAAGAGAAGGGGTAGCATGGGTTCCTAACATCCCCTCCCTCTTAGAAAATTCTTTGTCCTCAAAGCTTCAAATGTGGGAATTGGTGCTGAATCTGAAATAGTGGTTCCCATGTGGCATCCTCTGGTTACATTTCATACCATTGAATTAAAACCTTTATGATGAAGTAGGAGTGAAGTTGGCATGTGCACCTATATAATATTTCCACTAGCTCAATAAGGATGGATCCTTCATTATCAAGTTCTAGTAAAATAGTTTTCACTTTGATGTTTGTGTAAAAAACTTTTTTCATATACGAGATATGAAATACTAGGTGAATTTGGGAAGAAGATGGGAGTTCCAACTTATAATAAATTGACCCAATATTATGCTGAACCTTATAGGGCCCATAAAACTTTGGAGCCAGCTTATGATTACCTTTAAGTTTTAGGGAGGATTGGTTATATAGTTTTAGGTAAATAAAAACCATATCACCTACTTGAAAAGTTTACTTAGAATGATGTTGATTAGCTTGTTATTTTATTAGATTTTGTGCCATATGAAGATTGTCCCATAGGGTGATAAGGATCTGATCTTGGGTTCAAAAAATCATGTCAAAATCTTGAACTAATAAACTATTGGTGGTGTACATAAGGAGCACTAGTGGTGCTTGACCATAGACTGCTTCATATGAGTCATTTTAGTTATAGTGTGGTAGGAGGTATTATACCACCATTCGGAAAGGGGGAGACACTTTTCCCATTGATGTTATTTTTCTAAAGAGAAGCAATGAAGGAAATTTTCCAAGCATTTGTTGATAATTTCAATCTTGCCATCCATTTATGGATGATACTTAGAACTCATCTTCAATTAGGTGTCGGTATATTGAAATAGTTCTATCCAAAAATGGATGGTGAAGGTTACACCATGATCTAAGATAATAGATGAAAGGATGCCATGAAGACAAAAAATTTGGTCTAATAAAATTTGTGTGATTGTGAAGATCATATAGGGATGGTCGAGGGCACAAAAATGACTATATTTGGAGAGGTGATTAACCACAACCAAGATCAATATTTTCCTTTCAGATTTAGGGAGCTCCTCAATGAAATCCATATAAATATCTATCAAAATCTTGGTAGGAATGGGAAAGGGTTTGAGTAACCTAGGGATGAGTGTGGTTTTAACCTTGTTGTAATGGTAGGTATCACATTCAACCACCATCTATTGAATTGTAGTTTTCATTCCCTTCCAAAAGAAGTTGTGTCATGATCACTCATAAGTTTTGAGAAACCTTGAGTGCCCTATGAATGGAGAATCATGGAGTTAATAGGATATAGCTTGCTAAATATCTATGGTTTGGGGAAACACTAGATGACCCTTGTATTTTAGAGAAACACTATCTCAAGATTAATGCAGTGCAAAAGAAGGGTTAATGGCCAATTATTGAATGATTTTAGATAATGAGGAGTCATTAACATACCCCTACTATATAACATCTAAATAATTTGGAATCGGCATGAAAATAGCTGAAAGGGAAGCTTGGTCCACAAATGTGCAAGACAGAGCATCAACCACAATATTATCCTTACCCTTTTTGTAAGTGATCTCATAGTCATAACCCATGAGTTTTCTGACCCATTTCTATTGTGATGGGGTGGAGACCCATTATTCCAAGAAATATTTTAGACTATAGTGATCAATTTTTATGCAAAAATGATTCCCTAGTAGGTATGCCCACCACTTCTATAATGCATTCAAAATGACCATCATTTCCTTCTCATAAGTAGAGAGTATTAAATTATTTCTAGAAAGAGATTTGATGGTGAATGTAATGGGGCATCCTTCTTGGAGGATAAAAACACCAAGTCCATTGTCGCAAGAATCATTCTTGATAGTGAAGGTTTTAGCAAAATATAGCATAGCTAAAATAGGTGTAGTACACATAGCTTATTTTAATTCTTCAAATGCACACTCAACAACTTATGTCCATGTAGAAGCATCCTTTCTCAACATAGCTATAAGTGGAATTGAAATATTTCTTTAATCCTTGACAAACTTGTAATAGTATCTAATCAGTCCCAAAAAACCATGGAAGCTCTTGAGTGTATGAGAATAAGACCAATTTGTCATGATAGTTATATTTTTAGGATCTACCCAAACCCCTTAGGATGAAATAATATGCCCTAAATATTCCACTTCATCCTTGCAAAAATCACATTTGGAATGTTTAACACAAAGATGATGGTCAGAGAAAAGTTTTAGTGCGATCTCTAGATGTTGGAGATGCTAAGACCATATTTTACTATAGATGAGGATGTCATTAAAGAAGACCAGAATGAATTTATGTAGGTAGGGCCAGAATATTTTATTCATCAATACCTAAAATGTTGAAGGAGCATTAGTGAGGCCAAAGGGCATGACCAAAATCTCATAGTGGTTATCTTGCATGCAAAAAGCTATCTTAGGGATATCATCCTCATGAAGCTAGATTTGGTGATATCTAGAGCAGAGATCTAATTTGGAGGAAAAATAAGCACCATGAAGCTCATAAATAATAGGGATCAAGAACTTATCCTTGATTGTGATTATATTAGGTGCATGAAAATCAATGTAGAGGCACTATGACCCATATTTTTTCTAAACAAGGAGAGTTGGGGAAGAATATGGGCTAGTACTAGGGCGAATAATGCCTTACTTTAGTAAGTCTTGAATGAACATCTCAATTTTAGTCTTTTAATGAAATGGGTTATGGTAGGGCCTGATGTTAGGATTAAAACTTATTGGAAGGAGATGAATATGGTGGTCCTTTGGTTGTGAAGGTGGAAATCCCATTAGTTTAGCAAAGACATGTGCATAACTATGTAAAACAATTTATAGATTAGAAAGAAGAGTAGAGATTATTGATGGTTGCATTTGAATGGAATCAAGTTGGGAAATTATGTTATGTGAATTATTCTTAATAATATTTTACATGTGATGTGAACTAATGATGCTGAGAGACCCTGATTGTAAACCTTTCAATGTGTGTTTTTTTCCATTGTTTGAAAATTACATCCAAAGTTTAGGAAAATTCCATAAGATGGGTCCAAATGTTCATAATGATTGGGCTCCAAAAACATCGCATCCACATAAGGGCAAGACAAACATGTTAGAGTGAAAATTATAATCTCCAATAGAGATACACACACTGTGACACTTCCCTTTACAAGGTAATGTGCCCCCATTGGAAATCATGACTTCAAAGTTGAATCAAGGATAGACAAAACATTTAACCTATTTGGTGATATGAGGGTCGATAAATTTATGAGTGCTACTAAAATCAATGAGTATTATGAGAGTGAACCTATTGAAGTAACCCCTAACTTTCATGGTTTATGGGGTGGTGATTCTAGCTAAGGTATGGAAAGAGATCTATAGTTGGTTTTCTTGAGAAGCATATTCCACAATTAGTTGAGATTCTTCTAGATAATCTATTGTATCCTGAACATCTTCCCAATCATCAATTTTGGGTAAAAAGTCTACATCTAATATGTAGAGATTTTTCTTGACATAGTGATGTCCCTAAGTGAATTTGTCATCAAAATTATAACATACTTCTTTTTATCTATAGGCTCTCATTTCTACTTCAGTCAAATGCTTGATAGGAGTGGTTCTAGGGGTTGGTGTTATTTAAGATCATTATGGAGTTGTATTTTTGAATGGAGTAAAACTAGATTTGAATTATTGTTGAGCTATGATCTTGTCCTCTACCAAATTAGGCAACCCTAAGGATTTCATCATCATGTTGGGATGGAATATTTTGAACTCAAATCGAATTACATATATCAATCCACTGACAAAATAATTCTTTAAGAATTAATTAAACAATCCCTCTATGTAATTGGACATTTTTTCAAATTTTGTTTGATATTTTCTCACGGTTCTTGTTTGGTGAAGTTTAGTGAGTGATTTTGTGAAGTCATCAAAAGTAATAGGGCCAAACCATTGCAAAATGAGGGTGAAAAAATTGATCCATCTTGGCTCATCATGAACCTTGGTATACAAATGATACCATTGAAGGGATTCAATTTTCAAATGAATGGATCTAAGCAAAATCTTGTTGGCATCAAAAGTATTATGTAGACTAAAATATTGTTCTACTTGATAGATCTATCTAGTCAGATCTACTATATGAAATCAAGGAAAATCAAGATTTAACCCATGAAAATTACTAGAAAAAGAAAATCTAATGTTGGAAGAGGACTTTGGATGTCATCTATTGTTCAAGGTGGTATGCTGAACACTAAGGCTGAGAATGTTTTCATCAAGATCTTTGATGTGTCTTGAGGGTGGAAATTTCATCCTCCATGTTTTTTTATCCTATTTAAGTTACTACCATGACCTGAATAAGAGATTTTTTTTGCAATGGGTAGGAAAATTAGAGTTAAAATAGGTTTGTGATTTGGGTGAAATCAAAAGGGTTAAAGGTACTTTTACTATTTTTTTTCATAGTGGAAGTATGATTAATGAAGGCGAGGGAAATTTTAGGAGTGAAAATGGAAAAACTAGAAAATTTATCAAAGAGGGACAAAGGAGCAGAAAATCAAGATGAACACTACGGAATTTTTTTGAAGCAAATGGACAAAAACAAAATAAGTTATGGTAAAACCCAAAAAAAGGGAAAATTGAGATTTGTAAGAATTAAGAGTGGAATCGAGATATGGGATCTCAAGGAAGAAAATGTGGAGAATAGAATTTTAGGTGTTTAGATAAAGTTTTAGGATCAACAGGGCTACAAATGGAGAGATATGGAAAAAGGAAAAACAATTACTCTGAATAAATTTTACTATGGAATTTCAGGTGTCCATATATATATATATTCTGGACTCTATTTTCTATTTTTTGTCTGGCTACAAGTCCTCTGAGAGCTATCTGACACTTAAAAATTGAAACACATTTTAAAAACACTCCTAAGAAATACTATGACCCTTAAAAAATATACATCAATATTTTCATTTCATACAAAACCAAAAATACCACTCTAAAACCTAATTACAATTTCAAAATTTCAGATTCCCCTTTTTTGGTGAGAAACTCTAAATGTATAAAAACACACAATCCCAAGACTCGTATTAAATCAAACACACCCTAGGGGATCCTAAAATACCTCTCAAACTCACACTAGAAAAAAATTGGTCATCATGAAGCTCTAAAACACACCAACACCCTATGTTACCTTGTTATGCTCTACATCACATATTTTCCACATTTCACACAATTTTTAGATTAAGTGGGGGCATGATTTGGAATCATGTTACCCACACTTATGAAGTATATGGTACTTATATAAATTTTTATATTTATTAGGGTCATGTAATATAGGCATTGACTCCACACATTCACAATTTTTAGATTTATTGGGGGAATGATTTGGAAGCATGTTCTCCACACTTGTTCAATATTTAGCATCGCAATATTATAGTGAGGGCATGTTTTGGATACATGTTCTCCACATTGATAATTTTTTAAGTTATCATATTTATCCATATAAATTGGGGGAATAATTATGAAGCATGTTCTCCAGACTTATACATATTTTGAATTAGCCAAAATTCACAATTATATAATTCATATTCATAATTGAGGTAGAACTCTATACATTGGTACCATTGTTATACATAGTTTCCACATGAGAAATATTTAACGTGCATATGCTATTCAATGCATACCTAATGTTTCAAAATATAAATTAATTTCAACTATCAAAACTATTATATGGACTATTACCATATCATGTAATTTTATGCATTGATACCCAAGATGGACTTGTACAAATTATATTGAGCCAATCTACTACAGTAGTTGGCTCACTTTTTGGTATGGTTAGGGTGATTAAATCACTCAATATTGCTAACTTTTTAGGTTGTAATTGATTATATCATTCATACTTAACAGTTTATAAGTATCATTGGGTTACATAATTGAGCTAATCTCAACTATTGGGTGGTAACTCACCTTTTCTCTCTCTCTCTCTCTCTCTCTCTATATATATATATATATATATATATATATATATATATATATATATACACACACACTTAGATATATGAAATTTCCAAATGTATAATATTTTTTTTCCTAATCTCAGTTTTAGAGCTTTATAATGATACATATTTCAAATCAACTTGATAATAGGCAAGGAGGTTACATTGACATACAAATCTACTCCTAAACCTTGCTCTTTCAATTTCAATATTATCAATACTTTCAATTTCAGATTATATGCACTAATTAGTCATTAGAAAAGCACTTAATTTAGAATCAAGCAAATACAAGGTGTGTTATACACACCCAATATGCACTCCTTTCTTTTAAAATAGTAATTTCATTACTAGATTGAAGAGGGTCAAATGTAGACACTATTTCTAAATTATATATCACCTCAGTCTTGTACACTTGGAAAACTTATACCTTGGTTTTTCTTCTCATTTTTAGACCTTTCTCACTTTCTAAAGTATCACATCTACTATATCTTATGCTCCATTGACCTATCTCTTAGTTTGACCAATATTATATTGATGACCTAGACCTTATATCTTACCCAAAATGCTTAAAACCTACTTATCTTCCACCTCTACAAGTTTTGAGTATATACTTACTTTTTTACTCTTTAAACACTAACATTCGAGATAGATACTAACATTGACACTAGTGTCCTTCCCTAACATAAGTGTCCAATGCCCTAAATTCATATAATTTATAAAAAAAACATATCTTAATGTTTAGCCTAAGTGATTTAATGTGATTTAATTCACTAAAGGGGTTGATATAAATACAAGATCAACCATCATTAATTATTCACCTATGAGCCTAATGTTCATACCAAAGAGCATTTAAAGAGAATTTAATTGAGCAAATATTCCCTATTTATTACTATTTATATATCAATCATAGGGACAATGTAAACATAGGTATAAGTGCTAAAGGAACATCCCAATATATATATATATATATATATATATAGACATATATATATATATATACATATATATATATATATACATATATATATATATATATATATATGTATATATATATATATATATATATATGTATATATATATATATATATGTATATATATATATATATATGTATATATATATATATATACATATACATATATATATATATATATATATATATATATATATATATATATATATATATATATATATATATATATATATATATATATATATATATATATATATATATACAAGGTAGGCCATTATTGTACTTACTTTCCACATATTTCATGTTTCACACAAAAGCCAACACATAGGGGAGAACTACATCAATTTGAGGCCCACTTCAAAGTATTGGATATGTATGAAGCCATTGTTAATTCCAATCTACTCCTCACAAAACACCCATAAGGTTGGGAATTCCTTAAAAATTGGAGGGTGGAGACAACTATGGAATTTTTCCCTTCATTTTAGGATTGATCTAGGATCAGCCCAAGGCATGATTGTAAGTATTTTACTTGACAAATAGAGTCTAAGTGAATAGTCTCTATGAGATGCACTATCACCATCATAAGTTAAATATAATGTATTACACATAGGTTACATATTATTATGAGAATTTGAGTATTAGGATTATTATTTATAAACACAAGGGGAAAGGGTATTTCAATCATAAATAAAAAATGTAAAAGAGAGGAAAGGGTAAGGTAGAAAAGGGGGAACCTCAAGGTCTAAAATAAGCTCAATGCATTGGTTATTGAACCAAGTGACTTTGCCATAGTTATACCACTGTAGATAAAGTTTCACTAAAGTTATACCTTAAATAATATATAGTGGGAAGAGTTTGAGGGAACCATAAATATGCCTTAAATATGAGCTCTCACTAATGATGAGTGCTAGGAGTTTATTTTAAAATACACATAAAAACCATATGAAAATTTATAGATTGACACACAAATTATCAGTACTACCAGATATGAAATGAAAGAACTCACATAGTGATCATAATATCTAAGCACATCATAACCACAACATACATATAGTAGTAAAGTGTTAATCAAATTAATCTAGCTTGATAATCATTCAAACATGAAGATGAAATAAAATTGAAACATAGAATGGACCTTCTTGTAGAAAATAGAGATTGTATTCATTAAAAGGTGAAAATGTTATTAAAATAATCAATTTGGATTGATTTTATAGTCTAGAGTGATGAAGGAAAAGTAGGTAAAATCTTGGCTATATTTTGATAACACTTATAATCAATTTTGGTCAACATTTTAATACAATATGGTTCTTCCTTATATAAATAAGGATGGGGATCACCTCTAAATAGCATGATGATCCCATATTGGGCCATGATGGTCATTCATTATAGTTATAAAAATATTTAAAAATTTAAGCAAGATAATCCCTACAAACCCATAATAAATATGTGGGGTACCACTTAAATGACATGAGGATGTGACTGAGAAGGACCGACTCCTAGTTATTTTGAATGGGAACTCCTAGCCTCAAAATTAGTTACTGTGAGGTTAAAATCCTTGTCTATCTTGACAAGGCTCATTGGAGGTTCCCTAAAGATTACCTCAGCCTAAAATACTAGTTTTTGGGAGACTTGAAAGGGTGTTTCCATTGATACTTAGAGTTTAGAGACCCAGTTGATGCTCATTATGGATTGTGTTAACATATCTATCACTATTTGAGCTCCTTCTTGGTTTACCTTGACCACTTTCTCCCTTAGAACCTTATTGAATTGACCTAGGTGGACTCTAAATTCCCATTGGTTGAGAAAGGTTCCATCCAAGTGGAATAACATAGAGATTTTGACCTCTTTGAAGTAGGTCAATATCTTCCTCTTGACCTCTTATAAGGGTCCCATTGTAGTGAGATCCAAGGTTAACCACTCCTCCATTAAAAATCTCATGTTCCTAGAATATGTTTGGTATAAACCCAAATTTGAGGTTGGTAAGCTCTGAAAACTTTCCTTTATTGACCACCACTTGTAAATTCTAACATTTCCTATTGATCTCTACAATAATCTCCATGTAAGCTTGAGTCTATTAGATAAATGCATTGGTCTCATCTAAAGTCTTCACTATTTTTCCAAGGACTGAGAAAAGTAATAAGAAGATGTCCTTGACCTATCTAATTAGCTTGAAAGGAAATGTGCTCTTTACTTGGGCTTCTAAATTTTAGACCTAAATTTGCATGTCTTTAAGGAGTTCTTAAACATATTATGGGTGGCCCAGATAATTGATAGTGTTTCCTTAGACATCTTATCTTCCTTAGTGGAATTATTCACATTAATGAAGGAAAATAGATCTTGATTGGTCTACCATACCACCAAGTCCTCCTCATTAATAAACCTCTACATGAGTGTTCTCTTCATGTTTTTAGAGGCTCAATAAAAACTCTATTACACATCTAGGTTGCTTTGGATAGTCATCAGTGACTATGACCTTGGGACCATCCTTCATGTTGTGAGGGGTGTAATATGGGTGGTTGAAATGGTAATGAAGGGCAGAGGAGGAGGTGGAGGGGATATAGAGGAAGTGGAAGGAGTGAATGAGGAAAGTATTGGAGACGAAAGGGTCATGGTAGCAAAAAGAAGTAGAACAAAGGGGGAGGTCTATGGGTAAATTTGTACCATCCATTGTTATTGAGTTGGGTTCACCTAAGGTGTAATTTACCTTAGGAATATGTCAATTAATAGTAGGTAAGTGATGGGCTAGTTGAAGGCTAGTCCCATGATACCCTGGGTAATCGAAGGAGAGGGCTGAGGAGCTAGGCATTGAGATGATTGACTATGGTTGTAGGAGATATTGAGGCCTATTAAGGGGGAAAAACTAGAGTAGGAGACTTTTGGGTTGGGGCTAATGTGAGTTACTTTCTTCTTCTTCTTCAGCCTCTTACCTAGGTCAGCTCTGGATGTTGTGTAGATGGTCTGATCGGGATAACAAGAGCTATAGGGGATAATGGTGGAGGAATTATAGCTACTAAAAGAGGTGTAAAATTGAATATATTAGGCACTAAGAAGGTCCCTAATATGAGTGGTATGATCTTGGAAGTTTTATCCATGCCTATTGATAAAGGCATACCCAAGGGAGGCACTGAGAAGACTCTAGGTTATGATATGGAGGGAGCAAAAGAGATTGAAGAGGTAAGGGTGCATGGAAAGACTAAGGGAAGGTAATTGGGTGAAAGAAAGAGGGGGATAAATGGGGAATATAGGAGACACCACCTAGATAATTTATGGTAGTGGAACAGAATTGGTAGGTGTTAAAACTGGGAGTTAGAAAGTAGTGGGAGTAAGGGTAGAAGCAAAATGAGAGGAGATAGAGGTGTGATATGGGTAAACTAGAGAGCTTCCTATTGGGAGCCTTAATATAGGATTTATATTGAGATATTGGCCATATTAAACCTTAATGTTTTTTAATCCTAAGGTTGAGGTGTTGGTGGTTGAGTGGGATGTGCCTGAGCTACCTAACATTGAGTAGTTTGGGACTGGATCTACCTTGGCCTGGTTATTAAAGCTATCTGAAGAGGTAGAGGTGGAGTAAAAGGAATAAATAGAGGATGTATAGGTGGAGAAAAAGGATAAATTTGAGGAGGTGAAGGTGGAGTCAAGGAATAAAGAGTAGGAGCTACTAGTGAAAGTAGAGCTAGACTTAGAGCTCGAGGAGGAGAAGGTGGAGGAATACCTTAAAAGATCCTCTGAGAGATGGTTGGAGATGTTGGAGCTATGTCATCAACCAATTGAGAAGGATTAGGAAGATTCATGGATGATCCTACTTAAAGATTATTTACCTTATTCTTCTTCTTGGTTGTGATCTTGGATAACACACCTTGTTCATTAATAGTGTCTAGATAGAGCTCATCATCATCTTTGCCCTAATGACCATAGTTAATGTTGAGGCAAATTGAGTATCATGCCAAGTGAGCTTGGATTACCTGTTTATGGTCCCATTTCCATACCTTGAAATCTAAAAGGGGGGAGTCTCACCTTGCCACCATCTTCTAAATTAAAGGGAAGGTCTTGTAGATGTGGTGCCTTATGGTTATTGGGAGTTATGAGCATGCCTTCTACTAAAATTATACACATAACCTAAAGGTGCCTTCCACTATTTGATAGGAAATATCCTATTAGACTAGGTGGTATATAATGTAATACATCAAGTGGATTATGTCCTTGAGGAAACCCATAATATATATAATAGTGTCATCTTTGTAAGGTAGTAGTTTTTGATGACCATGATGGAATCCATTATTTCCTTTGAGAGATAGGGCATTAGAGCCTCATTGATGGATTGGTAGACCAATGGGTAGAAATGATCACATATATCCTAGATGTGATGGTGGAACTAGTGGACATATAGTTTATATAAGACCACATGGACTACTATTAGGAACCCACACAAGAAAGGCTTAAGGATTGAAAGAGAGAATCCTATAGACTATGTCTAAAAGGTAACTCATCATGTATAAATCACCTCTAGCTTGGCCATCTATGATGGCATGGACCAACTTAAAGTTGATCAATCCTCTCATGTCTGGGACCTCCAAGAATGTAAAGATCATGTGTAGGAGAGGCACCCACAATCCATTGACATGCTAATAGTTCTAGCCCATAAATAGTTAGTTTAGTAGAATCATGCCTTCCTAAACATCATCCCATAAGGTGTAGACTATGTAAGCATTAATATCCTCCTTATCAACCCACTTAGAATCTAGGTTATTAGCCTAATTATAGAGGACATCATATATCTGGTAGGTTCCCATCCATTTTATCACTACAATTACATTATGGGAGAAAGTGTAGTTCAAGGAGAAATATGCCTTAAAGGCATTCCTATAGATATTGACATTTTGGTGTAGAGATTTAGGAAAGCACACACAGTCATTGACCCTTATTACACATAGATTCCATTGTGAATTATGTCACTCAATAGGTTGGTGTAGGGGAATGTCTTTGGTTTAGCTATGGCTTTGTATAATCCACACTTCTTATAGGATCTAAGGGCCTCCTTATATTCTACTTGTTGGTCATCATCTAAGCCTAAATGCCTAAGGACTTTCTCAATCACTTTAAATAAATAATTTTAGTGTTCAAAATTGGTCAAGGTAGCTAGGAATGTGGTGTTCTTATATGGGTTGAGCCTTTGGGTTTGAGGATGATGCAACCATTATAGCAGGACAAAGGGGAAATTAGGTAGCTTTGAGCACAAAAGGCACAAAATATAGGTTTACTCTATGGAAATTTGAAATCAAGGAGTTAGATATTTATTTGAATATAATAATGTTAATCATTAATGAGCTTCTCTTAAAATTTTATAAGTGCATGCATACATCCCCCTATATTAATGGTGTTTAGCATCTCACTTACTATGAATTCAAATTTGAGTTGGTAGCTGTATTTTATCTATCTACTTCTAAATACAAAATTGAATTTAGAGCACATAATCCTCTACCACTAGACAAATATAATAATGGTGATGGGATGTTTTAAAACTATCCAATTAGGACCATCTTCCCATTCTATTAAATCCTAATGTGTGGAAGTCACATGGTTACATCTCTTAAAGGATTCTTAATTAACTCACACTTTTCAACACATGTTGTCTACTCATTGGTCTTCTTAATAATGGTTAACATTTAAGCATGGATCCATACTCCATGTCATTCTCATAATCTGAGTGATGTGTTACCTAAAGATATGTGGCACATCTTAATTAGATCTATGGTCTCAACCATACCACATTTTGACCTTCTAGGGGCCTTAGGTGGATGTTAGTTCATTTGCATACTGGGTGATGTGGTGCCTTATTATTTAGCTAGGCTCTCTTGGGATCTAACATCTTTGACAAGTCTAGGGGACTAGCCACACTAACTCATGGTGATGTGGATCCTTTTCCTTCACCCCAGATCTGACTACTCTAATAGGTCTGATGGAATGGTTGTGCTAATTATTGTCGCCAAATCATGCACCCTAAAAGAGGGTGTTCAATCCTCTTCCAGATTTGGGCAACATGGGAATGCTTCAAGGTATGTGGGTTTACTTGTAGTGGAAAGTGAGACTCTAGGTTTAAGGTCTAACTCCCTAGATGTATATTGAAATGCTTAATCCTATGTTAATGATTGATTATGGGACAAGAGTTAGAAGTTACATAAAATAAACCTAATATAAGGGGGTGATACACCAAGATATATTCCATATGATCATCATACTTTTTTTCACTAAGAAATAAGGCACAAAAACTAATTTCTAAATCCTATGGATTATAACACGAGTATTTCAATATGAAGGCGAGATGTATGAGAGCTATCTAAGGCAAGTGAACCATAGGATAGTTGTAAACACTAAGGCTCATTTTACACTTGAAATATAGGACCACACACTTGAAAACAATTCATATGACCTATTAGAACAAAGCTATCACATAAACATGAAAGGATAAGGGGAGAAAAGGATAGAGAGTAATCACTTTACACCACCATACATCACTTACACACTCAGACAATTGCTTAATAACTGAAAATAAAAAATGCAATAATGTTCAAAGATAAAATATGATGTCATTCTAGTATGGCTTTGCCATACATAGAGTGGAACTCCTTTTTAATAGCTCAAGAGCTATTTTTATAGAAAAGGGGAGCAAAAAAGAGGGATATTGGTGCTGAGAAAAAGAATCAAATGAGTACAAATCCCTTTGAAATGCCATTACAACTAACTTTGAAAAATATGCTCATTCAGACCACTTGATTGATCTGGGTGACTTAGAGTGGTTGAATAGTTACATATTCCCCCATTAATGCTTCTTGATGGTTACAACAATGGTATCAGGTTGTTTCAAGCTTTGTCTTTATTTTAAACACTTATGATTGATTTTTTGATGCATGCCAAAGTGGAGATAAAGATCCTTTTAATGTATTTGGTCCTAGAGAAGAGACCGTTTGAGTCTACGTGTCTTCTCCAGTAGCATCTTTCAAAACATTTAGCTTTGGCTCTAATTAAACTAACTCAAGCTTGGATTCATACCTTTTTCTTACTTTGCCTTGTCAAAACTAATTTTTGACCTTTACTCTGATTGGTCATCGAGACTTGACCTGGCTCATTGACACATTGAATCTCATTCACTCCATCAGATCCTCCAGATACAAACAAGTGTGAGCCCTCATATCTACCTTTGAATTATCAACCTTGTCAGTACTGGTGCCATTTGGTAAATGCACATTAATCCACAAGATTTTTCTATTAGTCTATAGCTTCACACACTTTTTCCATGTGTCAACCCATCAAGATATTTCATTGTTTGAATCATCTCATGCTATTGGATTGAGATGTATGATTGAGCGAAGACCATTGATCTTACTGGGACCTATATTTAAAAGCCAATAACTTATCCATGGTCTTAAAATTTATAGTTTATAGGACATCATTTGATGTTTGTATGACTATCATTAAGGGTCATGTGACCATCATTAAGGATCATGCAACCATAATTAATGGTCATGTGATCATAAAATTTAAGCTCAAAAAGATTATCTTACTCTATCTTTAAATTTGACATTCATGCGATCATCATTCATCATTCCAATAAACGTGATTAACATCCTATAGACTATCAAATTTAAACACAGGTAGATTTTTTCTTGAGCTTTAACTTGACATTCATGTGAATGTCTTATATTTTTTGACCAAATTTTAAAGCTTGGATCTTGAAGTGTGAGAAACATGGAGGTCCCATATTTACAAGAAATGTTCTTCTTGCCAAAAATGACAAACCCATTTGATGTGATGGTATCGAGAGCTTCTCAGGTGAATATATTCAAAGTTCAAGAAAATTAGTTCATAACTACTTTTTTATGATGTCCCACGATAGTTGAGCTCAAATGACTAAGTATGGGAAACATAGCATAAATGCTTAGGATCCCAACTTTACACATGTATAACTCCATTTGTACTTTAATGGAGGACTTCAAACTTAGTACATGAAAAATTGGGACCAATATGAATAAACCCATGTGACCATCTTCCCCTACAAATACTACACATAAAGATATATTTTCATGAATATGATCACTTGGATCTGCTTAAACCTCTGAGAAAATGGCTGTGGAAAAAATGGAATTTGACTGAGAGGCCCACTTTAAACACTCATATCTTCTGTTGTGTTTTAGTGGATGACCTGAAACTTGGTGCATATGTTCTTAGGACTAATGTAAACAAAAAAAATATGACCAATTCTCCCTAACTAATCCACATGTGGTAATTATGATGTCAATAAAGTGCCTATTCAAAATTTCTTCCACTAGATCCAAAATGTTAGAATGAACACAATGAAGAACCAGATGAATACCATGCACTTCCATACTCATTCCAAGTATTCTTGACATCCCATAGGGTCTTTGTAACACTATCCATCTACTCATCCATTAGTAACCTGATCCATGCCTACTATACTAATCACCATGAAGACCTACCACTTGCATAGATGACTCTAAAATGGTCTCTTAGACACCAAATGAAAAAAGGGCCAAGCTAGACTATGATTAAACTAGAATGGCATAAGAAATGACATTAACAAATATGCAACATATTCTATGACATTATAAAAGGCCCCTATATAAGATTTGAATATAGGGGGTTAAACCATTTTGGCCTATGGGGAAAAAATGGTCAACATCTTTAGTGATTTCCTAGGGGTGGCATGCTTGTTATGCCATGACTAGTTACCTAATCCTATACATTGGGATATGAAGTCATAAGCATACAAGTTGGACATAGAAATTGCTTTGAACAATGCACAAAACATAGAAAACAATAGGAAAAAACATAAAATAACTAAGCAAAACACACATGTGCTCAATATCACTTATTAGAACACCACACAACAAGAAGGGAAACGCACATCTAAATAAACTAACCTAAGATCTAACCTGAGATGAAAACTTCCACTAGGATCAGAGGGGAAGTTTGAAAACTCAATTGATTTATGACATGAAGGGTTAAATGAGACATGTAGCCTTTTGATCATTAACATTGATGCCTCCATCTTATTCATGTTATTTTATAACTTCATTGGCATGATGTTCAATGAGAACCAAACAACTCCAAATATGCTAGCTATGAAAATGAACTCTTCTTGCATCCAAGAAAAATAAAATCTCTCATATGGTTCCTCAGCTATAACCTTCAATGGTGGTTAAACAAGGCTTTCCTTTTTGGTTTCCATAGTGTCCTCAATAATATTGGGTTTCTCTTCAACTACAAGTTCTTCAAGCTCATCCTAGAGCTCTACATAGTCTACCCAATATTGATTGTTGTCCTCCATGGAAAACTCTTTCTCTACCTTTTTATGTACTTGACCCTTGATATGATTTTTTTTTAATATTATAGTCTTCTTAACATTTTTATCCTCCTAGAAATAATGTATTTGATGTTTGAAAGCATCAAGATCTTCTTCTTCATGGTTTAATACCTTTGGAAAGGTTTCAACCTCAGATAGAGCTCTTGACTGTCCTTTAGGAATCTCAGCTTCTGACTTGAATTCATCCTCTATGTTCATAACTTCTTGGGTAGAAACTACATCAAATTCATTTATTAATATAAGTTCATGATCATTAAAAAGACATTCACCTTTATGTTTGATTGAACACTCAAGATCATGTTTATTAGGCTCATCAACAAACCTGTCTTCAGATATGCAATCTTTTGGAGGAAAAAGAGTTTTACCCAACCTATCAAATTCCTTACATATGGATTTGAACTTTTTCCATAAATATTATTCCTCATGAATGTTATCTTCAAGAGCTATTTCATCTACCTTAGTCTCATGAGGCTCTCTTAGGAATATAGTTTTTTGAGGAGTGACTTGGTATTCCTCCTTGATAGTATTTTCCTCTTTATGCTTGAGATGGTCATCCAAAACTTCATGATTAGAGATGGAGTCTTCTTATGTTCATCTCTCTTCAATTCTTGGCCACATTCCTCATGGACAAATGTAATATAATATTCAATATGTTTCTTTTCATCTGAGAAGGTAAGATTACACTTGTGGTCACTAAGGGGAGTCCTTATGGTGATTCCTTCCTCACAACCACTCATGGAATTTTCTTGATTAGCTATGACTCAGGCTCTTTCCTCTTCATTTTATTCCCTCAAAATCGGCTCCTCCTTAAGGAAGGGTGAGGTGGAAGGTTGACGGATAGGCTCATGTGGAGGAGATGGGATATGAAGTGTAGTGGAAGGATGAGATGTGATGGGGGGCTATTAAGTTGGAGATGGAGTGTGAGGGGTAGGAGAGGGATTATCAATGGATTTAGGTTAGATAAAATCACAAGTAAGCTCATAGGGAAGTAATTTATTGGGCGGATTGGAAGGAGGGACACCTACATAAGCAGGAGTTACATCTTGCCAATAATTTTCTTAAAACTCTTCAATAACAAGATGTTTATTTTCAAGATCTTTATCTTCCCACATACTTATCCCATATATTGAGCATTGAATGCACTTATTTTATAAGTCCATTTATTCCATGATATCCCATTGCTTTTTTTATAATTCTTCAAACATATTCAAATTTTGTATATGAGTTTGGACAACATTTATGAGCCATTCCATTAGATGATTAGGGGTTATATCATACTCATCATCCCATGTTATCATTTCATCTTCAAGAACTAGTAAATGTGATATGGATGTCAATAAAGACTTGATATAAGATGGAAAAAATGAAGGAAGAGGAGGGTAATGATGAGGATCAAGACCAACTTTAACTTGTTACATTATAGCCTACATGAATCTATATATTTCCTTATAGTACCTTGACATAGAGTCCATAGAAACATCTTGTTCCTCATGATAAGGCTCATAGGAGTACTCCTGAGGTTCATAGGTACTAGGGTATGGTTGATAGGGTTCATATTGGGATTGGTAGGGAGGCATTTCTTGATAGGTTTTTTGGTAACCTTATCCATATGGATATCTAATAATGTGATGTCTATCTAGTGGGGAAAATGGGGGGTTATAGGGCTGCCATGGCTCATAGGACTGATAGCCATGTTGATAGGTTTGGTGGGAAGTATACTTTGGCTCATATCAAGGTTGGTAAGGAGGTCTATGGTAGGGATATTCACCATGGCTGCTCATGTCAACCTCATGCATCAAGGGAAATATAAAAATTGATCAAAACTTCAAAAATATATACTTGGGCTACTTATAACTAGAATCTATCATTCAGAGTCACCATTAGTGCTAGATTGCTTTCTTCCAAAAGATGATAGAGGAAAGAAACACAAAAAATCTTTCCAATCTCTTAGACCTTGGTCTCACCAGCTATGCCAAAACTATTGTCACCAAATATTGCACGCTAGAAGAGGGTGTTCAATCCTCTTCTAGATTTGGACAACACGGGAACACTTCTAAGCATGTGGGTGTACCTATAGTGGAAAGTGAGATTAGAGGTTATAGGGCTAACTCCTTGGATGTATCTTGAAATGCTTACTCCTATGTTAATGCTTTCTTATGGGAAGAGAGTTAGAAGTTGTATGAAACAAACCTAATCTGGGGTGATACACCAAGATGTATTTTATATGATCATCATACTTTCCTTCACTAAAAAATAAGGCAAACAAAATAACTTCTAAGTCTTATGGATTATAACATGAGTATTTCAATATGAAGGAAAGATGTATGAGAGCTATCCAAGGCAAGTGAATCATAGGCTAGTTTCAAACTTATTTACCAAAAAACACTATCTTCACTAGGAAGCACTATTTTGAGCCTTTTCTATCTATATAATTTGGTTATTTTTAGTAGCGTTATTGATATTTAATTCCCCTAATGTCCTACCACTAATTACCTTTTATAATTTGAGTTGGTTATACCACTTAACTTGGATTTTATTGTATTGTCACTTGTGTTTTGAAATTGAGATTCAATGATCTCAATGGTTATGTCATAACTCACTTTTGCACTAGATTGGGGGAATAATTACCTTCCTATATCCCTCTTCAAATCTCAAAGGTTGAGTTTTGAACCTATTTCAACTCTAATACTTCATAAGGAATCTTTTTTTCAATTTAAAGTACCAAGGGGAAACATGGTTGCATCGACACACATGTGTAATCCTTCCTTACTCTCCTTTTCAAGAATTTCAATTATTTAAAATTTCAGATTATATGCATTAATTTATACTCTAAAATTCTCTTGGTTACAGGTCATACACATTCAAAAAACTCAAAGTGGGCTCAAGCAAAGGCAAGGTGTGTTGTACACACCTAGGTATGCATTTATTTCCTTTAACCTATTAATTTCATCCTTATGCATTACTATATTAAACGAGGGAAAATATAGATATTAAAATAGGATTTATATAACATCTCAATTTTTTACACTTTAAAATTACCTATAATATATTTACCCTTTAGTTTTAGACCTCCCTGCTACCAAAAGGATTGCATTCAACATCTCATTATTCCTAGTTATTTTTCTTATGATCCAACCCTATGATTTTTGATGACTTAGATCTAATGCATAATATAAAAAGATCAAAACATGATATATATCCTTTTCTATCATTTTTAGATCATCAACTTCCTATATTTTCAAACATTTGCATCCCACATAGGGACACTTGCGTCAACATAAGTGTCCAGATTATTATCAAGTGTCTAGTCCTCAAAATTCATATAATTTTAAAATATTTTGAATCCTATGGGTGCACCCATTTTCAGTTAAAGATTACATTATTTATTTAAAAAAATGTGTGGTATGAATACAAATCTAAGACTACTCATTATTCATCTAGAAAATACCAAGAAACCATCTATTCAAATGCATTCAATCAACTTCACAACTAAGTTTATTGCCCTGTTATTACCTATTTATGTATCTATTAAAGGAGAAGTCATATTATAGGTATAAATAAATTAAAAAATATCCCATGATAATTATTTATCAAGTTACAAATTAGATAATTAATTTCCCTTGTGTATAACATATTTCACCCTTGTGCACACATAGGCCAACACCTAGTTTTGAATATTTAGGCAATGATAATTAATAGAGGATTGCATGATGTTAGCTTAATAACATGAGCCCAATAGCCCATATTTGGTAAGGTACAAGTACCTAAGGTGAAGAGATATGATTTTATCCACATATAATCATATATAACCTATGTGTGAATAAAACACATCAATGGAAAGGTGATAAAAATCCCAAAAATATTTAGGTGGTCACTCCATAATACAATGAATATTTAGTACTAGTCACAAACATTGGGATAAGAACACCTAAATCAAAATAAGTTATTGGGCCCATATTTTGGTAAGTATGGGACTGACACCAACATGACAGATACTTAGGTGCAAGGTGATCATTTTGAATGATTGCTATTTTGGCATCTTAGTGCCAGCTAGAGGATTGAGTGATTACCTTGTGCTAGTTGGCAGGTGGCTATCCATTTCTAAGAATCTTAAGGCATATTAAAGGTTGGGAGATACCTAATGATCACAATGTGAAGGGTGCAAGGTGATGGAGCCAGATGAATGATCACTTAGGCTCTAGCTTAGTACCCAACATGCATAATCCACCTTGGTAAGAGATGTTCTTATAGGCTATAAAATGAGCTCAAACCAGCCAATGTAGGGGATTCAATTTGATTGTAGCAAAGCTCTGGAGAATTAGTTATGTATGTTTTGACACCAATAATACATAGGATAAGTTTAGATGCCATGAAGGCTCCATTTTTATACACCTAAGCTAGTTTGTGAGCCTCTGGGAAATTAATTAGTTTTAGCAAAGTATTTACTCTATTTCTATATATCATGAACTCTATTAATTTGAAATTTCATTAATGAGGATGAGTGTTGCATCAAATTATGCTCGATCTATATTATGCATCTTTGATATTCCCATTTAAATGCATAATGGTTATAATGTTATAAATTACTTCTAGTTATGTTGAGTAATGCCTATAAAAGCTATAGGTCTACATCATTAATGGACTCCATATGTTAAATGATGATGCCATCATAGTTTAGATATATACTAAGTGTAGATCTCAATCCAAGCATTGGTATCCTTGCTAGAAGTGCTAATATAAACATGAATACTTGAAGTGAGAGCATTCTCTTGACCCTTCAAGGTGACTATATGATACTAATCTCAATGAAATAATGAATTTCACCCTTAAAACTATAGAAACACCCTAAAATAGGCTTGCACCTATAGACCATCGGGATTAGCCTAAAAAAGGCTTACACTAGTGAATCAACCAAAAGCCTTATTATAAATGACCAAGTATTATATATTATGCCTTACACCATAGCACAACTAGCCCAATATAGAACCTGGTTCTTTCTTTGTTGCACTTCAAGTGAGTGCATAAGGTTTATGCCTTATGTGAATTGATGCCAACACAATCAAGTGGTAAATGTTGAGCACTACAAGAATACACCATGTTTACACTTGGTTATAATGAGTCCAGAACTAACTTAGACATACTTTTGACTTTTTTACAACATTTTGGTTCTACTGTTTGGAACCATGTTGAATTTTGTTGCTTTAATGGTGTTATAGAATAATGCTTTGACTCTTCCTAGAAAACTTTGAGCTCTCATTGCAATAGGTGGAAGATAAATTTTCATTGAAGCATCCAACATATATATATTAAAATCCAAGAAAGTGGGTTTAATATAACTTATATGATGCTCTATATGATGTATTTTTCTATGAATTACTTGAGCATGTGATGGTTGGCTGCATATGTAACCCACATAAAGAGGAGTTATGGATAACAATACAAGTGGAAAAAGGAGCACCTAGAGAGGCTTGAGATCTTGGATGCCACTTGGATGAGAGAAGTAGACAAATGGTGGCAAGGAACACTAAATAATTACATGCTTGAGTTCAAAGTTTTAACATAGAACTTAAAATGCTAATGGTGGATTATGAGTTTAAAACTTTAGGGATGGAAGGATAAAGTACTTTCATATATGAGTAGTGAAAAGGGGGAAAAGGGGATGTGTAGATGAAGTGTAATGGAAGGAGATGAGTAGATTAACACCTAAGATCTTATAAGATAGACCTATAATAAGATATGATGTAGGCTAATAGAAGATATGGAACTTAGAAGTGCTGATAGAACACGTAGTGAGTGGGAAGGGCATGGGGAAGGATATCTTGAAACATAATAGTGTAAGGAGGAGAGATATGATGAAGTAAAGGATTGAGATTAGTATTTGATAGGTGTGGAATCCATTGGGTTCCTACAAGACTTGGTGATTAAAAATTCACTTGATATGCCTACCCACTTTGAACCTAAGGTACATGATCACATGTTAGATCCCCCACTTGAAGAAAGAATAAGAGTAAAAATTGACCCTATTGTTGACATATATTTTAGATGATTTACATATTTGGAGTGTAATTTTGTGTTTGAACAAATTATTCCCTACAAGGAGGTGAGTGAAACTAGATCTAGACCATTGGGTGCTAGCTTACCACAATAAAACTTGAGCACAAACATCCCATTTTAGCCAATTTTAGTGGTGTTAAGTGGGTAACAACCCATAAGAAGTGGTTTAGTGTTAAAATTAGTTAGTACAGTTCCATTGACATCAATGGTGTCAAGAGTAATGATGGGGTTGATAGCTAACTGAGTAGCTAGAGGTATTGGAGGGTTGTCACCAAGATAGACACCAAGGGAACAAATACCCCATATGCAAGTTGCCCTCCATAAAAAATTTACTATGAAATAGCCATACACTTAATAGAATATCATGGCATGGAAAATGCCATAGATCATGTGATAAAGTGTGAGCTACAATGGTGTGCTTAAGGAACAACCCAGTTGGAGTGCAAGGCAACCCAATTTGTGACCACTCTACTTGATTGTACCCACCTGGTATAGGAAATTTGACCCTAACCAAGCTATGGTATATTATGATAGCCTAAAGGAGGAATTCCTTAAAGAATTTGACATTCTAAAGTTTGAACAATAGATCACTACGCTAAAAGAGATAACCCAAGGACTCTTAGAAATTGTGCACCTATACAATGTAAGGTTCAAGAGTCTCTTTTCAAAGCTACCTCATGACATATACCCTTCCTAACATACATAATGTTTCACTAGAGGGTTGTTATTACCATTCTAAAGAATGATTTAAATGAAGACCTTTACATACCCTCATGAAGTGCTTGAATTCATGTTTAGAGTTAAGGTGATTGGAAGCATTGATATTAGGATCAACCCATTTATGGAGGCATAGATTACATCCATGGCCTCATAACTCCAAAATATTATTGTTAACTCATCAAAAGATGATCAAAGTGGATTATTATGTATCGACTATGAAGCAAAAGGTTATAATGGGAATAAATACCCTTAAATGAATGTGTGCACATTGCTTCTAAGTTGTGAAGTTTGTCAAGAAGCACATGATGTTTGTAACTACCTATTATTATAATGTACTAGCTAGGTCAACCCAAACATTATTATAATTTGTGTGATGCATACACTCATACAAAAATAATTATTGGGTGATTGATGAGATGTATAAGAGCATGTAGAGAGGTGGAAGATAGGCCACTACAATAGTCAGAGAGAAAGCTAACCAAGGAAATGAAGGATATGGTCAAAATAACTTAAGATTTGGGATACAACAAGGTGCTAGAGGGAAAGGAGGAGGATGTGGTGGTATAAGGTTCATACCCCACTCATATTACAAGTATGGCTTGATAGAGCACTATCAGTATGACTACCCTACATATCCCATGTATGGGTATTGTCATGGGACACATAAGGTAAAAGAATGCCCTAACTTGTAGAAAAATTTAACCTAAGTTAGGCCTAACATAGATAAGGGTATAGGTATGATCAAACATGATCCAAAAATAGATAAGTGGACTCTGAAGGTGTAATAAACCTACATAGAGATCATCAAAGTACAAGTGAATACTCATAATGAATTCACCACTCAGCCACTGATTATGTCAATACCTGAGTTATGCATAAAATATGGGGATGAGGATCACACTGAGAATGTAACATGACTTGAACCTAAATATGCACCTTACCTAGACCCATCATTCTGAAAGGATGTATTAGATCGGGCCATGAGTGTAATCTAAAAACTGTAAGGGGAGCTCCAACTAGTGTGAGATCTAGAAGCATAGGCTACTACTTCCCCAAAAAACCAAGATATCTAGGAGGTTAAGATACAATAATTAATGGAGATCTTGTGCCTCTTAAAAATATAGGGGATGTTGTCCCTATTAAAGAACTTGTTCTTAGAGCATGTAGGCTAAAATCCAATTAAAGTCATTATGCCACACATGGAGAGGGTGTAAGAAGTTAGGCATACACATAATGTGGAGTACAACCAAACAATCCTTGTGAATTTTATAATTGATGAATGGTCTATATGAAAGGTCCTTATGGACATAGGAACCATGGTCAATATATTGACCAAGAATGTATGAGATAAAATGGGTAGGACAAACTTAAGGCCTTCCCCTCATATAATTTTCATGGCTAATAAGAATTGAGCACAACTAATCATAATTCTAAAGACCATAGTTATAGATATCATGGGCATTGAGTTTTACACTAACTTCAAGGTGATCGAGTTAGTAGAATAATATAATTATCCAATAATTATAGGAAAGCCATGGTGTTATGAGAAAAATGCAGACATGTGTTTCAAGAGGCACTACATGAATTTTGAGAATGGCAAGGAGAGGGTATTTATACCCCTCTCAAGTGATGAAAGACCTCCCTATGTAGAGAGTGTGGACCTTGAGGATGAGATAAACCATATATACAACATCATGGTACAAGGTGCTGAGACTCTTAAGCCTAATGACCAAGGAGTGTTTTCTTGGGAAGATGGACAATTAGCCTCATACACCACTGATGTTTTTTATGATTGATCAGTCAAGGAAGCATATGAGACCACTGATCAAAGGTGCTACTTGGTGTGCACAAAAGCACAAAAATTAGTAAAGATAGGTTGGGTCTAGATTGTTCACACTTAGAAAAGATGGGTCCCATGCACCAAGAAGAAGGGAAAGAGAGTGTTTCGCCTAAATAAAGGTAAACTTGTGACACTCTCAAGATATGAAGGGATAAATATTTTGGAAGAGTATGTTTATAACCTCAAACCATGCATCCCTAAAGAATTAGATAGAATGGGTGTACTAGTGTATACATTAAGGAACACTATCACTTGTTGGTGGGTAATGCAAAGGCCTAGCTTGCCAACTTGGTAAGATATGAAAACAACCATCTATACTAGATTTAAGAAGAGTAACAAGGACATGGACATATCTAACTACTCTTTTCACTCTAACCCCATAGTGCATGTGTGTTTGTGTGAAGAAACATGGATTGTCTGTGGTAAGAATGCCCCAAGGAATCTATGGGTGCATGCATTCTATAGAAACTTGAAGACATGGGAATGAGCTTGGTACATTATGAATGAGACATTCTATGAGATAAAAAATTAGGATGCGCTTAAGGATGATTTATTCATATGTTCTTCTTCTCTTCAAAAAACATTGAATTGATCAAACCACTACAAATAGTTTGGAGGTCAGTGTTTGAGGACACTGTAATATTGGAGGAGTGCCTAAAAGACACGTTCAATGAAAAGGGTTTGGATTTCATAGAATTATTTGAAGAGAAAACCCTAAATAGTGATTCCAGTGATGAGGATGATGAAACATGGTAGGTGCACAACTAGACAAACCTAACAGTAAAAAGGAAACTAGAACACCAAATTGGGGATAGTGATATAGAGGAAGAATACCCTACCCTACTTTGCATAAAAAACATCTAAGGGTAGTAGGAAAGTTAAGGATTTGTATTAGGAGAATAATAATCCCTAATATGCACTAATAAAAACTAAAAAGGTAGATATCAGATTAGAAGGGAAAACAAAGATTGCTACTCTAGGCACATATTGGTTTGACACAGAGCTCACATGAATTATGGATCTCCTAATGGAATTATAAGACTTATTCCCTAAGAATTATAGGGATATGAAGGGAACACACCCATCCCTTGGGAATATGAGCATCAAGCTAGTCTATGGTGCAATACTTGGTAAGAAGTGACCTTACAAGATGAACCCCAATCTTTGCACCAAGGTCAAAATAGAGATTGATCATATGTTAGATTTAGGCATCATCTACCTTGTGTAAGAATATAAATGGGTTATCCCCATGGTTATTAGTATCAATAAGGATGGGCACATCTAGATCTACATTAACCATATCTTTTTGAATATTGCCTATATAAATGACCCCTTTTTGACTCCATTTATTGATAAAGTTTTGAATGGCATCATACACTATGAGATATACACTTTCACTGATGGGTTCTCAAGATACCATCAAGCCTAGATTGAAGAGGAAGACAATCCTAAAACTATGTTTGTCATAGAATGGGGTTATTTTATATAGAATGTGATACCCTTTGGAATCAATAATTCACCAACCATATTCTCTCAAGTGGGGATCATCACTTTTAAGGACTTCATTCACAAGTTCCTTTAAGTTTACTTAGATGATTGGACTATGTATGGGTTGGTGAAGCATCACCATGATAACTTGTGCTTGATTTTTGAGAGGTCATTCACAAGTTCCTTCAAGTATACTTAGATGATTAGATTGTGTATGGGTTGGTGAAGGATCACCATCATAAATTACACCTGATGTTTGAGAGGTACAAGTAATTGTAGATATCTTTAAACCTCAAGAGCTATTTCTTTGGAACAACATTTAAAACTTTGCTCAAGCACATAATATGTAAGGATGGTCTATTCATTTTTCTATAAAATATTACCATCATCCTTTATCTTAAGACCCTATCAATGTAGAAGGAAATTTGTGCCTTTCTTGGACAATGAAGATACTATATAAAGTTCGTAAGGAACTATGCAAAGATTACGACACCTCTAGAAGAGATATTGCATAAGGATGACCCCTTCTATTAGGGTGTAACATAAGAATATGTATTTGAGACATTGAATCTCAAACTAAAAAGCATACCGATACTATAATTTCCTAATTATATGACTCCATTCCAAGTCCATGTTGATGTATCTAACTTTATGATTGGCACCATTCTAGTACAACCAGGTGAAGGTAATATAGACCATCCCATTTCTTTTGCAAGTAAAAAATTAACCATGATAAAACATAACTACACCACAACTAAGCATGAGGTGCTTGTCATGGTCTAAGCCTTGTAAATTTTTTGATAGTCCTTATTAGTAACCCCCTTCATATTCTTCATTGATCAATAGGTGATTAAGTACCTAGTGAACAAGCCCATTTTCCATAAGCACATATGTCAATGGCTAGTTTTGTTTCAAGAGTTCTAATTCTCTATTGTATTCAACCCTGGGAAACAAAACTTGGGCCTAGGCTATCTATCTTGTATTAAATTTTGTAATGTGGTAGTACCTATAGAAGATGATATGCTTGATGTGAAACTTTAAAAGGTCTAACACATCCTAAAAAACTTGGTAGAGATCATCATATTCTTGACATCTAGGTCTGCACCCTAGACTATGATGACCAAGGAGAAGAAGTAGCTCGTAGTTCATACCACCCCCTTCATCTCATTGGTAGGGAACTATACAAGTTAATCTGAGATGAAGTACTATGCCAATGTGTCCTAGAGAACAAACATTACTCAATCTTACAAGAGGTGCATGAGGGGATTGTAGGAATTCATTATGTTAGAGATGCTATGACATTAAAGGTACTATAATAAAGCTTGTGGTGGCAAAGTCTATTCTAGGATAGTGCATAGGAAAATCAAACCACTAGGATGAGATACCACTCATTTATATTCTTGTTCAAGTTCCATTTTAAAAATGGGAAATTGACTTTGTTTTGACAATTAATCATGCTGTGAGACACACAAGCATATGCTACATTTTGGTGGCCATATATTATTCACCAAGTGGGCCAAGGTCATGCCAACTAAAGATTTCATAGCCACCATCATAGCAAGGTTTATCTCAAAAAACATCATCAGTCTCTATGGGTTCCCACTTAGTTTGAATAGAGACCATGGTATTCACTTTATCAACAAGACCATTCAAATCCTATTGATTGAATACATGGTCATGCACCATAAGACAACGCCCCAAATGAATGGCACTACTGAGGCATTCAATAAGATATTAAGAATGTGCCTCACAAAGATATGTGATGTTGGTAGCAAGGATTAGGATGACCATGTGTCAATAGTGTTGTGGGCCTATCATACTACATACAAGTGCTTGAATAAGGTGAAACCATTCTAATTGGTGTTTGGTGCAAAGGCCATTTTACCCATGGAGTTTCTAGTACCTTCATTGTGCATTGCATGTATTGGTCATTTGGATGACCAAGAGTCTTTAAATGCATGCTTAGAAGACTTGGAGTACTTGGATGAGACACATTCTCAAGCAATATGGAGTTAACAAGTAGAGAAGGCATGCTAGAAATAATGACATGATAAACATATCAAGTGCAAGGTACTAATTGAACTAGCTTTAGTCTTATTATATGACTCCAAATACCTCAAGCACCTGAGAAAGCTATAAATTAGGTGGATGGTCCCTTATGTCATCCAATCCATATTGGATACTGGTACATGCAAGTTACACATGTTGATGGGTGAAATACTCCTTAGTCATTACAATGGAAATTGATTAAAGCCTTATAGATTATAGGATGGAACTTGCACCATTAGACACTAGATTCTATATCAAAAGTTGATTATGTTATGATAACTAGAATAAAATTTGGCATAAGCTAGATATTGGATAATGTTTGTGTTTTTTGTGTTAGGGGAATAAGTGATGCACTTTTAGGCCTATAGGAAAACTATTATCGTACCTACACACATAAATCTAATCAGGTGAGTTAAACATAGATGCTTTCTAAACACCTAAGGCTAGACACCTAAGTTTCTAGGCACATGGATTTTTCCAAACTTAAAAATATGTGAGTATCAAGTTAACAAAAAAGAGGTGCATAAGATGCTAGTGCATATGAAACCTAGAGAATGAAGCACTAGAGGACCAGTGTAGGAATTTGTATGGGGTAGGTTAGGCCAAAAGAGAGATGAAAGTGCAGAGAAATCAATAATAAAATGGAAGTGTGATTGAAAAGAAGCATAAATGGAAGAAGATATGGAATCATGGAGGATGAATCATGTGCATATGAATCACTACACCTAGGTTACCATAATAAAGGTGAAGGTCACACCAAGGTGAATGAAGCATAGGAGGAAGATCATCAAGGTAATTAACATCCACCCAATGGTAGGCATGAAGTGATCATTTAAATCATTTATCACTTCACCAAATACATAGTTAATAGAAGTTAATGTAGTGATGATAGAGGCACAAATATCTACAATAAATGCAAATGTGGTGGTATATTTTCATTGATTTTATGGGTTTAGTAGATTTTAAGAAATCTATGTGCTACCATGCCATTACTCTCCTAAAATTAATAAGGTAGTTGAAATTAAGGTATAAAAAAGTAAATGACACACTATAATATGTTCCAAACCTTGTGAAAAATTGAACCCAAACATAGAACCAAACACAAAAGCCAATCTAGAGATGAACCAAAAAAAATTCTATCATAGAGAAACCTGAGTACCCATATCCACCGAGTAAGAATGGTTAAAATTAGATGAAAATTGAGTTCCATTTGGAATTTATTAGAAGGCATATAGAGAGATAATTTTAAGATAACCATATAGAATAAATCTTGAGTTAAACTGATAAGATCATTAATGAAACTAGAATCTCAAGAGCCAAAGTTGTAGTTACAATTTTTGCAACTGTGAGGAAGCATAACGTAAGATTAAGAGCTTTGGGAAGATCAAAAAACTATGTTTCAACAATAACCAATTCATAATGGGAAATAAAA
This sequence comes from Torreya grandis, assembly GCA_037957365.1. NCBI lineage: Eukaryota > Viridiplantae > Streptophyta > Pinopsida > Cupressales > Taxaceae > Torreya > Torreya grandis. The sequence goes on along the minus strand of JARHVA010000942.1, from coordinate 1,852,322 downwards.
ATTTAAATTTTGGTCCACTATAAGCACAATAGAATGCCAAAAGGGTGTGAATGGTGAAAGAAGTAGCTACTACGAAGAAGGAGCCATAACTAGTTGAAGGTGTTAATATTGTAAAAGTAGACCCAAAAATAAGTGCATATAATATGTATAGAGAAATGTAATTTCCCCCTAAGGTCATAATGGGGGAGACATGGGTATCCTTTGTGCACACATGCAAATTGAAGGAGTACAACCATCATATGTCAAGTAATGTGCAAGATCTCAACCAAGACTAGGTGGTTGATATAGGGATGAAGACCAAAGCTAGCACAATGATATTCGATATCTCTATCTGAGACAACTTGGTGATAATCAATGAAACCCAATTATATGAGTTGCCAAGTTTTAGAACTATTGATAAATTAGTGCAATTCCTCCTCTCGTGCATCCATGGTGATCAATTCTATTTTATAGGGAGGCATATATAGATATCAATGTACCTCATAAATAGGATCACAAGACTCCCAAGAAAAAGGATGGACATCCACCAGATGATGGAAGATGATACAGAGGTAAAGAAGGTTGTAAAACTCTTGGGATACTACAAGTTAGTGTTCACATTCCCAATTAAGGACATTTAGGACCCTGGTATGAGGGTTGTAGTACACCTCATGAGCTCTAAGCTATGCCCTATTATATGGTGGTCTAACATAGGCAAGACATACTTGTGCATCTCTCACCACATGACATGGGGGGAGAAGTTCAATATCACAAAGTTTATTATGAAAGAAATTGTGATGAATACATTGGAATGTCATAAGGCATGTGAGACCTTTAGGTGGGGGTCCATGTTAATACTAATAATGATAGAGGAGATTGGCATGCCTGATGATGATGGTGATAATCTATGGGTGTTCCCACTGCACAAGGACTCCCCAATGTTGAATTACCAATAATTCAATTACTCACCCAACTTCTCCAAAAGTAAAAGACAAGAGTAATAGGGTGGTACAATTGATAAATAAAGGCATTCAAAATTGAATGGTGTATCTCATATAAAATCCCATATAACATGTTAGGCATGATGACCTTTACCATCATACAAAATTTATGTATATTTCACCTAACGCTCATAGATAGGAACCTATCCAATTGGATCAAATTACCTTATGCATTTTTTGTTAAATATTTCATAGCATTGCTAAGGAGGATTCCCAATGTGGAGTAGCTAGATATCCTAGTGAAGGCCATAGACTAAGAAAGTAGAATATTGAGGCACCAATATGTGTACTTAGGAGAAAAATCCATAAAGGATGAAGAGGATGACTCCAATCAAATGGACCTATATCCCCTCTAGAGGGAAATTTTAACTAAGTGCATCTTTAATCTATTCTATGAGATGAAGCTATAGAAGAAGGGTACTGACCCTAGAAAATATGATGATTTCCCACTCTTGATTGGTAATGAAGGAAATCCAGTGTCAAAGACATAGTGGGAGTCTCCCTAGAAGACTTGGGGAGAGAAACTTGAGGAAATCTAGGAGCACATCAGGTTGAGGGTCACCTCTAGTGAACAATCTACACATCTATCTCCTAAGAAGCATGTAACCATCACACCAAAGACTATTTCCTCCAACAAGAAGTAAAAAAATAAGAATTCTAAGGGACCTATTGCACTCCCTATAATAAATCTATAAAAAATGGAGGAAGAGGCCCTCACAGATAGAAAGGAGGAAGAGATAGAGGACGAAGAAGGAATAAAGCCCTGCATCATGCAAGTCAAAGAAGAGAAGGATCCTAACATTGAGGATGTTTAGAAGGACCTCCAATGTAACACAACCACCACACTTTAAAAAGTAGAGAAGTTGATGAGATCCTCATGTAAAGAATAACCCTCCACACAGTGTCCACAAATATATGAGGAGAAGAGAAGATTTTGGAAGAAGATGGACTATAATGAGGAATAAATTGAGATGGTGTTGGCACTTGAGAATAAGAGGAGGGATTGGAAGGAAATGGGCCTAATTTAGGTGGATATTGAGAAGGCCAAGGCCAAGGAAGAGAAGGTTGAGGAAGAGAAGGCCAAGAAATAGAAGAAGATGGAAAAGGTTACCATAAGCATGATACCAACCATTGAGAAAGGTAAGAAGGAGCCTAGTACCCCCACTAGGAAATAAGATGAAGCTGCATAATAGGCATGTCCAAGTAGTGAAGGGTCACCTAAATAAAAGGAAGGTGATACTGGCACCTTGGAAAATAAAAAGGAGACCAAAGAGGAACCCCAATAGAACTAGGAACAAGGTGAAGCTAAAACTGAGGGAATACACTTGGAGGTGAGCATTGAGAAACCCCATAAAGTAGAAGTGGAAAAGGGGAAAATCCTAATGAATAACCCCTTATGGAATAAGAAGATGACTCCTTAGATGAAAACACCAAAGAAAGTGGTAGTTCCAGTGAAGAGGAGGAAGAGTAAATATAACTAGCTATCATCAAAAAAGATGATGCAAAATTAAGAATTAGAGAAAATGTATAGAAGGGGTGGATATATGAATACTTATATATGTTTAAATTCATGCCCCCTAAGGTTTCTAGAGACAGGATGCATAAATAACTTGCATTTGCATTTGATCACTACATGGATGATCCCCACTTTGAGACACCTCAAAAGGCCATATTGGGTACATAAGAACGTAAGGAAGGGCATGAATCCCTCATCATCAACCATCACACCATGAACCTGGTTTGGTTTAGGAATGTGCTTATTCAAATGGCCACTAAATTTACAAACAAAAATATCATCAATGATGGCAAGGTAAAGAAATGAAAGAAACTCTACAAAGATGCCAAAGGTGAAGTACAAGCCATGAAATTCAAGTTATATTAGCTATGCAAGCACATAGAGACATCTAACCATCCCTTATAGTTAGTGTGGATACTTTGAACCTCTCTTAGGTTGATAAACTATGTGTGCTAGTGGAGCAGATGCTCCTAAGGATGAAACCAGAGTCGGTGCAAGATAAAGAAGAAGAAGAAGATCCCTACACTATGCTACAAAAGGAGCTTGATGCTAAGCTTGAAAAGGTGGATGACATCTTTGTGAAGCTATAAGAGGGTATATATGCCATTGATACCATATTATTAATCTTGTCTAACCAAGCATCAATCATAGACGCATGACTCAAATAGGCAAAAGAAGAATATGAGAAGTTGATGGTGTAGGTGTACTCTATGAGTAGGTTAGAGCATGTGCAGATAATGGGGAAGGTTAGTGTGCTAAGCACCAAGATAAAGGACAAATAATAGAACTTGGAATTGTTCTTCCACACCTTATAGACTAAGGCATGTGATCAAGGATCAATCCTGGATGGGGAGTGACAGAGTCAGCCAAATTTAGAGGCCTTAAAAAAAGAGCTAGAAAAGATATACATGCTCATGCTTAGCACCACCTCCACATTAATAGAAAATGTCACTAAATAAATCAAGCTCATTATCAAGGTATTTGAATAATTCAACACCAAACTTAAGGAGAGTGCACCTAAGTTTTGCATGCCAAAGAGTTTAACAACCTAGTTCGAGGGTGGACTAGGAATTTTGTATGGGGTAATGTTGGGCCCCTATCTATATAAGTATATGATTTTTACCAACATGATATACACTTTGGCATGATGTAGCAATTTTTAATGATTTCTATTTTGGCATCTTTGTGCCAACTAGAGGATTAAGTGCTTACCTTGTACCAACTAGAAAGTAACCAGCCATTTCCAAGAATTTGAGGGAATCTTCTAGGTTGGGTGATATATGGTAATCACATTTTAGAGGGAAAAAGGTGATGGATTGGGTAGAATGATCACTTAGGTTCTATCTCATCATCTAATGTGCATAATTCTCCCTAGTAAGAGATGTCCTTATAGGATATAAAATGAGCTTGAACCAAAGAATGCAAGGGATCTAATTTGAATGCAACGAATCTCTGGAGAATTGGTTCTATATGTTTTGACTACCATTAAGCCTTAGGATTAGCTCAGATGCCATAAAGGATCTATTTTTATATGCCCAAGCTCACCTATGAGCCTCTAGATAGAGAAGTAGTTTTATCAAAGTATATGCTCTATTTCTATATATCATGAAGTTTGTTAATTTGAAATTTCATTAATGAGGATGAATGTTGCATCAAATTGTGCTCGATCTAGCTTATGTGTCTTTTATATTACCATTTAAATGTGCAATGATTATAATGTTGTAACTTATTTCTAGTTATGTTGAGTAATGTCTATATAAGATATGGGTCTATATCATTAATAGAGTCCCTATGTTAAATGATGACATCAACATAGTTTAGATATAGACTAAGTGTAGATCCCACACCAAACATTGGTATCCTTGATAGAAGTGCTAGTCTAAGCCTAAATAATTTAAGTGAGAGTATTACTTTCACCCTTTAAGGCACCTATATGATGTTAATCTTAATGAAACAATGACTTGTTCCCTTAAAACTATATAAACACCCCAAAATAGACTTGCACCTATAGATCATCAGGCTTAGTTGAGAAAAGGCTTACACCAATGAATCAACCAATATCCTTCTTCCAAATAACCAAGTCTTATTTATTATGCCTTGTACCATGGTAGCAATATCACAATGTGGGCCTATGTTCTTTCTCTACTGCACTTCAAATGAGTGCATAAGGTTTTTGCTTTATGTGAATTGATGCTAGTGCAACTGAGTGTTAAATGTTGAGCACTATGGGAATATCCCATGTTTGCACCTAGTTGTAATGAGTCCAAAACTGACTTAGACATACCTTGAAACACTATTCAATTTTCTACAACACAAGTTTCCCAAGTGTAATGCAAGTGTCTATCCCTCTAGAAAAATATTTCTAAAATCTAACAATCAAATCTTGATCTTATTCCTACCTATTTCCACCTCTACATATCTCATATCTACCAATGCATTCAAAGATAAGCTGGTATTATCTCTTCATCATGATTATACAATCAAATTATTTTTAAAAATGTACTTTATATATTTCTCATAACTCAACATTTAATTAAAAATATTCATTTACTTGAGTTTTCAATTAATTGGTTTACTCTAGAATAGTTTTATTCATCCTTGAGTATATGTTATTCTACCCCTTTAACCCTAACCCAAACATATAAAATGGGTTATATAGTTTTCAATTTTTTTGTGATTTAAAGGGTCTAGAAAGGAATCTCAACCACAAAATAAATGGAATTAATTATGTCGATTTAGTTATGTATTGGAAGATCATGAAGGTGGTCGAACTAGTATTATATGGGAAGTCTATCAAATTTAGTGTAAATTAAATAATTAAATAAAATATAAATAGGAAAATATGATGTCATGTCTAATTTAGTATAAAATCAAAAAGTTGGTACTTAGTAAAAACTAAAGTGGCATCTCTAATTTAAATAGTGGTAATAGGGTTGATTTAGTGAAAAAATCAAATTGATGGTGTGTTTGATCTAGTATAAAATGGGGATAATATGGTTTATTTAGTATAAAATGGGATAGATGGCTGAGTTATTAAAACTAAATGGTTGACTAGTTATATTTGCCATTTGTATTGATTTTTTTTAGTTTTTCTTGATTTTATATTGTTTTAACCTAAATTTTATCTAACATGAGAATAATTGTGCTTTATTTATCAAAATTTAGGCATAAATATTATCAAAATTATTATAGTTAGTCAATTCTTTATGTTTACCTAATTTAATACCCATATTACTAGTAGAGGATAGGGCTTGATTGGTGAGTTTGGGATATGAAGGCATCATGGAAATGTGTTATTGGAATCTATATTTAGAGTTTTTATTGATGTTCTAATGATAGTGGAAATATATTACATGCACATTAATATAGGTGGTGGATGGGGACATGGTAAAGGTTTATTATACCTTGGAAGATGTGCATTCTATACTAAGATTTATACTATACCAAGTTTTTATGGAATGCGACACACCGAATTCTATAATGACTAGCCCACTAGACCATTGGGTTTGACAATTATGAGCTAACATATATTTTGAATGTTTTCATGTTTATACTTCACTTATTTTCAACTTAAAAAAATGTTATAAGTTTGATGGATAGGCATTTGATTTGTCACAAATATAACTATGGATTCCATTATTTTTTTTATTTTTATGTGTTGATCTACACTAGAGGAGGGCACATTATAAACTCAATCCCATACAACCAAATACAAGACCCTGTATGGGTGTGAGTATTTGGGTGAAACTTGTGCATAAATTTTTATGGTATTTTCACTAAACAATGGACTATAGTTTTTTAGATACTACACTCTTTTTGTATATATGTGAGGTTTTCCATGCTAATATTAACATCTAGTATTAACTCATCAGGTTCTAAATGATGCACCTCAAGTGAGATGATGGGTGTTAGATGGTGAGATGAGATGTGTCACTTGGTATCTGTAATTCAATACCATTCATATATACCAAATTATATGGATACCTTATCATGGTACTATGAATGCATGGCCATCATGGTTTGCTACTATATGAGCTTGATGAGTGGTTGAGTTGACTAGTCACTAGATTTCATAGATGGAGTTGCACTTTTGCAATAGAGTGCCAAGACAATTTGGGATGTCACACTTATAATTTCCCCTATCATTATGCTCTTATGGGATGTGAAATTATAAGGAGATAATAACAGTAGGGGGATAAGATACACCATTAAAGGTTCTAGTTTTAAGACCCTGATACACCCCTAAGACCTAAGGAAGAAGAGGCAATAGTGTTATATAGTGGTGGATAGAGGAGTGATGACAAGAAATCATATTTAGGATATTATATAAGTACCCAATGAGGGAAATAATTAGGAGAGGCCTTGGTCATAGGAATTAAGATGGATGTATATAGATAAGGATGCACAATCTTGGTGGTTCAAAATTAGAGGTGGATGGGAGCCATGGCAACCCATTAACAGGGTGATTGTAATGCCCTCTTATTTTGTAATGGCCTTCTTTGGGTTTTTTTTTTTCATTAGAATTCATTCATGTGGTGAAAAAATGAATTATATCTAACTCCCTATGTCAAGTACACATTATTATATTCTATGTTAATTTCACCATAATAATATTTTAATCAGTCCTTCTTATGGTTGATAGGATGTTGGCATACTTACCATGAAACACTTCTAACTTGTCAACTTTATCTATTCAATCCATATGATGATCGATAAATGGAAGGTGTGTAATAAGTTCCATTAGTGAGTGAATCTAAAAAATTCATGAATATATAGTAAACTCTTGAACGGTATTATTGGTCATAATAATATAAGCCTTGTAACTAAGCAATATTCTCCCCATTGTGGACATATAAGTCTTGATATGAGGAATCAAGGTTCTTCTGAGGTGTCTAGTAGTAATTATATTTATCACATGTTTGTATAAGTGATATTTTAAACCAATCCTCATGATAATTTTTAATTTTTTGATTATTATAACATGAGAATGGATACCATTATTTCATATTCTTAAATGGGAATAATAAATGTTAGGATTTGTTAAGTCATGTGTTGTTATGAGTATTAAGATGTCATGATGGGGGAATATTTTTACCCTTTCAAAACCATGTTGGTAAAACTTCTTCTTATCATGTATTCAATTTATAAATATTAATTTTTAATGTTATTATAAATACCTATATAATGTGCCCAAAATTCTAATATTAAAAAAAATAGATGATATGTTGTAAATAACATTGAGCAATGTGTATACTTTTGGGTAATGGGGGAAATCATCCCTTCCTTATGGTCAATTTTCTACCTTGATCACTAAATAATTTTTTAATTTAATATTTCATATTGATTAAGCCAAAATCAATTTAAGAGGGAAACTTTGGAAATGGCATAGTAATTTTTAATTTATTGGGAAATTAACCTTGCCTTAAAATTCCAAATAGATGAGAGGGAGGTCAAACGTACTAGGAGAAAAGATAATTCTATTGATATCCTTGATTATTAATTTTTTAAAAAAATTTCAAAGAATGTTATTGTTCTTGATGAGCCTAAGATGGAAAGAGCCACATGAGGCATGAAAAATTCAATGCACCTACCAAGTTCAGACCAAATGGGCACCGTTTGGATAGAGGTTTGGAATTGATGAAAAACAAATCACCCCACCACCAACCACCACCAACCAACCCACTCCCCCAACATTGATCATGGTTATATTGAGGGAATGGAGGAAGTAAGGGTGAACCATAGGTGAGGAATAGGATATGTTATAGGTACAATCATTGAGAGGGGGGTGAATCAATGAGCCCAAATAATCCAAATTTAATTTCAATCCTTTCAAAATCTTAATCAATTTCCACAATCATTCATGAATCATACACATCATTCATAACAATGAACAAGAGAGGCAATGCAGGATCAAGCACATAATACATGACATGTGTGGGCAACCGTCTTGGAGGAAAAAACCCACTGGAACCCATAATTAGAATACTATCTTATAATAAAAATAACTAATTTAGACTAGATATAATTGATTAAGGAACTACCATCCCTTATTTTAGTGAGACTATAATCCCATAAGGTGCTACTACACCTATTTAGCTGAGCTACCACAACAACTAGGCTTTTAGAAAGTTTCACCTTGTAAGGAGGCTACAACCCCCTATATGTTGAGAAACCACAACAACACCTATTATAAAAACATCTCTTGAACATTGATTACCTACCAATATGATGTAGATATAATTTATATCAACACTCTTTAAATATGCACACATACTCTGGTCTTCACATAGACATCATCTATCCTTTGCTCACCCTAAACCTATAAGAGAACTATTATGACATCAAAAATATGACCTATAGGTCATCCACACAATTATCAATTGGCTCTACTCAACAACCCATCCACTGGTCACACTTACTTTCCTTCACCTCTCAACCCTTCACTCTAAACCACACACATAAGCCGCTCTCAAATCTCTCAAGTATAAAAATCATCATCTTTGATTTCACTATTTATAGAGCATTCATGATTATCACCATCTTGGTTGGCCATTATCCATGCCTTAGCACTTAATGTTTATCTCACATTGAGACATAATTCAATACCATCCTCATAGGTTGGCCATAGCATATATGGGTCACCCTTAACCAACTACACCTTTCAATTAGACCCTTATAGCCCTTATACATATCATGGAGACATATTCACCATTTTAACACTTCATCAAGAAAAAAATAAACATAGGACCAATTCTAAATACATAGGTCCACTCTACATTACCCCTTAGTCATCCTCAAATGATCATAGTCACCATTACACTCTTCTGTGTGTGCTCAATCAACTCAAACATTAACCTTGTAAGTAAGAACATTATGAATGAACACACAATATACTTATTAGGATTTTTTCATATCAATATAGATTTATCACACCTATAAATACCACAAAAATCATCCTCATTAAGTCTACAACATTCCCCAATAGCTAATTTTTCATGAGATATCAAAACAAGCTCAAATATACTTCTCAGGTCACTTGTAGAACATAGTCAAACACATAGTCAAATTTAGAGCACCATAATTTTGATTCAAAAAATAATCAAACCTTATAATCACCATTTATTGATGTGCCTTGAATTCCTCTATAACTTTGCTTTTTACATCACCAAGAAATTTGTCCTAGATCAAAAGTTATAGCCAAAATATAAAGCACTAATTTTCCCTTTGTAAAATTGAATATTCAAATGCCAATAGTCACCATCAAAATTTGAAGACCTTGTCCTCACCTCTTGTCCTCACATCTCAGATTAAACACACACCACCAATATTCCTTGAATTAGCTCAACCTTTACCTTTCATCACTCATTATTGGATCTTCATCTTGACTATTTGATTTAATGCACTCTATTGATATCCTTTACATAGCTCAATATTTATTTGTGTTAAAAATTAGACACCTTGAATCATCTCACTCAATATGCACCATTGATCTGTATATGTAAAAACATCCACTCACTATTATATCTTAGAATAATCTTGATCTTTAACTTTACTCAACTTTAAACTTCAAACACTTATCCTCATCTCATTACTTCCTAACACCTTGGAACAAACATGCTCTATTGATCCCTTTGTAAGGAGATTAATCTTTAACTTTGTTAGCCAATTAACACTTTGACTCATTTGACTCAACATACACCATAGATCTTCACTGTATGATCACTCACAAGCCATTATATCTCCATCTGGTCTAGATCTTTAAGATCATGCAAAAATAGACTATGGGGACCATTACTATCTACTTGGAAGGCCAGATTTGCATAGTCATATTTTTTACCTCACTCACATGTTCTTAAAATTGAACTATATAAACTAGGCAAAATACTGAACAAACCCATATGACCATTTATTCTTGAGACATCCACACATGTGAGATATTCCATCACCAAATTGCTTACTCAGCTCTTTCTTGTACTTAGAAAAATAAAATATTTTATTTCATATTCATTTTTCACCATTAATCTTCTATGTGATGAAACACAAACCATTATATCTACCTTTGCAAATTGACTAAGTGTTAGAACTTAGTTTACTTTTGTTTGAGGGACCAAATTTGCACGTAAGTAACTTTAGTTATGCTTAGTTGCATGATCTAAAATTTAAACCATGTGATATCCTCACATAGGAGAATCCATCCATATATTGAGAAATTTTTTGAACCCTCAGATGTGTGAGATATGATGACATCAAAATGCCTCCTTAATTTTTTTTCTTTAGACCCATTTATGCCTAGATAAACAAAATAAATAACTAGGTAAATTACACTCATGTACACAATATCTCCCATCATAATTGACCATTGATAGGAATCCTTACAGATTCTCAATACTTTAGACTCATCCCTAATCATCTCAAACCATACCAAAACTGAATATCAACCAAGCATACTTCAAGCATATTAGGATAAGCACATTGCACACTTTGTCATTATTACTTAGACCATCAAGGCACTTCATCCACTCACCTAGACACCTCCATGAGATCACCATGAAATCATTTAAAACTTTACAATAATCTCCCCCTTTGTCATTGATGTCAACACCCATCATAAAATAATATAAAACTCACCTTCCCTCTCTTCAAGCACCCTAACAAATAAGAACTTTCTCCCCCTTTGACATAATGAAAAATTGGGCACCAACTGATCCTGAGGACCTAAAAATACTACCAATAGGATAATACCATCTTAGAAAGATATTAAAAACTCCCCCTTACCTTGAGACTACCTCTTCTTGCCTTGACAACTTCCTCTTGCTCCATGTTAACACTTTTTTCAACCAAGCACTACAACCAATGAAGAAAGAAAATGAAAAAAATAATAAAATATGATATAACTAACCCATAAACATCTAAGAGGGACTCCCCTTAATATTTTTGATCAATTTCACCTCCTGACCATCTTTAGATCTTCACACTCTATGAAGAACCACCATATAAGCTTACTAGCCTTCTATCTAAATTTATCACAAGGACCACCAATATAACTTAATGCCATTCAAAAAATAAGAAACATGATATAAAACAACTTGAGAAGTCTAATTGAAACAATCATGCTTTTATCTTTTGGATAAACTAAACAAAAATGAGTCTTCTTCTTATAAGGCATGTCTAGTCTCATTGTAGCCCTACCTAGAACTTGTGAAGCCCATAACTTTTGGTAAACACACTATCAAGACCTAAAAATTCATATGTGGATTAATCTCATATTCCCCCTCAATCAAACCAATTCCCATCACCTAGATCATCCTATAAAACACATTTTATTCATAAACATACTAGATAATTAGGTCTCCATCTTGATAAAAACTTGAATAACTTGAGAACCACAAACCTTCAAATCTATATGAATATTGATTTTATAACCCATTTTTACCATTCAACCAATTAAAAATACTTATACTTTAAATAATAAAGCAAACCACTTTTCTAGCATAGCTCAAAACCCTAGAATTTGAAAACAAATAGAGTTAACAAACCTCTTTCTGGTCAACACCCATCTCCAAAACTTATTGCACACTCTAAAACAACCATAACATACTTTTGTACCAAGATTTGAGCTTTCATACATTTGGGAACCTTAACTTAATATACCATAGATTTTGACCTATAACAAGATAGATAAACTTGAGAGCACATAAAAACCTCCAAAAAGCACAAACAGGATCATAGAGACACAGAACCACCTAAAACATATCAAAAAGAAGTGAAGAGAACTTTGTGAGCACCAAAATCTTCTTTACATTCCATAAATCTCATTAAGCCACTTGAAAACACCCATTCTGACCCTATATTATATCTCCTTCACAAATCTCTAGAACAAGCTCGTGAAATTATTGCTCCCCCTTAACTAATGACCTTAACTTATTGGAATTATGATCTTGAGCACACAAACTTGCTTCTCCACAAGAAAAATGTCTCCTAAGAAGCATAAGTAGAGACACCCTACTTAAAAATGTCTAGAACACTATGAAACTAGGATTTTCCCATAACTCATATTCCTTCTCCTCCTTGGTCATTTGATACTTATAATTCTTCTTATTCTTCTTAGGTTAATATAATCAGCATGATCATCCATTAAAATATTCTCTTTTTTTTCTAGGATTTAAATGGTAATATATGGAGACAAAATAGACTCATGACATACTTTTTAATTTAAAGAATCCACCTTGTAGTTAGGAACCTCATCACTGGGCACTGCCAATTTATGTTCTTTACATGATACATGCTTAATAATGGTAGGATATTCACTTGGATCCATACACATCTCAGAACTAACCTCAACCAGTACCTTGGTCTTCTTATTAAACTTGGTCTCTTCATCATAATATGAGTAGATAATGAGAGTCCTTGGTGCTCTTCAACTTTTGAGGCATTCTCCACCATAGCAAATAGATTACTTCAACTTGTAGACTCATCATGACTCAAACTTACCACCTTTGGTTTCCATGAGTTAACTTTTCTTCTTTTTTGTACTCTGAGAGCCGGATTGAACTTATTTTGACTTAATGGCCTTTACTTGTAGAGCCTAGAAATGTGGCCAATCTTCTCATAGTTGTAGCAAAGAATACTCCTTGATGGAAACATAATTTGTCTTACCTTGTTTAGATAGAAACTTGTAATGTGTCCTATGTCATGACAAATGAAACAACCTCTTCTTTTTGAAGAGGATTCACCTTGTCTAACCTTATGTGAAAAATGGTTTATAAAGTGTCCCACATCAAGAAATTTGAATCACTTAACTTTTTTTACATGTTTTTACTAATGACCCCCATCATAGTTTCATGCAAAATCATTTCTAATAGGTCTCTTATAGTATCTAGATTTATGCCCAAATTTATTACATGTGTAAAAATAACCATTAAGACTTGCATACCTCATGGAATTTGGTTGTCTGATATGATTTGTCTTTATTCTGCCAACACCTTCATTCTTTGTCTAATAATTTTTCTTCAAAGTATTATTGTCCTTATTCACATTAGTCTTCACCTTGTCTTGAGTTACATTATTTTATTCTTCTTCATATCCAAGACCAGTTCTATCACTAACATGATTTTGACCACTCAAAATATTGTCTAGATCACTTGAGCAATTTTAAAATCTCACAAATTAATTTAACTTATTAGATGTCTTCTCTAACTCAACTTTCAAAGATTCATTTTCAATTACATACCTTGAACATTCATCTTCTTTAAATTTGAGACTTGCAGATAGGATTTCCAATTGACAACTAAGATTTTTGACAATATATTCATGCTCCTTGGCATCTTCATTCATTATTACTTCAAATACACTAAATTTATCCTCATATTCCTTGATTTTTGACTCATATTATTTTTAATCTTCTTGTCAATCTTCAGTTCTTTAAGAGCATTCATCAATTTAGTCTCACAATCCACCTCATCTTTATGTTCATTTGAATCACTCCAAGTAGAATCCTTTTGATGTAATCAAATTCCTTGCCCAACCATGAAAAGAGCTTCATCTTCAATAGGACCATCATCTTCATGATCATACTCTAAGCCATTTTCTTCACTCTCATTTGATGAGTTACAATCTTTATTGGTGTAGAGACTCTTCTTGTTCTTGAAGAACTTCTTCTTGTTATTATACTTTATGAATTTTTTCTTCCTATATGTCTTCTTGTCTTCATCTTGGTCTTCACCATGTTCTTCATCATCATGCTTATGAGGGAAATTTATATAAAAATGTCCTACCTCTCCATAATTAAATCATTTGAAGGGTAGTTTAACCTTATACTTGCCTGAAACTATTTTTAATTTCTTTGTAAACAAATCAATTAGGTCATCCTCATCAATATTATAAATGTCATCCTCCTTGGGTTTATTACCTTGGAACTTCATCTTTTGATTCATTTCTATCTTGAATTATACTTCTTTCTTTGGTTGTATATCATCATTTACTCTCATCTCATTAGTATTAAGGGTGTCATGCAATTGATCCATCTTCAACTGAGTAAGATCATGAATTTATTCTATAACAGATACTTTTGGATCAAACTTGAGGGATAAAGACCTTACTACCTTATTAACTATAATATCCTCTTCAAGTTTCTCTCCAAGACCTTTGATGATGTTCATAATCTCATCAACTCTCTATATAAAGGATGCCACAAAATTTTCTTCCTTCATCTTAAGACTCTCAAGTTATCTTCAGTGAGTCTATAAATTTGCCAACTTAACCTTTGAATCTCCTTCATAAATGATCTATAATTTGTCTCATATCTCTTTAGAAAATTTATTATGGATTACCTTGGTGAACTTAGTCTCTGTAAGACCACAATTAATGGAATTAATTGCCTTAGAATTATTCTCAGACAACTTCTTGTCTATAGCACTAGATGGAGTAATAGGAGCAACATAACCATCCAAAATAAATTTCCATACATCAAAACCTAGGGACATAATATATATCCTCATCTTTGTATTCCAAAAAGCATAATTGGATCCATTAAACATTGATTCTTTCTTAGTATAGAAACCTCCTCGCATTTTATGACTACCCATATTGTATCTTGGATCACCTTCAAGCTATCAAGCTTTTACCTAAGGATCTGCTTTGATACCAATTATTAGAGGTACAATCACTAAGAGGTGGGGGTGAATTAATGAGACCATATAATCCAAATTTAGTTTAAATATTTTAAAACTCTTAATCAATTACCATAAGCATTCGTGAAGCATACACATCATTCATAGCAATAAACAAGAGAGACAATGCAAGATCAAGCACGTAACACATGACATATGTGGGAAACCCTCTTAGGGGAGAAAACCCACTAAAACTTGAACTTGGAATACTCTCCTATAATAAAAAAAACTATTTTAGACTAGAGAAAACTAATAAAATAACTACCATACCTTATTTTAGTGAGACTACAATCCCATAAGGTGCTACTACACCTATCCAGCTGAGCTACCACAACAACTAGAATTTTAGCAATTTTTACCTTGTAAGGAGGATACAATGCCCTATATGTTGAGAAACCACAATAAAACCTATAAATATAACATCTCATAAAAATTTATTTCCTACCAATCTGATGGAGACACAATGTATATCAAAACTCTTCAACTCTGCACACACACTCTAGTCTTCACACATATATCATATATCTTTCACTCACCCTCCACTTGCAAGAGCACTATTATGACATCAAAAATATGACCTATATGTCATAAACACAATTCTCATTCTACTCTACTAAAAACCCATCCACTAGACACACTTACTTTCCTTTGCCTCTCAACCCTTCGCTCTAAACCACACACATAAGCCTCTCTCAAATCTCTCAAGTCTAAAAATCATCATCTTTAATTTCACTATTTATAGAGAATTCATTATTATCAACATCTCGGTTATCCATTAGCAATTAATTATCCTTTAAGGCTTCTCTCACATTGAGACACAACTAAATACCATCCTTATAGGTTGGCCATAGCATCTATGGGTCACCCTTAAGCAACTACACCTTTCAATTAGGCCCTTATAGGTCCCATGGAGACCTATTCACCCTTTTATCATTTCATCAATAAAAAAATAAACATAATACCACTTATAAATACACAATTCTAATATAAATGACCCCTTAATCATCTTAAAATGATCACAATCACCATTACACTCTTCTACATATGCTTAATTAACTCAAACATTGACCTTGTAAATAGGAACATTATGAATGAATTAAAAATTAAATTATTAGGATTCATTACTTCTCAATATATACTAATAAAACCTCTAAATATCAAAAATATCATCCTCATGAAGTATACAACATTCCTTAATAGCTAATTCATCATGATATATCAAAACAAGCTCAATTATACTTCTCGGGTCACTTACAAAACATAGTCAAAAAATAGTCAGATTTATAGAACCATAACTTTGATTTTACATAAAATAAAACCTTATAATCACCATATATAGATTCACCTTGAATTCCTCTACAACTTTTATTTTTACATCACCAATAAATTCATCCTAGATCAAAAGTTATAGCCAAAATATAGAGCAATGGTTTTTCCCTTTGTAAATTTGAATATTCAAATGCCAACGATCACCGTTAAACTTTGAACACCTTATCCTCATAACTTGTCTTCATATCTTAGATTAAACACACATTTTAAATCTTACTTAAAGTATCTCAACCTTTACCTTTCATCGCTCATTGTTGGATCTTCATCTTGACTATTTGACTTAATGTGCTTTATCAAACTCCTGTATGTATCTTAGTCTTTATTTATGTTAAACATTGGACACCTTGAAATCATCTTGATCAATACGTACCTTTGATCTATATATGTATGAATATCTTCTCACCATTTTATCTTAGAATAATCCTAATCTTTACCTCTTTTCAATGTTAAACTTTGAATACTTGTCCTCATCTCACTACTTCCTGACACATTAGAATAAATATGCTTTGTTGATCCTTTTACAAGGATCTTGATCTTTAACTTAATTAACCAATGAATAATTTGAATAATTTGACTCAACATGCACTATACATCTTCACTTTATGATCACTTGTGAGCCATTAAATCTCCATCTAGTTCTAATTTTAACATCGTGTAAAAATAGACTATGGGGACCATTGCTATCTACCTAGAAGGCCAAATTTGCATAGTCATATCTTTTACCTTGCTCACTCACATATTCTAAAATTTGAACCATATAAATTAGGCAAAATACTAAACAAACCCATCTGACCATTTCTTCCTAAAACATTCACATGTGTAAGATATTACATCACTGAACTACTTACTTAGCTCTTTCTTGTACTTAGACAAATAACGTATTTTAACTCAGATTCATTTCATGCCATCGATCTTCGATGTGATGAAACATGGATAATTAGATCTACCTTTGCAAATAAGTGTTGGAACTTAGTGCACTTTTGTCTGAGGGACCATATTTGCACCTAAGTAAATTTGTCTATGCTTAGTCACATGATCTAAAATTAAAACCATGTGATCTCCTCACATAGGAGAATCCATACATATATTGAGTAGATCATGGAACCCTCACACGTGTGAGATATGATTACATCAAAATACCTCCTCATATTTTTCTACTACAAACCCATTTATGCCTAGATGAATAAAATGAAGAGCCAGGTGAATTCCACTCATGCACACAAGCTCTCTAATCATCCTTGACCACTAATAGTACCACATACACATGCTTAATACTTCATACTAATCCCTAATCATCTCAAACCATGAAAAAAAT
This sequence comes from Torreya grandis, assembly GCA_037957365.1. Taxonomy (NCBI): domain Eukaryota; kingdom Viridiplantae; phylum Streptophyta; class Pinopsida; order Cupressales; family Taxaceae; genus Torreya; species Torreya grandis. The sequence goes on along the minus strand of JARHVA010000942.1, from coordinate 1,834,514 downwards.
GAAGATCAACCAACCATACTTCAAGCATACTAGGACAAGCACATTTCACACTTTGTCATTATCACTTAGACTATGAAGGCACTTCATACAATCACCTGGACACCTCCATCACATCACCATGACATCATTAACAACTCTCCAATAGGATATCATACAATTCAACAAGTGGAGGAACATTTTTAAAGCATTTTAGGCATGCCATCTACTATATTTATTCTCCTTAATAAATCACATTAGACTGGGTATTATGTAGCATATCTAATAATTATTTTATTTAAACCTTTTTTAATCCTATAGTTGGTAACATTTGTTCTTTTAAGCCTTTAATGTTGGCTTGATTACTTTTTATCTTAATCTGATTTTATGGTTTTGGATGTTATTAGATAATTTATGCCTAGTGTTGACAGATCGATAAAATATTTATAAACCCCTATAGTAACCTAAATTTGGTCACAAATGCTTGACCATGCCTATTTTATCCCCTTTTACCATTAATTGACACGTGCACTTAATAAACACTTATTCCACTGATTTGATATATCTTAAGCACAAGAAAATACATACTTCTATTGAAAGGCCATGCATTATCACCTATATAAACAATCTTATTACTGAGAGCACCTATATACATTTATATGTCTTGACTCAAACCCAAAAATATATACTTTTCTTGAAGGAATAGTACTACCAAATAAGATAAGAGCATTGAGTTTTACTATCCCTATTTGCCTATTTAAGTCCTTCACACATAAATAGTCAAAATTAAAAGAGGAAAATATCCTTGGGGTTGGCCTAAATATCTATAAAATAATAAGTGGGTCTTTATCCCTATTTAATCACTATAAAATAAAAATAAATTCATTCATTTATAACATCTTGGAAATCTTATCAATATTATCACAAGATCTTTTTTACACAAGTACACAAAAGACAGAAATTCTTGATTATTTCAATATCATCTTCTAAGCACTTAAAGCAGTCATGGGCCAAATCTAAACTCAATATCATGCATCCCTATCCCAATCATGATCAAGTATTCATTTTAATTATAGATTAATTCATATAGTAAAAGGAGTATAATTTCACAAAACACTTAAGTGGGAGAGCTACATGGAGGTTTGATCCCTCTTTAGAGTATTTGTATGTAGGAATCACTCAACACTATGGGGTGTTGAGGTCTAGAATAACTCCACACACTAACCCTATTTTAATCCACATCTGTTTATCTCTTTGTGGCATAATCTAGGGTTTTGAGCTTCAAGAATACAACTATCAATATTTCATGCATCAAAAGAGACAAATTTATCATAAACAAACATACTTTACATAGTCACATAAGATTGTGTCTTATTTTCTAGAATTCTACAAAAGGACAAAAAATTAAGGTAATGACAACATAACCCATCACTATTGACATAATAGGTGCTCCTTTCCATAAATATTTTAAGGATAATCTTTCAATAATATTCTAAGTTTTTATATTCATCATTGATTCTATGTTTTCTCAGTTAAAACAATCAACTGAATGCTTAAAAATAAGTATATCTATCTTTTGTATATTTTAACCTTGTTCGATTTGTTTCTACTTGTAAAATTCCAAATGCTTACTTTCATTTTACTATTTTTAAGTGTATTTTTAAAACCCTTATTTATTCAATTCATTTTATTTAATTAGGGTTAATATTTATTTATTCATTAAATTTTAGATAAAACATTTGGTGAACCTACATATTGATCGAAACATCTCATAACCTTAGGGTTTCAACCTTATAGGGTTTCAAACTTGTGGTTTCTCTTAGGGCCTTACATATTTACCTTTTTGATTTCATTTATCCTCTCTATACTTTTTTTATAAGCCACCTAATAAGTTTGTCTCTAATACTCCTTTATGGCAAAGTGCCAGGCTAGGTAATATTCCCATTGAGCATAGTCAAATTAATGGATTATACCAATGCACATATTGATTTATATTTTTATGAAAAAATTACCAATGAATATTTTTAATACAAAAACCAAAATTCATAAGATAACCATACTAAACAAGATAATTACAATGAGATAAATGCATAAGATACCAATGATGGTTTAGATATGATTCATCCTGATGACCTCAATGGAGTTTATCATGAACAAAGTCCAACACCTTTCTAAAATTTTATAAGGACTTTATCAAATGTGAAAATAAATTTAAAAATTAATTAAGTTCCTCTTAGCTTCCAAAAATGCACAAAAATACAAAAGTTATGTGTAACAAAAATGAACTTTTCTTATTATCAAACCTATCACTCATGTAGTCACTACTAGTGTCAATATTATTATCCCATACATATATTTAGGTTTGGGGGAAAAACACACTATTCCATAGATTTATATGACCATGCCTAACCAAGTAAGCCATTCCAATCCTTTGGTAGCTAGGCATACTACATCGCATACCTTATTAATTGCATAATCTCTTAAGTAAGCTATTTTATTTTTGCAAGCTAAGGTGATCCAACTAGAGCAAGGTATCCTAAAATATATTAAATCATTGTATTCACATAATTTACTCAATAATAGTTTAATACATGATATTTCACCCTTTCCTTTACCCACCATATTTGTATCTCCTAACATTATTTTATATGAGGGTAAATGAGATCTTTAACAACATCTAAGATCTTTTCATTCAACATGTTTAGATTGTGCAATTATTGATAAATAATTAACTAACATATTTCTAAAGAGATTAAAATAAAATGTTTTATAATTCTATGATTTATCTACTTAATATATGAAAGCAATCAATCTTTAGTATATTTATTTCACAATATTTTTTCTATCAACATTGATGAAAAACTTTAGTATGCATAAATTGCTAAACTAAATCAAAGAAATAATGAACCTATCAATGAGTATGTGCTTTGTTACAAGTCTATGTTGGCTAAAATGATTAATGTATACACATAATATTTTCAATCTTTTTCAATTATTTATGCTTTCTCTCTTGTAGGACCTATCGAGTCTTGATCTCTCTGAGTGCATGCCTTAATGGGTGCATTGAGAAAGATGTGGGTAGAACATTAATGATTTGCAAGATTGTTAACCCCTATATCACTATTTAAAATATACACAACCATCTCCTATATACTTCACTAAGATTTGACAACTCCCTTACACACTCATCCAAATAATTCACCACCTTATTCATCCCTTATCTAAGCCAAAAACCCCTTTTGACATTTACTGAACAATGTCAAATTGTACTAACCCTGTATTCAATTTAATATTTACAGGTTACGGGTCTAGGCTGGCCTTGGCCAACCAAGACTAGGACCTAACTTGATAAATTGGGCTAACCTTATCAACTAAACTTTCCAAAAGGTTTAGAGTTAGATTCAACTATATTTACACATTAATTTCACCATATCATGGGGAGAGACAAGAGTTAATCATCCATTTGTGCTTCTTTACAATATGATCTTCCATTATTTTACTTGAGGAGTTATTTTTTAGGGTTTTACATTTGGAGGGAAGAACTTTATCTTGTGAAATCTTGAGATTCATGAGGATATCCTTGGTTATAGTCCATTATCAGTCCTTAACTTCTTCAAAAATACACAACTTCTTGAAAAACACCTTTGGCCAAGGGAGAGATTGAGTCTCGATGAGTTCATCTTCAAGGTAAGTATCTCTAAATTTACTCATCTATGTTATTAGATAGAATTATAATAAACAATGGATTTTGGATGTATTCCTCTCTCCATGCATTAGGGTTATATCTATACATATATTAATTAGAATTATTCTATGCATGTTTAATTTCATGTTTATTACCCCCATTTTGTGCCACAAGCTTTAGTGATCACTAGGTTAGATTTTAATTTACTTTGTATATACTTAGTGAATAATAGAAAATATGTGACCTAGCTAGGATTATTGGATGGTGTTGTTTGACAAGAGGATTTGGAACCCTCTTTAGTAATGTTATTGTGATAAGGTACCCCTTGGTTAGGTCTAATGGATCCATCTTAGTCATGACCTTGAACGGCTAAATGTATCAAAAAGTGGAAGTGGAAGTGTGATTTATCTTCTCTAAGCTATAATTGATTTGTAGTTCAACTGCATTTTCCCTTGTATACATTTTGGTGAAGCTGATGTGAGTCAAACCCTTGTAGGTTTTATTTCATTTATTGATTTTATTATCATATTATATATTTTTATATTTTAAGTATAGTATCAAACCTATCAATATAATATAACATTTTGTGTGCAAGTTTCACACACAATCACTCCAAAACCACTATGTTATTTCTGTGTAGGTCTTCTCCAAATACAGGTGATTGGATTGATCAACTTAACATAGTATTCTTATTTAACCACATGATTGCATACATATTTGAGCATGTTGAATCTATTCATAGTTCTCTTTTTTAGCATATAGGTTTATAGATATAGTTGAGTTATTCAACTTTGTTCACAAATTATTTTTTAACACAGGTTTTATAGACTACATTGACTTAATTGACTTTATTTGCAGAATATAAAAATCAAAACTTGAGAAAAATAACATAAAATTTTCAAACTAAGCATCTTAAAAATTACCAAGGTTCATTCTTACCTTCTCTATCATTTTTGTTTTTCATTTATAGTCTCATTTTTCATAGTTTTTAGTCTATAAAAATATGATCCTATAGCCAACTGGGTCAACATAGTTCTATAGCCTATCTTCTCTCTAGAAGCCATAGTCAACCTATTTGACTATGTTATTCTAGATCTTGCTTCCAAAAAATATTAGTGACCCTATCGACTCTGTTATGTATTATTTTCATATAATGTCACTTGAACTGACTCTGTACTCTTCACAATCAAAGGAATTAATTTATTTTACTAGTAATTAATTAACTTTCCATTTCAGTTATTTGCCTACTTAGACTAAAAAAAATAGACTAATTAAGTGGTTTTTCAATTTATCGATTTAGTCACATTGTTTTTTATATTTTTCATACACTTCCAAATCACTTAACACTTAAAATCATTAAACATTTCCCTCCCAATGTCTACCTACTTGGATTTCATCACCAAGGGGGAAACTAACTTGGTTTTCTAGCCAAGTATAAACATGTGGTTGATGGTATATATTGTTAAAGCACTCAACACCCTTATCACTACATGATTATGAAGTGAGGGGGTAAGACCCAATATCATGTTATTATCGTCACCAATACATATCCTTTTCATCCTAAACTACTTGAAACTATCCATAGATTGCTTTCTACATCTTTCTTACAGCCAACTCTCTATCACATTAATTTTAAAATTTATTATAACTTAACAATATTCATGAATGACCAATTAGTTAACATTTACATTCAAGTTTTGTTGCTTGCTCTTTGATCATTATATTTTTTATTGCAAAACTTGTACTATCCAAATTTAGTGTAAGGTTTGTGTTGTGTGCTATAATTAGATCAAACACATTGATCTAATTGCTTGTGTTCTTCATTATATTTTCCTAGATATTATCTTACAAAAAATTTCCCTATTTTCAAAACACTGTTATCCTTATCAACATAGTCTATTATAGACTATTAGTCTTGTTTGCCTTTAGTACATAGTCTTCTTATAAAACTATGTATCTTTTTTAGCTCATATAGTTTCTCCCTCTAGAGTACACAATTAATATATACGACAGCGTATGTTTTTATCCTATTCAATTTCTCATTTTGGAGTACACAATTGACCTATATGACTGTGTATCTTTCTAGCCTATTTTAGTTTTATCATTTGCAACACACATTCAAGTAGTTTGACTATGTATTTTACATCCTTTTCTATTGGTCTTTCTCACATACTCTATCAACCCAGTCGATTATGTTCCTATTGGCCGATACTATTATGTATTTGGCTAACTATGTCCCTATTTTTCCTTTTTACTTCCTGATTTTAGCTTCTATCTTTAAGCATTATGAAATCCTCTATCAGAATCATTTTTGACAACATGAATCCATTTAGATTATAAATGGGATGTTATTTTATTCCTACCTTCACTATTCAAGAGGATATTCACTCTTGGAGCACCTTTTCTCCATATTTTTATTGAAATATGGTTCAAATCATGCTAATAGATGAGATTGGTAGATCATATCCATTCCATACTTATCAAGATAATTCTCACCTTAAGACACCTTATCATATTGTGTGGGTAATTAACACAATCCTAATAGATAATCCCACAGGAAACCTTCTCAACACCAACCCAAAAATAAATAAAACTCATATTATTACATAAATATTTTAATAAATGAACATCATGAAAACATCTAACACCTCTCAAATAATGTAACTACAACACCATTTAATAAACATGGATAATCAACCTCTTATTCCTATTCCCCAAAATAATCAAAATTTTATCCCTCCACCTCTTAAATATACAATAGGAAATGTCATTACCCAACCTATTATGCATAAAAAGATGCTTCAACACATTCAAAATGAATCTTTATCCCTATTCATTATATCTATTTATATTGGCAATATATCTCCAACTATTAAATATGATGGGACTAAAGACCCCGCATCTTTTCTCAAAGCATTCAGTAATATTTATAAAAAGTGGATCCAAAATAATACCTTTTCCACTACTAAAATTTTAGTTAAGACCTTCATTGGTGATGTATTAAAATGGTATATCTAACTTACCCAACATTTTATATGGCAACTTGAGGATTTAGTCATTTCATATGGCAACTTGAGGATTTAGTTAAGGAATTTCAACATAATGATCTTCTAAAAAATTGTCTCAGTCATTTAATCAATGCTAAACAATCCCCTAATAAATAATCTCATGGTTTTATCAAACAATGGAAATATTTAGCTCATAAAGCTGATCAAAACATGATTAATGACAACATTTTCAAACTTTTCATCATAGCCTTAACACCTTCCCTCTAATACAAGGTTCAAATGTTTATTACCTAATCTTTAAATGATGCTCTCAACTAAGTTAAGCATCAATAATTTCTAATGAAATAGTTTTAACCTAACACTAAAACCATCAAAGGATCTTTCCAACATTTAACCAATACAATCACCAATACTCCTCCTCAACCAAAACTAGGAGTATCCAAAATGGAAAATCCCCAACCTTCTCATATGTCACTAACCATGCAACAAATGAAACAAATTTTAGCACCTTATAAACCATTCATGTATCCTATTAATCCCTCTCAATGGTATGATACTAACAAGTTTTGTTGGTTCCATGTTGATATATGTCATTATCATGAACATTATTGTGGGCTTAAAAAATTTACTACTTATTTTATTATATGAGATTAATTCAATCATGATGTCATGATCAAAATCCATCATCATGTTTATGCTAATGCTTCTTAAAATAAACAATATTTTAAATATTCTTCCTCTAACAATCCAAAAAAATTATCTACATCTAACCCTCAAAAATAAAATAATGATATTTTTGCAATTAATGCCAATTATGATAAATACTATACCAATTCCTAATACATGAATGCAGATAAGGTCAATTATCAATGCAAACCTACCCACAAATCCCCTATCATAGAACTAAAGAAATCATATTTTGAAACATAACTTATCAAAGATAATACTACCACTAACCTACCTTTAGAAACCAATGAGGAACCGCTTCCTCAATCTAAATATCCAACTACTTCTATTCCACTTAAAAATATTCTACCTTCCAAGCCTTGTGTTAGTTCTTCCTCTTCGAAAACTCATTGGAATATCTTAGAGGAACTTAACTCTATGCCTTGAAAGATACCTCTCATGGATTTATTAAAACTTCTCCCTACCACTATAAATTCTTAATGTAATAACTACAATAAATTGAAGAACCATCTTCCTTAGAAGAAGAATGACCTCCTCTCAAGCCTCAACCAATAAAATTTCATACTATTTAAATTTTTTGCCCTTATTTAAAAATTTCCATAGAGTTCTATAAATAAGACATGATAAATGATGAAATTCTCTGTCAAGATGACAATCCACCTCTTTTTATTTAAAATAACCATTAATACCACCCTTATTCATAAAGTATTAGTATATGAAGGGTAATGAATTAATGTGACATCTCTTTGGATCATTAGATAACTCATGTATAACAAAGATCATCTCAAGAAAAATTGTCTAACATCTTATGGATTCAACAAGACAAATCAAAAGCTGCTTGGTTGTATTTGGCTCCCTCTTACTATTGGACCCAAAACTATAGGTACTAGGATTATGGTTCTCAACTTACCCTTATCTTATAATATACTCCTAAGACACCCATGTACATATCATGAGGGATATTTATTCTTCCAAAAGACAATTTATCAAGCTTATTCATAATGGCTAATGATATAAACATGAGGTTGATCCTAATCCATGGATTATTTAGCTTACCAATCCCAAATCTTAGTATTGGATCCCAACTATTTTAAAAATTAATCATGAATCTTTACCTAAATTCATCAATATGAATCCAAACTTATAGGTCACTCTTGTCAATTCTGATGATGATGAGACAAAAAAATTATAAAACACATGCAATAGCACCAAACTACCACCTTACATTTCAAAGTGGCTTCCTCTTTCCTTGTTACCTCATGATCGTACCATCCCTCTTATCGATGAGATCACCAACTTCGCTCCTCCATGTAATGCACATGAAGCATATTATACAAAATGTTATTTCAATTGTAATGATTTTAAAGTGGCTAAGTTATTTAGAGACCCTTTAACCATGTCACCTCATAAATTTAGTGAGCTAGGTGTATCCTAGTCTGATGTTCCTTTAGATACATAAGCATGTACTATCTCTCCCACCTATGATGATAATTAGATTATGTCCCTAGCTCAATTATGAGACTTTGATGTTCAACACTATCAATAAACCTTAGCTAAAATACATGATTTTAACTAAGATGTTCATACTATTTCCATTGATATTGAGTTATAACTTGAAGGTCATGTACCTCCAGTTAATTCTCCACTTCTTGATATTCCTTAGGTTATTGAAAAATATTACCTCTCACAACTTTGAAACTTATGGAATATCATATACTTCTTATCAAAATGGTCACTCTACTAAATCCTCTCCCCATCAATAATTCTAAAGATACACCTATTATCAATGTAATTACATCCAATCAAACTTCCTCCATAGTTTCACCTACTCCTGAGATCACTCTTGATGTCAAGGACATCGATGCATGCCAGATACATTTAAATATGATTTTTATGGTAATAAAATTATTGATCTTTAAGTATATGTCAAATACTATGGACCTTTACTTACGTTACCTAGCAATGAAGCCATACTTTTGAATTGCTCTATACCTGAGAACCTCAACTTCCTCAACAACATCACAAACTTGGAAATTTCAAATGAAAGGTTCCTTATTTTAACAAATTAATTTCTAGTATAAATCCAAAAACTAATCCCATTTAAGTCCTAAACCATCTTGGTTCAATGATAGTCTAATATTTTCATACCATAAGACACTTGGACATGATACAAAAGCCTACAAATCTCTCCAAGCACTTGTCCATAACTTATGGGATGAGGATGATCTATTATCAGATGAACCTCCCTTGATCCCATTACCAACCCAACCACCAAATGAACCCATAAAATAAATACCTACTCCTCCACTCTCATTTGAAAGTCATGAGAAACTAAAGCAACCATCTAGCCCAACACTTCCTTCATCTATACTATCTATATGGTTACCTAATCTCAGGCCCAACAAAAGGATAAGGAAAAGGCCAAAGTGTCCATTCCATGGACATATCCTTCCACCCCTCAAATTTTCAACTGAATTTGAACAGCCTTACCTTCACCTTCACCTTCACCAAAACCTAAAATATCCATTTTGGGTGCCTCTCCCTCCAACCCTTTTGAATCTATTCAATGAGTGGTGTTGAAACAACTTCACCAAACATCGATGAAGATGAGCCTTTAATAACTGATCAACACGTCACCCCATCATCATAAGGCACTAATAGAGGCCCTAAAATCCATATAAGTACAACCCCATAATCCTCAACCTCTTGTAGCCTTTGTGAGATCCCTTTAACTTTCTACCTTCATCACCTTCCAAGATTCAAAGATACCTTATGTCCATCATGAGGATCCTGATCCTCCATTATTAATCATTACATACATTAATAAAACCCACATCAAAAGGGTGATTATTGATGGATGAGATATCATTAACATTATATCCTCTCATTATTATGACCAGATCTAACTGCCTAAGAATATCATGTCAAAAACTATAGTGGTTCTCCACTCCTTTAATGATACTATGTCCATAACCTTGGGGACAATTGTCCTCCACATCCACTTGGGACCTCACACAATTATAAAGCTATTTTATGTTGTATAAGGTGAGTTCCAATACAATTTATTACGTGGACACCCTTGGATATATGCCATGAGTTGTGTCCCTTCCACCTTACATCAATGTGTTAAGTTTGAACATGAGGGTCAAATCATTACCATAAAAGTTGACCCTAGTCTTTTTACATCTTACAACATGACATATCAACCAAAAAAATTCTTATTCCTCCCTCATCCACCTCACCACCAATCAATAAAAAATACACCCCTACCATTGATGAAGATTCAACTACCTCATCTATCCCTTTTTCTTAAATCCCCGCAGAGGACCCTTTGGAACCCAAGTTCCAACATCTCTCATTAGGGGAGTATTATATTTTAACTTTAGATGATTTTCCTACTCTTAAAGAGTATGGGAACCTCAACCATGATCCTAGTTATGACCATAACATCAAAACCATTATTCTTTTCAGGTCGCCCAACCATCAAACCAACTTCATCTATGGGGGACTTGATCATCCACTCCTTACTTCTACCACCACCTCTTCTATCCGACCATTTTCTACCGACTTCTCCTATCTCAATAAAATACAATTTTAAAAATTATACCTTCATAGGTGTTCCTAAAATGGATTTGGCCTCGATCATTATGAACATAGACCTCATAATTTACCTTCCATCAAAACCTAGAAACCTTGTGAGTTATTTAGCCTTAGGTTCATACCACAAGAGGAACCCGCCGATTCATCAAAACCCATCACCACCATTGAGGAATATGTCCCATCCTCACCAACCCCACCTCTTTTGAAGTCTAAGGATTTTGAAATCATCCCTCCTAACTTTTATTTTTATTCAATACCATTAGTTTAGGCCACCTAACCTATCAAAAGGATGGTTGAACTAAAACCTTTCCTTTGATTCATCTTGAAATGGTAGAAAATAATTCCCCCACCATCAACACCATCCAACATCAAGATGATGATTCAATTCTCACCTATCTTGGTGTGATGGATTGTTCTATCCAAAAATCCCTTCCTCTTTAAAACCAAACCATGTTTAATTAATCAACTATCGATGTTAACCTAAGTACGTAGGATAACCCCCATATTGTAAAGATTGATCTTATCATAAAATTTTATTGGTCTTATCAAGATATGCCCAAGATCAACACTTCCATTTCTCTCCATAACATTGTCATCCATCTCGATGCTAAACTTGTCAGACAAAAGCTTTGTAGGTACACCCTCGCATCACCCTTCTAGTCAAATAAGAGCTTTAGTGTCTCTTGTATGTCAACTTCATCCAACCCATTTACTACCCATAATGGGTTTGTAATGTCATTCCCATCACTAAACCCATATGGGGACTTCACCTCTATATTGAATTTTGTGACCTTAACCTTGCTTGTCCAAAGGATGACTTCCATTTGCTTAGCATCAACCAACTTATTGATCTTATAGTTGGCCATGAGATGTTGTCTCTCATGGATGGTTTCTCAAGATATAATCAAATATTTATTACCCCTAAGAATCAACATAAAACTTCCTTCATCACCCCATGGGGAACCTTTTGCTATAGGGTTATGCCATTTTATCTAAATAATGTTAGAGCAAGCTACCAATGTGTGATGACCTACATATTATATGATATTAGCCATAAAATCATAGAGGATTATATAGATAATCTCCTTGGAAAATATAAACATTTCAAGCATATTCTATATATTCTCAAAATTATTTTTGAGCACCTAGTCTATTTCCATGTCTAACTTAACCCTAAGAAATGTGTTTTTGGGGTTTTATCTAGAAAGTTTCTTGGATTTATCATATCTCTTCTAGGAATAAAAGTAGATCCAACCAAAGTTCGATCAATCCTCAAAATGCCACCTCCAACCCATCTGAAGCAACTTCATAGCCTATAGGGGAATCTCTAATCCATCCATCACTTCATCTTATAGTTATTAGATAGATGTTAACCCTTTCACCATCTTCTTAAGAAAGATACATCTTTTAAGTGGATTAAAGACTATCAAAAATCCTTTGATTCATTCAAATAATACCTCCTTTCTCCACCAATTCTTATTCCTCATAAATAGGACCAACATTTATACCTTTATATATCTACCACTAACCATTATTTAGGGGCAATGCTCACTCATCATGATGAATAAAACAAAGAATAAGCTATCTACTATATAATCCAAACACTTATAGAGTATCAGACTGGGTATACCCATTTTGAGAAACTTTGCCTCACCTTAGTATTTGTGGCTTTCAAAATTCATCATTACCTTCTAAATCACAAAACCTTTGTCATCACTAACACTAACCCACTAAAGTATATACACTCTAAACCATACCAAAACCAACATATGGCTAAGTGGCTCATGCTCTTAGCTGAGTTTGACCTTGAGTTCTTCCAATAAAAGTCTATTAAAGGGAAAGTCATTACCAATCAATTAGATGAAGCTCTTTTTCTAGCTAAATAATTATTTCCTCTTGAATTCGTAAATGAGTCCATCATAACTCTTTCTCAAGAGGACCCTACCTAACAAATGATTATGTTCTTTGATGGCTCAAAATTGAAACATAGTGGGGTTGCCAGAGTTATTCTCATTCCCCTCAATGGTGAACCTCTTCCCTTTTATTTTAAACTTGATTTTTAGTGCACCAATAATGTGGATAAGTATGAAGCCTTAGTAATAGGCCTTCAAATTACTCTAACCTTGAGAGTTAATATGATTAGTGTATTTGGTGATTCTCATCTTGTGGTCAACTAAGTAAATAGATCCTACCATTGTAAGAATGATGTCTTGTAAAAGTACAAGCAACTAGTAGATGTACTCTTAGCATCATTTGATCATTTCCTTATCCAATCTATTCCATGATATACCAAAAATTTCATAGATACAATGACTTCCCTTGATTCCTAGATCTCATTTGTGCCTATCAATTCTAAGGTCTTTATCACCATCCATCATTTTATCACACCCTCTTATATCCATTCTAACCTTCCTACCATTCATAATAGGGAGGCAACTCCATCAGACATATGGTATGAGCAAACCTTTAACTACCTCAACCTCAAAATCATTCCTCCTAACCTCTCATTATACTATACTAAGAGGAATTCTTTACAAATGTGGTTTCAACAACCTCCTTCTCCATTGTCTATGCAACCATGAAGTTTCCCATGCTATCAAGTAAATACATGAAAAAATCTATGGGGGACATTTTAGTGGTTTATTTATTTTTAAACACATCCTTCACCTCAACTAATATTAGCCTACCCTCAACCAAGACTATTGTGATTATGTGATGAAGTGTGTTAAATTTCAAAAACATGCCAATTTACATCACACACTAGCCCATGGCCTTAAAGTATCCAAGGAATTTTTTCCCTTTTCATAATGGGGCCTCAATCTAATTGGGAAAATTAATCCTCATTCTTCATAGCATCACTAATCCATCATCACCTCCATTGATTATTTTACCAAGTGGGTAGAGGCTATTCCTCTCATCTCAACCAAAGCTGACAAGATAGTCAACTTAATCAATCATTATATCATCTATAATTTTGGTGTTCCCCATTATATCATCACTGATAATGGAAAATATTTAAATAATAATAAAGTCTAAGGTATTTGTGATGCATTTTGCATCAATTTAAGCTTTTCCTCATCTTATCATCCACAAGAAAATGGAGAAGATAAATCCTCAAATAAAAACCTCAATAAGATGTTAACCAAAGTAGTTAGTGATTTAGGTTAGGAATGACACTTTCACATCCCTTTCACTTTATGGACCTATCACACTAGCATTCAAACCTCTATAGGTGCTACCCCTTTCTCTCTAGTCTTTAGAGCAAAGGAAATTTTTCCTCTCAAATCCTAGATTCTTTCCATTTACATATCCTTACAAGACATCATTTCTAACAGTAACTATCATCAAGAGCATCTAGCATGACTTGAACTACTTGATAAACTTTGCTTAGTTACACTTAACCATATTTGTGTCTACCAAGAGTGAATAAAGTGTTCTTATAACAAGCACATGCAAGAACAAGAATTCAATATAAGAGACCTCATCCTGAAGGAAAATCAACATGTGACCAATATGGAGAAAAGAAAAAAAGGAAAGTTTGCTTTCAATTGTCTTAGACCCTATATCATAACCCATAAGTATGGATCAAAAGCTTATCATTTGTCCTCTCTCAAAGGAAAACCAAAACTTGAGCCTCTTAATGCTTCACATCTACATCCTTTCTTTTGTTTAACAAGGATCAAAATCACCTTCTTATCTATTTTAAACTCATCCCTTGATTTAAGAGATTTTCACCTACAATAACCTATCCCTATCCCTTTGAGGACAACTAATTACAACATAGAACCATGTGATTAACCACCACAATAATATCCTAATCCTAAATATGGGTACCATGGCTCTACCCATAGCATGGTACTCATGGATACTTTTTGTCTCTAATCAAATGGTAACCCATGGTCATTGTCTCTCAAAACCACCCCTTTTACCTATCATTAACCTTTTGTGCTAAAGTTTTACCCTCATAAAGGTAAACCTCTAATCCTATATAGACTTGTCCATGTCTAAAATAACATCAAAATAATTTGGGATACCAAAACAATCACTTGGGTCATATGTCTCTAGTGTTGTAGACTACTCCCTTGAAGGAAAACTTCATAGAATTAAATTGCTTAAAAGATATATTGTTCCCTTGAAGGATAACTATCAAATAAACAAACCCAAACTTAAACCACTCCCTTGAAGTATGGCTAAGTCAAATTTGTTAAAATTAATCATTTGAATCTTCCTGCATCATTAGCTTCAAAAACTTATCAAAACAATAGCAATAACAAAATACCATATATCAAAATCAGAAAAAGCTATCCCAAGAAAGCTTCAATCAAATTTCATATCTAGCATTAGTAGACTTCATGCATCAATCAGTCTACACCTTGCATGAAGACATGAACTTGTCTAATATGTTTCTTAAGTCACCTATAGAAGGGGAAAACTAACCCACATAAGGTTACCTTACCTATCACCCATTTACCCTTCACTTATAGACACCAAAATTATGTCACACACATGCATAACTCCTTGTGTTAAAAACCCCCCTTGAGCCCTTTTTCAATAATATTATTAGCCTCCCTAACTCATGATTTTACCCCTCACACATTTAATTAATTTAAAATATTTAATTAAGTTAAATAGATACCCTTTATGCTTGCTTACCTAGCCACCTCATCCTAAGACTAATTCTCACCTGATGAGTCACCTAACTTAGTCCCCTTATCCTAACTACCTAAGACTTGTTCTCACCCCAAAAAATAAATTCCTAACCAACTATGTCCTTCTTAACCTCTTATTTCTACCATTTTGTAATGGATACCATACATGACATGAGAAACAATAGAAAATAGGCTAAAGATAGTAATTTTACCTATTCTAATGCCACCGATGTCGATCAACCCATGACCGACGTTGGTGGGATCACCGATGTCGGCTATATAATCCAAACTCTAAACTTATGTTTAAGTCAGTAGAATTTAAGAAAACTCATTCTTATTTTCAAACAAGCTTTTTGCATTCAAATTTTGACATCTTGGTGTACTATTATGTTACATAAGTTAACCCAAATCTAGAACCAAGATCTTGAGAACCATTAGCACCTGCTTGTTGTCTCTATTCAAGGCATCAATTTGAATTTATTGATAGGAGCCATCCATTTGGCACTTATCATTTAGTCACCATCATAACTAAGTATATCACTTATTCTATAAGTCTTTAAGCAGTTACTTTGCAACTCCTTTACATCTATTATTTATTTCTTTTATACATTCTTGATCAAACCCTGTGAAGGAGTTATAAAGCTTCCCCACTTGTTTCTCCTTATTCCAACACACCAAACCTCTAACCAAATACATCAAAACACTACTCTCTCTCTCTCTCACAAGTCACCCCCAACCTTCCATACCTGACCAAAACCATTTCCTAGACCCAAAAAAGCCTCTTACAAAATCTTAGGTAATTATTTCCCCTATCAGCATCAACATCCTAACCAATATCAGTTACTTCCTCACTAACCTCAATAGCTTAAATGACATCAACAACTATGGATTTCTTAACCCCTCTATATACCTTCTCAAACAACTTCTAAAATACAAACTGAATATACCTACACTCTGTTACTTTTTATTGCACTCAAGTTATGAATAATGGTAACATTATCTCTCTTTTACTCTCTCTTTTCCTCTCTCTTGGTTATTTATTTCTCTTTTGTCTCTCAAAAGTAGACTGTCATCTCTAAGGAAGTCTAACACTTCCTAGAACAAGTGCATAGCTTGGTAGCCCACTTATATATCTATTAACAAGCATTTTTTCATAGTGCTTTCTTACTTACAGGTAGTCCTCCCCAACCAAAAATGAGTGCTTACAATGTCTGGATATGGTGCACAAACCAATATGGGTTCATTCTAAACACTTATCCCCATCCTTCTCTATTTTTATTTAGACTTGAAATAGACAAATTTTAGTGAAACATTTTTGGCATGCCTAGTGGGACCCTAGAGTTTTCCTTGGGTTCATTGCTTGTTTTAAGCATTCATATAGGTGCATTATAGTGAAAATATCACTTCTTGAACTTTCTCCTTATTTTATCTCTCAAAATGAAAAATTAAACATTTTATTTTCTATTTTAAGGATAATAAACTAAAATTTCTTCTTCCTTGACACTCTTCTTTTCTCTTTGCCTTTAAAAGCAATTTATCTTTTTTTTACAAGTTGAAAGAATATCTTATTTATTTTATTTCTTGAATGCACATTAAGATAGAGAATTTCATTCTCTACTCCTATTTTATCTTTATTTTCATTTGAATATAAACATTTTAGATTTGGGTTTAAAACTTACTGTACTTCATTATTTACTTGTTGCATATTAGCTTACCTAGTTAATTACAAGCATTATGAATGAATTGTAGTGCACCTATGTTACACAAGTAGACCACACTCATAAAAACAAACATCTAAACTCACCTGAGAGAAGGCCCATCAAGATTTCATCACCTGGTGGATTACCTTACCCTACCTGGCTATCCTACTTAGATTTCACCACCAAGGGTAGAACCCACTCCGTTCTCTAGTAGAGTATAAACTCTAAGTAGAAGGTATATTTTGGATAAGTAGCTTGGTTTGGTTTCATGTCCATGAAGTACAAGGAACAAGCTCCTATAACAAGCCATGTACCTAGTCTAACATAAATTTCCTCTTGAGCACTAAAACTAGCTCTAGATTGCTTTCTAGTACCTTCGATAACCAAATTCTCTTTTCACTATCTGATTTAGGCATAAGCCAACACGAGACTAAAATTAATCTCTAGTATTTAATAATTAATGGTTGTATGTTATTTTCCTACTTTTTTATTGCCTTCTATATTTTGGAGTTAGTAAGGACATTTTTCCATTGATTCACAAAATCAACACTATTTATAATACTTAGTTTGTATAACTATTATATCAAGTTTTTTGAGTTTTGTTCCTTCTTACATAAACCTATTCTATCCTCTATTTTACCTAGATTCTACCTCTAGATTAATAAAACATTATATTTTTCATCTGCCAGGTTATCATAGTGACTGACATCAGTTAACTATATCGACATCAACAAATTTTAGCTACCGACATCGGTTAATCCCACTGACATTAGCAAAATTTTACTACTGACATCGGTCAAGTGACCAATGTTGGTGACTATGTAATTTTCATTTTATCAAAAAAAAAGCTAAAATAACCCACTTACCTGCACCTAAACCTAGATTTTCCTTATTCTATCACTAATATAGAGTATTAAGAATATTCTTACTTCTTCTTGCATGGTATTGATGTGAGCTCAATCCAAAATTCTTGCCAATTACACAAGCTGGAAACCACTTCCACCTTCCCCTCTTGATTCTGATTTAGTCATGGAATATACTTTAGATATAGAGCATACTCCAAGCCCCAACCAAATTCCCATTATGCCAGAAGGAGATCAGGATTTCGCTAAATTTCTTGATTACAATGTGGCAGGCCTTTAGCATTACCTTGCCATGAGCCAAACCCACAATTCTTTGGGTGACCCAATCTATGGTATGCCAACATTTTCTCCACTATTTTCCCCATGGTTACTTAAACCACCACCTTGACAAGTAACCCAACCATAAACAATTTCCAAAGTTTAGCATCACCAACTACCCAATCCCACCTAAACCTTGGCATGACTTCCCAGCTTTCACAACCACAAGCAGTTCAGTCAAGTCACATCCCATTTCAAAAATTAGTAGTACCTATTCCATCTAATCTCATACCTATAATTACCTAAGTTATGAGTCACCCTTCATCTAGTTTAACCATGCCAATAACCTAACCTATAATAACAACATCCAACCAAAGTATAGTCTCTAACCCAACAAGACAAGCCCTTTTTCTTTCCACTGCCCAGCCTATAACTCATTATCCTTATGTTTTGCCAACACAAACTCAACAAGCTATGTCATATACTCCCTTTACTTCCTATCAGGTTCCCTATAACTTAGGGGGTATCTCCCAGAATAATCCCCCTCTAGACCTCATTAAGATGCTAATGGATAAGATGTCTAATCTAGAGACATCCATTTTTAGTTCAAAGAATGTGTTATCTTATGATCAGATATTTAATGAATCCATCCATCCTTTTTTGCCTATTCGCCCTTATCCAAGCCAACAGGAACTCCCCAAATTTACTCATTTCTAGAGTAAAGAGGACCCACAATAGCATTTATGAGTATTTAGACATGTTTTTTATTTAATAGGGCATGATGATGTATTATTACTTCACACTTTCCCCATGTCTCTTTTAGGTGCTACCCTGGATTGGTATAGCTCTATACCTTAGCACTCCATTTTCTCACTCACCCAACTCACACAAATATTCCTAGACCATTTATCTATTAACATTTCTAACAAAGTTTCTATTATAGACCTTTATTCTATTAGACAATTTGATGATGAGTTTATCACACATTTTGTTACTCATTGAAGAGGCTTGATCAATCAACTCTCCTTATCCTTACCCCAACCTGAGCTTATTGAGATCTTCTCAAGGGCATGTGCTAAACACATTTCATCCACACTCTGATGAGGCCTTTATAATGGCACAACAACTCAAGATTCAAGCTATAGATGAAGGCAAAGTCAAGTTGTGTAGTAAGAATGCCAATTCCAAATCGAATGAATCCTCCCCTTCTAAAACTTCTCCTTCTAACCAAAAATCTAAAGGCTTTGCCAATGTAGTGGTTATTAAATTAGCTTCTTCCACAACCACAAACCAATCTAATTCCTTGACTTCCCAAAATCTAACCAAACAATTCCAACAATAGTGTGACCAAAGATAGTAGACTCCCATTGGGGAATCATATACATCCATTTTATAAAAACTAATGAAATAAGGTGTCATAACCCTTCCTCAAATCAAACCCCCTATACAGTTTGACCCCATTCATCCTATTCCAACTTGTTACAAGGAAGATGAGTTTTGCAGCTACCATCAAGTTAAAGGCCATAATTCTAATAACTATAAGACATTCAAGAATATTGTTCAAGACATGTTTGATAGGGGTGATCTCATTTTGGATAATCCTAATGCACCCCCTAATCAAAATATGGATGTGTTCAAATAACCTTTTCCTAACTATTTACCCAATCAAAATATTGTTCAGACCATGACTAACTCATGTGATCATAATATCCATATAATTAATATGGTCTTTCCTTTACCTCTAGTTCAACCTCTCCTATAATATGAGGCACCCATTTTATTGACTCCTCCCCCATAGTCAATGACATTTTTTTTACCTATTCTTCCTCCCTAGGTAGAAGAGCCTATTTCACCCATTCCACTCTAGCATGAGGAAGAGCCTTCTTTACCACTTCTTTTGCCACCAAAGGAGATAGTATTGCTAGTTCCTTTTGCACCAATGTTACCTATTATTTTATCTATGGAAAACCATGCCTTACCCATTATGTAACCACATGTTGAGGGGAACATCATTCTTATGTTATACCCTCTTTAGGAACCCTCTTCACCTACCTCTCCTCCACTGATAGAGAGTAATACCCCATCTACTCCACCTTTGCACCTTGAAGAGTCAGTGTTATCCAATCTTACATTAGATGAGAGACATATTATGCCTACTCCAATTCCACCCCTCTTATCACTTCTTTTACCTATGGAGGATCATACTTTACCTATTCCTCACCCATATGTTGAGGGAATAATAATACCTATGCCTTACCCCCTTGAAGAACCCTCTTCACCTACCTCTCTTCCACCCATGGAAGACCATGCCTCTTTTCATGTCTCTATCGAAGAAGATCTTATTATGTCTCTTTCTCATCTTTGACCCAAACTAGCAAAGACTAATAATTTCCCTCTTTCTCAAACACCTTAACCTTCTAAAGATGCAACCATAAGGCCTACATTAACTTCATCTAAACCCTTCTCATTGTTGGTGAAAAGTCTAGAATTTATTGACTCCATGAAGCTGATCAAGTGGCATTTTGGGACTGACTTAAAAATCCTTATCCAACATAATGAGTGTCAACCTTTACCTCCAACCCTCTCGCTATCTTTACCCTAAGGTCCTTGACAAAGCTAGAGCTTTTTCACCAAAATCACTAAAAGTTCATCCATCTATGTCATAACCCTCACCCTCATAGGCATCTACCACATTAAAGTAGATCAAGCCTTTATGCATATGCCCTTTCTCTAATCTAATTCATCCATATGTGAAATTATATCTAACTCTCCAACTCCAAGATGGAGTTTCATGGCCTAAATTACAAAAAAATGTTAAGCATCTTAGAACTTGCCATTCTTTCCCTCTTCAACCCTCAACTTTACCATCAATTTTGGGACCTCACCCCTCTACTTTAGTTGGAGTATCATTGATCCAAGGAAAAAAAATCTAAGTTACCTCTACTACTGCCTTTGCCACCTGGTAGGCCTTTTACATCTGACACCCTAATACCTAAAACCAAGAAAGTGTTAGTAAAACACGTAACTCCACCACCACCAAATAAGGTGCCACACAAAATCACCCCTATGACTCCTAAACAAAATAAGGTGTCTACCCCTATTACCACAACAAGTGTGAGCTCACCCATAGGCTCTCAGATCTTTTTCCTACATTAGTTAATGCAATATTTTATAATAACTCTACCTCCCATTAAGCCTTATAGTCCTCTTGGAATGAAGCCATCTTGGTTTAATTATACATGATACTGAGAGTTGTAAATCTCTCACAGTAGTCATTTGAAAACACTTTGATGTTGACACTCTCTTTGTTGATACTCACATTAACCTTCCTATTATTCCACCTCTAACATCCACAATGCCTCCTACTATTCCACCTAAATTAAAACCCAAAGATGTTGTCGTACCCCCTTTGCCACCTCTTTCACCTATCTTTTAGATCAACATAGTTAATGTGGCCACACGATCACAAAACCAAAAGGATAAAGGTAAGGAAAAAGTCACCACTCCTTGGGCTCATCCATTTTCTAAAGACACTCCTCCTCTAAATCTTAATATTTCCATTTTGGGTGTCCCTAAACTAACATCTTTAGATGTTATTCAAATCTTGATGGTGAAACAACTTCACCAGACTCTTGTGAAAATGTCTTTGTATGAGTTAATCCAAAACTCACACCAACATTGTCAAGATTTGATTAGTGATTTTCAAGTAGTTAAGGTACAACCTGATGATCACCAACCTCTTGTAGCTTTGGTCAGCTCCCTTAATTCCATCTCCCTGATTTCCTTTAGTAATTCAAAAATTCTACTTCAATACCCTAAAGATCAATATTCTACCCTTTTTATTACCACATATATTGATCAAACTCATGTCAAGAGATTCATGATCGATGGGGGAGCTAGTATTAATATTATTTCCATCCATGCCTACAAAAGACTACTTCCCTAGAATTGCATGTTTCAAACTGATGTGGTACTCCACTCCTTTAATGATACCACAACTACTATGATGGACACTATTATATTACATATCCATGTAGGTCCCCACATAATTATTGAGCTCTTTGATGTTTTAAAAGGAGAGTTATAATATAACATCCTAATTAGATGACCTTAGATATGTGTTATGGCATGTGTACCCTCAACTTTGCATCATTGTGTCAAGTTTGAGCACGATGGGCAAGTGCATGTTATGCCCACTGACCCAACTCCAATTAAAACATATAACATGACTTATAGTCCCAATGATGTTATCATTCAATTAAAGACATCATATTCCCCACATTATACTTTTGAAGCTTCCACAACCTCCACTACCCCAATTACATAGATACTAGTAACATAAATTCTTGACACGGATCCCATGGAGGAAACTTTTAAATGTTTATCACTCAAAGAATATCATTTATTGATGCTTG
Source organism: Torreya grandis (assembly GCA_037957365.1). Lineage (NCBI taxonomy): Eukaryota > Viridiplantae > Streptophyta > Pinopsida > Cupressales > Taxaceae > Torreya > Torreya grandis. The sequence goes on along the minus strand of JARHVA010000942.1, from coordinate 1,811,673 downwards.
GCATGTCTTATAATTCACAAGAGTATGGAAAGATTCATATGCACCCAAATTATGATCTTTGTATTTGGATGGTCATCCCTTATAGCCCCTTAACCTTCGAACTAATTTCACATATGGGGGAATTGATCAGGATCCTACTGTTAGCAATCCATCCCCTTCACCACAACCATTTACCTATGATTTATCTTTCATGAGCAAGCCTCAATTTGATCACACATATATCTATAGGTGTGCTTGGAAATGATTTGGTTTGGGTTGTTAAGAGTAGGGTATCCATATGCCTATTGAATATCCCACTAGCCAAACCATTAAAAATGCCAAAAAGAGGCATGGAGTGGGATATGATGAACCAAATAAACTCATTAAAACTTCCCATATACCAATTATTAAATATATAATCTCTCCTTCTCCACCTTATTTTCCACCATCACCTACCAAATTAGAGGTATCTATACCTTCTAATTTTTCTTTTAATAAATGCCATCCATTTGGGACCTCTCACCTATTACCAGGGTAAGGAAACAAGGTCTCTTCCTCTTGTTCATCCTGAAATAATTGATGAAGACTCTCCCACTATTAACATTATCCAATGGAAAGATGATGATTTTATTCTCACATAAATGGGTGTAGATGATTCCTATATTTAATGATTGCTCTAATTCAAAACATAAGTTATATTAAATGAATCAACCATTGACATCAATTTACCCTCTCACAATAACCCCCACATCCTCAAGATTGGCCAGTCTTTGGATTCCTCTGAGCAAGCTAATTATGCCACATTTATTAATAACCACAAAAAAGCCTTTGCTTGGTCTTATAATAACATGCTTGGTATTGACCCCTCTATTGTCACCCATAACATTCTCACCAATCAAGATGCTAGCCCTATTAAGCAGAAGCTTCACAAGATGCATCATTATATTGCTCTCCTTATCAAAGAAGAACTCCAATTCCTCCTTTCCATTAACTTTATCCAACCTATCGACTACCCATAATGGATTTATAATATTTTTCCTATCATAAAAATGACTAGGGGAATCTGTATTTGCACTGACTATCATGAATTAAACCTTGCTTGTCCAAAAGATGACTTCCCATTGCCAAGTATTGACTAACTTGTTGATCTAACAACCAGCAATGAGATGTTATCACTTATGGATGGTTTCTCTAGATATAATCAAATCTTGGTTACTCCAGAGGATCAACACAAGACAACCTTCATTACCCCATGGGGGACTTTCTATTATTGGGTCATGCCTTTTGGTCTAAATAACACTAGTTCCACATATCAATGTGTTATGACATACATCTTCCATGATCTCCTACACAAAATTATGGAAGATTACATGGATGACTTACTTGGAAAGTCTAAAATTTGCCAAGATCACTTGATGATTCTCAAAATCATATTTACTCATCTCCTCTAATATAATGTTTGACTAAACCCAAATAAATATGTCTTTGGTGTTATTTTTGGTAATATTTTAGGCTTTATCATTTTTCTCCATGGTATTGAGGTTAACCCTGCTAAGGTTAGATCAATAATAGAGATGCCTCCACCTACTAATATCAAACAACTCTATAGCCTACAAGGCAAAATTTAGTCAATCTATTGATTCATCTCCCAATTGTCAGATCATTGCCAACCCTTTCATCATCTCCTAAAAAAGGACATCTCTTTCCATTGGAATATAGATTGCTAAGAAGATTTTGGCACACTCAAATAATATCTCCTTTCCACACTAGTTCTTATTCCACCTAAGGAAAATTAGCCTTTATACCTATACATCTATGTAATAGACCATTCTCTAGGTGTTATGATTACACATTAAGACAATCACCATTAAGAATAGGTGGTTTACTACATAAGTTACACATTTATTGATTATGAGACTTGATATACCCATACCAAAAAAAAATTCCTTGAATTAGTCTTTTTAGCCTCCAAGCTCTACCATTATCTTCTAAATCATAAAACCTACATGGTCACCCATACTGATCTCCTCAAATACTTGAATTTCAAGCCATATCACAACCAACATGTAGATCAGTGGCTCATGATCCTTATTGAATTTGACTTAGAGTTTATTCAATAAAATTATATTAAGGGGAAAACAATCATTGACTAGTTAGCTACCGCCCCTTTACCTAACAACCAACCTTCAAACCTTGAATTTCTTGATGAATATATCACAATGCTCTGCATTGATGACATCTCTTATGAAATGATGATGTTCTTTGATGATTCTAAATGTTAATATAGTGGGGGTGCGAGGGTTATTCTTATTCCTCTAGATGGAGAGCCTATGCCTTTGTCATTTAAACTAGATTTTGAATGTACTAACAATATGGCTGAATATGAGGCTTTGATCTTAGGACTTCAAATGGATTTCTTCTTGGGTATCATGTCCATAACCATTTTTTATGATTTTCAACTAGTGGTTAATCAGGTTAATGGTTCCTACCTATGTAAAAACAAAATTATATAATGGTATAAACATCATGTAGATATGATATTGGGATCATTTGACTCTTATGTTTTACAAACTATTCCTCGATCTACAAACAAGTTTGCTGACACAATGGATTCACTTGCTTCACACATACCCTCTTCATCCTCTTCCTCAAAAATATATGTCATTGTGCATCACTTAACATTACCCTCCTATGCATCAACTAACATCATCTTCATCAAGAATGTGACATCCCACTCACATGACTTATGGTACAAGCAACTCATGGATTATCTTTCCTTTTCTATTACCCCTTCTGATCTCTCCAATAATGGGATATGTGTCTTTATAAAATGTGCCACTCATTATACTATGCTAGGGGGACTTATCTAAAAGTGATGTTTTGATAGTCTCCTCCTTAGATGCCTCACTAGTACTAAGACTCCCTTTTCTATTAAGGAAGTTCATAACAAGATTTGTGGTGGACATTTCAATGGTCATATAGTTGTCAAGCGTATCCTTCAACTTGGCTGTTATTGGACAACACTCCATCAAGACTATAGTGATTAGGTTCAGTGTTGTGTCAAATTTCAACAACACACTAACCTATTTCATGTTCCAAGTCATGCATTACAAGTCAACAAACACTTCTAGCCCTTCTCCTAATGGGGCTTAGATTTAATTGAAGAGATTAACCCTCATTCATCCCTCCATCACTATTCTATCATTACTACCACTAAACACTTCACCAAGTGGGTCGAGGCTATTCCTCTCATCTCCATTAAGGCTAGCAAAATTGTTGACTTTATCAACCATCACATCATCTATCATTTTGGTGTCCCACATAAAATTATAATAGACAATGGAAAATCTTTCAAAAATAAGATTGTCCAAATTCTTTGTGATACATTCAAAATTAAATTAAGCTTCTCATCGCCATACTATCCACAAGTGAAGGGATAGGCAAAAGCTTCTAACAAAACATTGACCAAAATTCTCATGAAGGTAGTCAATGATATGGTTAAGGATTGGCACACACACATTCTCTTTGCTTTATGGGCTTACCGCACTAGCATTCGAACCCCTATGGGTGCTATGCCTTTTTCCTTGGTCTATGGGATAGAGGCTATTTTACCTCTTGAAGTTTAGATTCCTTCTCTTTGAATTTATCTAAAATACATACTTACTAATGATGACTTTCACCAAGAACATTTGGCTCAACTTGAATTGATTGATGAATGTTGTCTCATAGCCCTCAACCACCTCTAAATTTATTAAGAGCATATCAAACGTGACTACAAAAAAAATGTCAAAGGGCAAGATTTCAATATTGGAGATCTCATCTTAAAAGAAAATAAACATGTGACAAACATGGAGAAAATCAAATGGGGTAAGTTTACTCCTAATTGGCTTGGATCCTACATAACTCACAAGTATGGCTTAGGAAATTATCACTTGTCTTCTCTCGAAGGAAGGCCAAAACTCAATCCTTTAAATTCCTTACACCTACGACCATTCTTTTGTTAAAAAAACATCACTTCACCACATGTTTCATTTGAGCTCATCCCTTAAGCACCCCTATTACATTCATCTCCCTTCTTCTTAACCCTTACTCCTACATACTTAGTTGACTTATGAGGTGATATGGTTTTACCCTCAAAGTGGAAAAATCCTAAGCCTCTATAATCTTGTCCATGACTAAAAGTAAAAAAAAAGGGATATGTAGACAATTTCTAATATTTAAGGTCATGTTTCTCAATGTAGACTACTCCCTTGAAGCAAATCTAAGTAACTTCTCTTTGTTACTATCAATAGACTACTCCCTTGAAAGATAACCATTTAAAATAAAAAACAAATGATTAAACCACTCCCTTGAAGGATGACTAGGCCTAGATTTGTTCTCAAATGGAAATACAAATACAAAGCTTCTCCTATTGATCAACTTCATATGACCTCAACACATATAAAATCCCATTGTAATCTTCCTGCATTGATAACTTACACAACAACAACAACAACAAAAAATTTAAGTCATGGACTTGCCTATATTCACTTTCAAGTCACCCACAGTAGGGGCATATCATCCCCACTTCGATGGTTACACTACCTAAATGATTTCACTCATTTACCCTTTTTTTCCTCATACTCTTTCAAGGGACTTTGAACTCACTTAACACAAGGTGAACATGATGCTTCTCTAACAAACAAAATGATCCAATGATGCAAATCATGAAAGAGGCTCATATTATTGAGCCTATTTATGTTATTATTATGGTCTTTGCCAATATGTGAGCATTATACGTCGTTATTTTTGCATATAAATCACATGTTGATCTCTTTACTAAGATGAAAATGTCATACACGCACTATCAAGCCTACTCAATTTATTTTAAGCATACACCATCACAAATATGGAAAAATTCTAAAATAAAATAACATAACCAACCTATTCATTTTAAGCATACACCATCACAACTATGGAAAAATGCTAAGATGAAACTAGCAAACCAACTATGCATATACCATCACACATATGGGAAATGCTAGACTAACTCAAACATTAAAATCAAATTAACATAACATAAAATAATCATCCACATCAACATAATCACAATCACAATAAATATACATCATATATATATATATATATATATATATATATATATCTACACACACACACACACACACACTCAACATACATGTCCATTGATATATCATCACAATATCATCTCTCTCTCAAAATATACATCTCTCATCTTCAGTTCACAAGCTGATGTGCATATAACATATATAAAAATAATAAATTCTAGCACTCAGAGTCCTTGAGACTCTCTGCATGGTTGTGAAGAAGTAGTGTCATCACCACTCTCTATCTATCTACGTCTACATGAGTTAGAATCCATGACACATGTCACTAATCTCTCTTTCTCTCTAAACTTAGAATACCTCTAAATCTATATGAACTCCTTGATGGCCCTCTCATAATAAGAAATCTCATCAAGGGTAGTAGTATACCTTGCAAAAGATATAGTCTACGGTGGTCCCATCACACCTACTAAAAACCCAACTTGTACTGGTCCTTGTGGTGGAGGAGGAGGAGTAGCCTGACCTACTTCTCTTAAGCTATCCCCCTCTATTGTTAGTGTAGTAAGCTGACCCTGTAATACCCTGATCTATCCCTGTAATGCCCTAGCTTGGCTTTGCAATGTCACCACCTATCATTGTAAAACCAATATCTGTGCCTGAGATGTATCTTGAGCCTACACTACCATATCTCAATCTTACACTACTATATCCTATCCCTGTATCACAATATCTTGTGCTTGTATAGGTGCATATCTCTCTCTCATCAATCCCTATAAATATAATGGTGGCCTCCTGACCTCCACTATGGGATACAAACCTACCCACCAAGCCATATATGCCACTATGCACCCTGGATCTACTACACCTAGCCCTATTAGTAGCTCCTCAAAATATATCCCATTTATCTCTTATGGAAAGGGTAGGGGTGCCTCAATATCATCCCTCCTATATTGAGGGAAGGCAGGTGGTACATCCTATAGTACGCCAAACTACTTCCTAACCTGTGTCACATGTACCATCTCCAGCTCATCGACTCATCTCCCTTTAACCCATAATGAGCTCTATAATCCAACAAGTTACTTTACCTATCCTCTAAATGAAGGGTATGTCAATTATGGTATCTACACAATATCTGTAGGGATCGAACCCTCTATCATGCATTATGTTGTCTACTTGAGTCTGGGCCATCACATCTCTCCACCATCTAGAACCCACCCTGAAGCTAGCTAGAATTATGGTAGGTAGCCCCAATGTTCATGTCACCATGATATGCTCATATGCCCAAAAATAGAGTAAGTGCCTGACACATAAACTATATCTCATCATAGTCTTAACCCACACATCTCTCTATATAACTATGCCAAAAATACTAGTTCCCTTAAAAATACAGTCTATTTCTCAACTATCTATACAAGAACACCTATCAATGAAATAAAAAATCTCCCACCATCTACATCTATTAATGCATCCACAATAATCCCTATCATCATCAAGATACTCAATCAATTTTCTCCTCATCAATAATGTATAGTGGCTCATAGGTGAAGCTTGTTGAGTGATAGGTCACCTCACTAACATGATCTCTAAATAATGCCACCATGTAAATATCATGCTCCTCTCTTGAACATGATAAGAGCTCCTCACCCTAGAGTGGTAACCATATAATCTTATATACATCCTCCTAAGTCATTGTCAACTCTTTGATTAGTAGATGGAAGGTGTTCGTAATATGATCCCACCTCTCAATCAATGCTATGATCAAACTCACATCTCGTGTGACTTTACAATATCATTACACTCCTCCTAAACCTATAGTTTCCATGTTTTCCCACTCATATAGGGTGACATCCCTCCTCATCCATGTCATTAGCATCGATAGGTGATCTCATAGTGTCAACTCCAGCCTCACCTACATCCATGCACACATAAATAGAGTCGCATACTTTCTAACATAACATACAACCACCTTTTTCCCTTCTCTTTGGGAGAACTACATTAGCTTGAGTCCCTCAACTGGGCTATGTAGGTATCACTTGGTCAACATGGGTTCATCTAAGGTTAACTTAGCCATATACCCCCTAACTAGCTAACCTACTCTACCATAAGCTTCACTACCTCTCTCTACCTTAGGATTCACTGCCTTTCTCTCCATCCTAGGCCTAACTACTTATCAAAAATCTATGCCTCATAGCTTATATCCCTAGCCTTTGACCCTATGACCTATCTTTTAAACCCTAGGTCTCTTGACCTATCTCAAGCTACCTTTTTTATGCATTTCCCATAACACACTTTGAACCTTACCTTATATCTATTTCCCTAGGTCCTAGGAGAAGTGCATTGGCCTAAGGCACTCAATCAAGCTATGTAGGCAACACTCAATTGACATAAGGTCTTTTGAAGCTAGCTCAGACATTAGGCTGGTTGACTATTTCAACTAGGGATCCAAATTGATATTCTCTCCTATTTTTGGGTTCTTCACAATCACTAATGTCAGTTTTAAATTTTGACATCAGTGCTTGGTATCAGTCAACATAGATAAAACCTACTGACATCAACACCATGTTGGTTGACATCGATGGACCCCACTAATGTCAGTGACTGGTTTGGCCCTATGGCTAAATGAACCATCTCCCTAAAATAAATTCTCTACCCCTAATCCCTCCCAAAACCCTCCTCATTAACTTAAACCTAACCCCACATTTCTTACCCCCCTCAACACATTTCTTTTGCCAAACATTTAAATTTAACCTAAAAGAAGTAAATTAACCAACTCACATTCAAAACCAAATCATAGGAGATCTTACGTCATCTCTCCATCTCCTCCAGGTTGGAAAAACTAGCTCTTATGGTGGTGCACCTCATGTTGGGTCCCCTCCTCACTTTACCATCTCACTCACACTCAGAGCTCTTTTTCTCTCCAATCAAATGTTTCAAATGAGTTTTGGTGGGCCACCAAACCTTTTTTTTAGGTTTGGTCACCCATCGTGTTGACATACTTGACCTAATCTACCAGCATTGGCACTTTTTCCTACCAATATTGGTAACCTTTCCCTAGACTACTAACATCAATAATATTTACTAACAACATCAATAAAATCACTGATGTTGGCACCATTGCATTATAATTTCTACCAATAACCACAACCCTTTAGACTCTATCTATAATATAGGGCAACTTAGAGATCACGTATATCTCCCTGACCATAGAAACTAACATGGAGATCACATATATCTCCCCAACCATGACAAACACCCTTGAAGATCACTTAAATCTCCACCCACGATGACTTTGATGAGAGATCATGAATATCTCCTTGCCTATTGATCCTTTTACACCAACCTTACATCACTTGTCTGGACCACTTATGATATTTCAATATAGTTGGTTATTATACACATGCATGCATATTAGGCGTTTTGGATGGCAAACAAGCTCATCCTATCACTTAGAACCTTTCTGTGTTTCCCAGGGGCACTTCTTACCTCAGATACATGGCACACATAGACCATTAGAGCTACAACTTTGATTATTTTGACCTTATCAACTATCACTTATAATATTTGCTTTAGTTATTTCTATCTGAGTCCTCAACCTTACCTGCTCTTGATTTTGTCGACTATAATCTCATAGTAGTATACGTACAAGCAATGATACCATATTCTTCTCCACTCACACAATTCTCTTCCTATCAAACCAATACCCAATCCTAGTTTCTCCTCCATCGATTCTCATTTTGAGGGGGGATACCTCATCCAATACCTTGAATATCTAACTCCTTTTTTTGTCTTGCAACTTTTTAGTATAAATTATAAGACAAAAAGGGATAAATGTAGACACCAAAATTATGTCAAACACGTGCATAACTCCCTATGTTGAAAACCCCCCTTGAGCCCTTTTTCAATAATAATGATTAGCCTCCCTAACTCATGATTTTACCCCTCACACATTTAATTAATTTAAAATATTTAATTAAGTTTTTTAGAGACCCCTTATGCCACCTTACCTAGCCACCTTATCCTAAGACTAATTATCACCTAATGAGTCACCTCAAGACTTAGTCCCCTTATCCTAACTACCCAAGACTTGTTCTCTCTCCAAAAAATAAATTCCTAACCAACTACATCCTTCTTAACCTCTTATTTATACCATTTTGTAATAGATTCCATACTTGGCATGAGAAACAACAAAAAATAGGCTAAAGATAATACTTTTACCTATTCTAATGCCACTAATGTCAATCAACCCACAATTGATGTTGATGGGATCATCGATGTCAGTTATATAAGCCAAACTCTAAACTTATTTTTAGGTCAGTAGAAATCAAGAAAACTCATTTTTATTTGCATACAAGCTTTTTGCATTCAACTTTTGACATCTTGGATTACTATTATCTTGCATAAGTCAATCCAAATCTAGAACCAAGCTCTTGAGAGCCAATAACACCCGCTTGTTGTCTCTATTTGAGACATCAATTTGGACTACCTAATAGGAGCCATCCATCTAGCACTTATCATTCAGTTACCATTATAACTAAGTACATCACTTATTCTATAAGTATGTAAGTAGTTACTTTATAACTCCTTTACATATACTATTTATTGCTTTTACACATTCTTAATCAAACTCTGTGAAGGAGTTATAAAGCTTCCCTACTTGTTTCCCCTTATTCCAACACACCAAACCTCTAACTAGATCCATCCAAACACTACTCTCTCTCTCAAAACTTTCCCCCAACCTTCTAGACCAAACCAAAACCATTTTATAGACCTATAAAAACCTCTTATAAACTCTTAGGCAATTATTTCCCCTACCAACATTGACAGCCTAACTGATATTAGTTACTTCCTCACTGACCTTGATAGCTTAACTGACATCAACAACTATGGATTTCCTAACCCCTTTATAAACCTACCCAAACAAATTCTAAAATAAAAATTGAATATACCACCTACACTCTGTTACTTTCTACTACACTCAAGTTGTGAATAAAATTAATATTATCTCTCTTTTACTCTCTCTTTTCCGCTCTCTTGGTTATTTATTACTCTTTTGTTTCTTAAAAATGGATTGTCATCTCTAAAGAAGTACAACACTTCTTGGAACAAGCATGTAGCTTGGCAGCCCACTTATATATCTACTAACAAACATTTTGTGGTAGTGTTTTCTTACTTGCAATTAGTCCTCTCCAACCAAAGAGGAGTGCTCACACCATCTGAATACAATGTGCAAACTAATCTAGGTTCATTTTAATCACTTATCCCTATCCTTCTTCTCTATTTTTCTTTATACTTGAAATAGACAAATGTTAGTGAAACATCACCTACCATCCATATCCCCTTTATACTATTTACAAATCAAGGGATTATGATCATACTTGACACAATGTGATCAAGACACCTTTTTATCAACTAAAGCCAGATAATGCAAAGCATTCAAAAGACATATGTTCCCTAAGATAGTCTAACTTTAGTTTTGTTTTGTCCTAACCAATGAAAAGGCATCACTTTTTTTCCTTATCCTTTCATCACTGGTTTATGTGGACATATGTCTCATGATTCTTATCTCTTTTCCCACATCTAGTTTGTTATCTAACTTAATTTATGTGATTTCATTAACATGATAACCATATCGAACACATCACATAATCTATGATCATAAACCATAAACCATAAACATCAAACCATGTATAAAACAAAACATTATCATAATTTCATATAATCATAAAAATCATCCATAATCATCACATGCCTAAGCTTTTGAGTCTACATCTCATAAACATAAGCATAAAACATTAAAATCATGAAATATACATCACACACACATATATATCAACATCACATCATTATATACAACATGTCATCAAAATAAATAATACATGTAATAATGTATATATATATATATATATATCTCAAAACATGTACATCTCATTTCATTGACACATAGTGTGGTATCAAAATCATGCACATCTATATCTATACATCATATCATATATCATGCCCCTATGGAACCACTACCACTAGCCTTACACTATGATTTCCATCTGGTGCCTATCCTCTTAGGATACTCCACCCATCAAAGTGACCCACTGAGTTTGATTGACCATAACTGCCCCACCTACTAAATGGCTCTGTACTCACCCCATCAAGGCTGATCAAGACACTATGTTAGAACTATAGACTCATAATACCTTAACTCCTTCACTATGGCTAATTATCATGCCATAGGGATGATACTTGGTGGTCCTACTGGTGTTATCACTAGTCATCCCCTCTATCTCAAGGTGTCCCTCTCTTGGGTCACTAAGCCTAGTGAGGTCCTGGCTTGATCTCTCTAACCTCTCATGGTGGAAACCTATCCCTATAATGTCACAATATGGCCCTATAATGTGGCCACCTACCCCTATGATACTAAAATCTATACTTGTGAGGTAGCCAATAGTGCTACTCTTTCCTATCTCTCAGGGCTACCTCTTTATACCCATACCTATGGACACCCACCAAATGGATTCATATCCATAGGCTACCATCATCCATCATCAAACCCAAAATTAGCCACCACATAAAGGGTCTGGTACTATGTCACATACCCATTGAGAAAACTAACATCATCAACCTCTACCCTAATAGGTATCTCCTTAAGATCTAGGACTACCTCTTCTAGCTATGGTTCAAGAAGCAAAAACTCAACATCCTTCCTCTTATACCTCAGGAAGGGACCTAGAATCCCTTGTACTAGGTCAAACTACTTACAAAATCTATCAAAAGGTATGAGCTCAATCTCACCCTCTCTCCTCCTATAGATATATCTTTAGCTCTGTAATGACAATGTATGTTAAGTGTAGTGAGACCACCTAGGAAAGCTGATATATGGCCTCCAGACCATGTCTTTAGCAACTAATCCATCTAGTGCATCCCTGAATTAGTCAATATTCAGTGCATCACTATGGTTGTTGATGGTCAAGTAACCATTTAAATTTGGTAGTTGACCATCGATGGTCAAGTTTGATCATTGATGGTCAGGTAGGACCATTGATGGTTATTGTGTGTGATCATCGATGGTAAAAAACATGAACCTACCTTTCTTAACCTACCCAAAACATCAAAATTCAATAAATAAATAACTTCCCCTACCCTTTACCTTACTCATAATCCAACTACCCCCTTAATTTTTATTTTTGCATACTAATTTTACCAATCATAATAAAACCTAAAATTAGGGTAAGACCTCTTAAAAACCCTACCAAATCAATAAAAAACTAACACACTTCATCTAAAAAACATTCAAAATCAACTAATCTAATAAATTAAGGCAACACCTACCTCATTCCTTGACTATTGTCAAGGATGAATCCCATGTCTTTCTACCCTACCACATCCTTATCTACCCTGCATCCTCATCACATGCCTCCCACCAATCAACAACCACCCAGTCAGTAGTCAACCCCACCTCATTAGTATTATCACTTAAAATTTTCTAAGAACATAGAAGTTATGGGAGTCAAAAATTAAAAATTAAAAATGAATTATCATGTTCACTTTTTCTATTCCATATTTTTAGGGTTTCCCCTGATCATCGATGGTTAGGATGATCATCGATGGTCAAGTTTGGGACCCCTGACCATTAATGGTCATAAAACCCACATTTTAAAAATTTTAGGCACCAACACCTTAGTGCCACATTTTTGGAGATTACCTTCTCCACCAAACCAACACCAACCTCCAGAGAATACCCTCTCTAACTGACCAACCATGTCTACCTTGCTGTTGGCCATTTTTGGCCCAAACTATCACATATTTTTACAATGACCTTACCTTGGTCCTTTTTGACTACACTGACCAACCTTGCCATGTTGAACATTTGAATTTACACCACCTAGTACACAACTAGACCATTCATGTTTTTCAAAGGAGTACTTCCTACCTTAGATACCTATGAAAACACTAACCCTATCTAGGAGACTTGATATGAATGACCCAATTAACTATGCTAAATGTTATGGCCCAGTTACCCCATTACCAATCCTTCTAGAACTAACTTTATTTTTACCAACTATAGTAACATTAGTCTTTAAATGATCTTGGCTATCACACTTAGTCATATTTTTTGTGCATGTTTACACTTCAAATTCTCAAACCACTATTATCACCAACCTCATGACTTACCATAAACCACTTGTCAAACCCTGATTTGATTTTAGTTTCACCCCATCGACTCTTGGTTTGAGGGGGAAACACCTCCTCCCATACTTGGGGCATCCATACCTTTGACCAACAATCTATTTTTTTATAGCTTGCTAACACAAATTACATAACAAAAATGGGCAAAATATAGACACTATAAAACTACACACAATGGTTCTAGATGTAAAAATTCCTCAAGACCCCTTAGGGACCACCTAACCCTTCTAGACCCATTACACAACCCATCAAACCTTGGGTCTAGTTAGCTACTAAGCTAACTAACTAACTAAATTACTAACTAACCCTTCACCCAACCCTTTTTAACCCACATTGACCCCTTTACCTTTAGACACTCGATCACCGATGGTCAACATGACCATCGATGATGACAAGATAACATGGCATAATTTAATGTCTACCTTACCTAGTGATAATGAACTATGAAGCATCAAAATCAATAAGACAACCTCTTAGGGAACCTTTTATCCTCCATCTCTCTTTGCCTATAAAAGGAGTAGAGTAGGAGATGAGAAAGGATCCATCATCACAAGCATTCTAGAACACAAGTATTCAAGCTTCCCAACCAGTCTTCCTTCTAGCAATTTAGAAACTACAATAGATATCTGAACCTCTACTAAAATTAATCTTAAGCCAAATTATCGTTACTCTACCAAAATTTCTTTATAAATCAGCCATCAACCATATAGCAAATAATAAGTATATTTTGTATTTTAGCTTTGTTTGCTTGGTTTCTGATTTCCAGGCCTAAATCAGACCTCCTTAACTTGTCTTATGATTTTCCTATCCCTAATTAAACACTTAAAAAAACCTTACCTGGTCGTTGAACTATTATGTAACTCCTTTTTAAATAAATTTAGAATCCATAGGTAACTGTTGATGGTCAGCATAACCACCAATGGTCGCCTCGAATTGTCAACGATTACCCAACCATTGATGATCAACATAACCACCAACGATCACCCTGACCACCAATGGTCACTATGGTAAGGAATAAAATAAATTTATTTCTAACCCCTCACCCCCAACTAAATCCAACTTTTTGTGTCCCTAGTTGTTCATAAACCCCTACCTAATTTTTTGAACTTGACCTGATCTATTTTAGCACTAGTATTGACCTGTTATTGCTATATTTAGTTTATTTTTTATTATCAAGCATCTATTTATTCTTGTATTTCATTTTATTTCTTTATTTTATTTGATGCAAATATTTCATATTTATCTCTTTCAACTTAATTTTTATCAAAGAGTGGATTGACATCCTCTTAACAAGCTCAAGCTTCTTGGATCTAGCTAACACTGTGCAGTCCACCTTACTATCTTTCTAATAATCTCATTTTTAGTGATTTCTTATCTATATGTCATCTTTCCAAGATAAAAAATATCTCTCTACACTCATTTGAATCATGCATACACAACAACTAGGTTCTACCATACCTTTATTACTAGTTTCTTACCTTCTTAATTAAGAAATGAGTTGAAATTAAGATAAATAAGTGGCACTAGAATTTGACAAACCAAAGGTAATTTTATTATAATCAAAGGTCCCCTATTTCATAGTAAAGTCTATATTGAACTGATCATCCTCATTCACCAAAATGTGATTGTAACCAGAATACCTCATCTAGGATCAAAAAACATTTGGAACCTAAAACAACTTGAAAGATATGCTCTATAGTGGTAAAGGGATAATGATCTTTGAGTGACACCCTATTTAGGTCCCTAAAGTACACACAAATTCTGATTTACCTACTCTTCTTTCTAATAGGCATAATATTAGCTACCTAAATTGAGTTCTTGATAGGGAAGATTATCTTAGAATCAATTAGTTTGGTGAGTTCCATTCTCATGAGTTTCTCAACTTTGGGGTTAATAGGCCTTTGGTTTTGCCTAACTAGTTTAGCCCCATGATCTAATTAAATATTATGATGGGCTAGGTTAGGGTCAAAACCCTTTATATCCCTATAATCCCAAGTAAACATATCATGTAATTCTCTACACAACTCAATGAATGCTTGTTTTTTAAACGGAGAGCATACCTTACCTAGTTTAAGGAGTTTTTTTTTTGAAGATTAATACACTTTCATAGTTATTCTCTTTTGTGGACATGCCCAACTTATCTTTATTCATTTGGTTATCCTCATTGAAGATGATCTCTAGAGTGACCAATCCCTTAGGTATCTTATTTGATCTTATTTGTACAATCTGATCTTCATACTAATCATGGATCTTCTTCTAATTTATTGAAGAGAACTCAACCTCCTCATGTAACAATTGTATAGTCTAATGGTCACTATCAAACACTTGAAAAAATATTTCATTATCAAGAACATAATACCTCACAATGAGCTTGATATGTGACTGACTTCCTCCTTTATTTATATCATTAGGTGTGTCAAATTGTGATCCTATTACAACCAACCTATCAACATGCTTATTTTATTATCTTGGGATTGGTTATATGTTGAATGCACTAAATTCTTCAATTAAATCACATAATCTATGATTATAAGACTTAATAAAAGGGTTTTTTATGGCACTCATATTCCTTACTTGATTTACAATCAGCTCAATATCCCAATACACTTGTAAATTCTTTATTCCCTTCCTTTTTTCCCATTAAAGACCATGAATAAGGCCTTCACAATCAACCACATTATAGGTACAACTAAAATGGAATATATATAAGGAATAATATTGATGTTTAGATTGGGAAACCAACATAACACCAGATCATACACTAATATTTATCCTTGAACCATCAAAGAACATCTCCTATATTTCATCACTCTCATCTTCCTCCTTGGTAAATGAAGGTATAGGTGTTCCTTCATCATGTAAGAAATACACCCTAAAATTAGTCTCTTCTATGAAATCATAGGGATCATAATCCTAGGTCTCAACACCATATTAATCTAAGAATATATCATAAATATCTTCAATAGGTTAAGATGCTCCATAATCTATGGTATTCTCCTCTTGCTCATTGATAGTGCAATTTAAATTGGAACTAGTTTCCACATATGGTTCAATGTGGAACTTGGCCAATGGCTATGATATTATTATCAATTTAGCTCCATACTCATTCTAAAATCTAAGAAATACTAATAAATAATAACATACCCTCTTATCTTGGTAGTCAAGTATCTTAATAGGCAAATAGAAAAGTGTGTAGGTAGATCCACCACTACTATGTCTTATAGAATTGGAAAACTTGGGTATTCATGAAAGAACACTTTAAATCCTTTGATGAGCCCTATAATTTTTTCTGGTGATACATCAATATGAAACACTCCTTTACTAGAAGGCTCATACTTCAAGCCCAACTTGTCTGAAACTAGTTTAGGCATGACTAAAGTGATTGCCCCATTATCCAAAATGCAATTATGAACTAGATTATCTCCCATAATGAGGGTAAGATAGAAAAGTGGGGGTTTTTAAAACTTGGTGGAAGGTTCAATAATATGATTAGGTGAATTTATGAGGGCTACACTAATATGATTTTTTGGTTGGGGGGAAATATGGAGTTGGGACATTTGCTCTTGGAGTAACTCTTTTTGACCAGGGATATGGAGTACCTCTCAAATAGATATGCTTATTTTTGTGTTTTACAAGGAGTAAATAATATTCAAAATGGATATAATATCCTTTTTTTACATATTTAGAGGCAATGTAATACTTTTATCTTGAGGTAATGAAGGTTTGGCCACTTTTCCCAAGTTTTGATTTTGAAGAGGTGGAAGACTCATAAAGGCTGGCATATTTGGATCCATACCATGTTACCCAAAGGGGGGTTATTTGGAGGTCTATACACATATTGAGAATCTCTAAAATATCTCATATTTTACCTTGTGTTGGATGCAATTGAGTTTCTCTAATTTAAACAAATCTATCCTTCATTTGGTAGTTTACAAAGCTCATTCCTTAATTACTACACCCTCTACTTGGTTCTGCTTGCATAGAGTTATCATCTTCTAGTGTCAAGTAAAGAGTAGTAACTCCTTAAACCACTAAGGCTTGGCCTTCCCCCTCATTAAAATTCATGCAGTAACCTTGAGGCTACCCTTGATAATTTAGCCTTTCTTCTCCTTGAACTAGGTTGCTATGGACTAGAACCATGGCTCTTGAGGTGGGAGCAGAATTTGGATTGTAGGCATTAGGTGACCTATTGAAATTAGGTTAACCTTATCCCCTCCCTTAAACATTATGATGTGGAAAAAATATATTTGATTGTGTAGGGTAATACTAGGAGTTTTGGTAAGCTCTAATCTATTGATTTGATTGCCTAGTTGAAGCTTCTAAGGCCTTATATTTTTATTGCTAATCAATTGCATCATCTAATTTATTTAGAGTATATTTAGACTTGTTATTTGAATTTGGAACTAGAGAAATTATTTTATGGGTAGTAGGCATGTTAGGAAAGATAGGAATTAAGACCTTTGGAAGGAATTTACTAGATTGGATTAAACCATTCTCATATCTAATAGCCACATCATAGGCATCAGGAAAGGTATACCCTCCCATAGATTATAAAATTATAGTTATATCAATCCCAATATCTCTAAGTTAGGTTAGGAAAACAAAACATGTAGTGGGTCTCATGGGAGGTGGAAGCCTATTCCATGTCTTTTGGACTCTTTTATTGAAATCATGTATAGATTCTTTAGGCCCTCTTTAGATGACATTTAAATGATTTATAAATGATGTATGATCACTCTAATCCTCAAATATTTTATTCAAAAACTCCCTAAATTCATACCACATAGTAATGCATCATCCTAGTAAGGTTCTATAGCAATCAAGGGCTTTTCCCTTAAGGTACAAGGCAAGCAATCTGATTGTAATGTTAATTTGTGTGATATTATGGAAATTATAGAAGTTTGATATGTCTCTAATGTGTTAAATTGGGGTGATATTACCTTCCCCATTGAAATTAGGGACACTCTTGGTGTCAATGGGAGGGATATCATCATAGGCAACAAGGCTTATGGGATTTTTAGTATTTAAAGTTGGGAAAACATGTTTCCTAGCCATGTTACCTTCAATCACTTCTCCACTCTATTTATCCTCTTTAATTTAAAAATATTCATGATCTTCAAACTCTTCCTTAGGATTTTCAAGTGTTAAGAAAGGCTTAGGGTACTAAACTTAAAGAGGAAGCTCAGGATGAGGGAGTGGATTTGTAGAATGATTACCTTTACTAGTAGCTAATCTAGTAATGACCATGAAACATAAAAATGAGAAACTAGTCTATAACCATATGTTATAACTTTAGTGTAATTACCAAATTATAATTAGGAAACACTTGTGTAGTTGTGGTCTTTTCAAAACCAACATTCACCTTGACAAGAAGTGCTTGGGAAAGTTATCCCATCAGGCATGTTAGAACTATTATCAGGCATGTTAGAGGTAGTTCAATCCTACTCCAATTGAGTGAAATAATGAGGTTAACCATATACCTATGGGTTTTATATAGTGGGGGTAAACCTCTAGTTGAAAGGGCTATCTACCTAAATTTGTCTTGATTATCCTCTTAGTAACTAGTTGGTGTATGCAAGTGGATAAGAAATTATCTAATTGAAATAAAAATGGAACAAAAGGGTGATACACAAAAATATTTGATCCAATACTATCCTAAAATTTCACTTAAAATAAATAAAACTATAATCTTCTCTATGCTTCAAGATAAATCTTCTAACATAAGTATTTCAACCTAGTGAGAATGATAAGTGTAACATATATTGTGAGAGATTCAAAGGACTAAGAAGACACTATTGAAATTAAAAAAATACCTAGATACAATACCACACTTAAATTTAATCCAAGTGTCTTTCAAAAATATAATGTATCCATACTTAGGTATACACAAGTAGGACAAGATACAAGGACAAACAATTTTCTCACTAGTATTTATTAAAAACTCATTCAACACACTAAAATATGAACTTGGAAATCTTGAATAATTTGAATTAAATTTTAATGGAAAAATATGAGTAACAAAAATATCAGGGATTTTCCTACCTATTTTTTGGATCCCTTACAATGCTTAAACTAGACATAGTTATAGCATTCTTATATTATCAAACCTAAATGATCAAACCTAGTTCTTCATATTCATAGTGGCTGTGAGAAAAATGGGTTAGTGGGCACATAGTGTCAAGATATCCCAAATAACCCTCTATAAATAATCACTACTTACATATATAATACTATAAATAGGGCCTCATAATTTTTTAGTTCTCCTATACATTTTGGCTTGTGTGTGAATCATGTAATGTGTGATAAGAAAGTACAATAATGACCTAGGTTAAAACTTGGAAAATATATCTCTCAAGATTATCCTTAAATAATTCATACTTGTATATGTGTTCTCCCTTTGAATTATATGGAAATAAAATAAAATAAAAAAGCTTTACTCACTTGAGTGATTGATTAAATGTTACTTAGTATGATTACTAGGTCTATAATAGGTGATTTTAGAATGAGAAGTGATCACACATATCTACCACTCCTATCAAGAGAATATATAACATATTATCACTTAGTAAAACCATTAGGATACATTTCACTTAAAAATTTAATGACTTTAGGACACTAGATACTTGTATCAAAACATGACACTAGTGTCAATGTAGGTATCTATCTGGGATGCAAGTGTCCAATGAGCAGGAAAATAGGTACATACTCAAAATTTGTAGAGGTGGAAAATAAGTAGGTTTTAAGAATTTTGGGAAAGATATAAAGATTGGTTCATCAACATAAGACTAGTTAGACTAAGATATAGGCCAAAGGGTAAAAGATAGAATATGCAAGACTTGCATAAACACGAAAGGTCTAGAACTAAGACGAACAACCAAGGTCTGAGTTAGCCAAGTGTACAAGACTAAAGTGATATATAATTCATAAATGTAATATAAAATTACCCCATTTAATATAGTAATTAAATTACTATTTTAAATGAAAATAATAAATAACCAGGTGTGTTATCACACCTTTCCTTTGCTTGAGTCCAACTTGAGTGTTTTACTGGTGATTGACTTATAACTAAGATCACGTTATGGTATATAATTAGTGCACATAATATTACATTTAAAACACTAAAATTATTTAAATTAAAAGAGAGAAAGGTTTAGGAGTACACCTATGTATTTATGCAACCATCTAGAGAGAGAGAGAGAGAGAGAGAGAGAGAGAGAGAGAGAGAGAGAGAGAGAGAGAGAGAGAGAGAGAGAGAGAGAGAGAGAGAGAGAGAGAGAGTAGATAAAATATTTATTAGATTTATAAGATTTAATATGAATAATATAAAGTATTTAATAGGTGTTACTTGATCTCCAAGTATTTTTTAAACTTCTTGTAAGTCAGAAAGAGTCAGTCCTTAATGAGTTCATAAGCCTTCTTGAAAACTAATCTGATATTTTGTAGGAAGATTATTTATCTACCTTTAAAGCACATGAATATCCATATACAAGGGTATAGAGACACCTTAACAAGGTTTATTCATCATTATCTTCACTTGAAATAGATTTTATTGGAAGAGGGAGTTAGCTTAGCTCATGAGGTGTAGTCTGTCTTCCTAGGTAGTGGAGACATCATCTAAATATTGATATAGATTTTTTAACTAACCAATATGAGCATGGAATATTATATTACAAACTATTTAGGGCTTTTAAGGCTCAAATTTACACCTTGTAACACTTTCCATACTTCTTAGGGAGTCACTTCAACGTTAAGTGTCTAGTACTAGTTGGCAACTAGGCTTAGTTTCATATGTTAGTCTATTTGAATGGCCATTAAAACTAAATATATCCCTATAAATAGGAATAAAATAATTATATCAGACCAAATAATCATTTCATTATATGAAAAATTATTTCAAGGCATCATAAACATGTTATTCTTTCTAATCTAGGTAGTTAGGTCTCTCATTCCTAGTACACCTCAAATGGTCTTTTTTGTACAGACCCATAGGAATAGTTTCATGAGGAGATGAAAGGATTTTGTGAATTTAGAAGTTATAAAACATCCCATGGTATGTCATATAATTATATTCAAGCATTCATCCATGTCTATACCCCTCAATCTCATCAATATTAACAAAAATGAGGGTATTTAATGTGTTTATACAGGTGACATCAGCATCCAATTTCATGGTGAGGATCATCAAAGAGATATTGAAAAGGTTAAAATGTTTTTAAAGTCAAAAAATGAATTTAGAGCAACTATAAGGTAATTCTCCCATATTGAAATCACCCAAGGGTTTTAATAGGGGTTAAGACCTATTTAGGGTCTTAACAATCATTAATAAAGCACATGACACTAATTATCCTCATTCCACTTATAGAAACTTATTAATTGACCAAAAACCTATTATAACTATCTCAAATTCCCATGAAAAGTTTAAGATATGGTGTGAGTGTGTGAAGTTGCTCCTCAGGTGGAAGACTTAGCTTTCTTGAACTTGAGATAAGTCTAATTTGGGTTTTGGGCCTCAAAACTCAATACCATTATTGGGATAGATTTAAAAACATCAAAAAAATATTCTTCATGATTATACATGATTTGGTAATTATTATTACTCCATTATATGCATTTGGTGTATTGGTAAGGGGACTTGGGGTTTAAGGCATGTCACCTCCTTGCTAGCCCTTAAGGGCATTTAGATTGAAAATTGAGGTTTTGTGAAACTTGAAAGTGTATTGAGACTCTAAATATTATTATGTATCATATAAAAGGAAATACATGGGGGTTTTACATGCTTATCTTATGTTTATGGCTCAAATAGATCCCTTATCCTCAAGACATCCCCTTGCCAATGGAGTGAACAAGGTCTGAGAAAAAATAATGAGTATACATGCTACTTGTATGGATTTAAAGTGACCATGAATATATTTTTCAACTCATATCCAAAATTTTTATCCATTCAAAAAGTGTAATCATGCCTATGAGGGCCTCAAAACTCAATCTCTCTTGTGACTGGCTAATCTAGGCTAGTGGTATATAATTAGGTAATTGTACCTTATGATGGGGTCCTTGAATCTATGTGATAGTATCATCCTAGAATATTGAGAAATATAAATTCTCATTATGGATTTTGGATATTCTTACCCATTATATATTCAAACCTTATAATTTATACATGGCCTATAATGTATGAGATCCTTTTTGAAACCTTATAATAAGCCCAAACTAAGCTTACAACTTTGAGTGTTTTACTTAGTCAAAGAGTGACACTTAGTCCATGGAATAAACACCCATTTCTTAGTGAATGTATAATAGTCACTTACTTCTCATTTATTCACTTGAATATTTAAAATGTTTATCAATGTGTTTATCCCATCTCCAACATGTATCATTCATAAGTGTCTCAAAAGGGATAGCCGTAGGTATACTTTCCCCTTAACCATTGAATCATTAGGAAAATTGTCATAATGAGACCTTATTAAAATATTATATGGGTTATGTGGTGCATGTGGGAGGTTTTTTCATGTTCCAAGACCATAGAGAGTCTAGCAATGCTCACTGGTCACATTGACGACTACCATCCAATGAGATAAATCTATAATCATGAAGAAACATGGAGGTATATTGAATTTACATGCACCATATGAGTTTCTATGATTATAATAAAATATTTATTACAAATTTTTAATATCATACAACATTTATTATGTAATAATGAGTTCATATTTACAATAAGATTGCCAATAAATCAAGGTGATGGGGTTTAGAGCCTTATCCAAGCACTTTAATTTATTAGCATTTGTTAATGAAGAATAAGAGCTTGACCCAAAGAAAAATTACATTAATATCAATCAAATTGGGTTACTCATACTTGGTGAAGATCTTAGGATCCATCTCTCTATATTTTATATGAAACAAACATTTATACATAACCCTTGCAAGGTTGCCAATGGACCTGATTAAGTTAAACCTGAATATCTTGCCATTTTTGGACTTGTGATAAATATATAAACATCAAAAATTATTGATGAGGAAGGGGAGTTACTTCTCATATGTTCACTCTTGAATATGGTTATACAAGTGATCACAAAAGCCCCTTTTAGCTCTATTTCTCCTTCTTTGAGCATTGAACCTATAAGTTTGACTAACCTCTAACTTACTCTAACATTGGGAATTTTAGAGAACATATATACATGATTTATAAGTATAAATTGTGTATACCATACTTAATAGTCATATTGGAAAAGGATCTAAAATCCTTAAGTAGTTTTCAAGTGTCGAGAAGGCTAGAAAAATTAGATGACCTCATGTAGTGGACACTTCATTTGACCAAGACCCTATAAGACCTCATATGGACTATTTTTAACCTCTAATAATAACCATGAAATAAATAATATTTTAAAATACTTCCATTATCCATAATATAAACCTTAACATCCCCAAATACCTTAATTTTTGTTAAGAAACCTTAACTTCTCTAAGATGATTAAAAATGAGTTTGAATTTATGATTTAACAATGCAATGGCACAAGTAAGCTATGATATCTATAGACACTTCTAGGAAAAAGAAACATGAAATAAACCTTAAATCATAGAGGTGAAAATGATGCCACATTTTGATAACAAATAATTAATAGAAAACTCAGACAAATAGTATTCTAAATTTATGCACTAAGATTAATAAAAATAGTAAAGTACAACTATTGATAGATATTTCAATAAATTGGAAACAATGATACTTAACAGATTTACTTTACACATGTAGGTCTGATCTAGAACAATATGGAATTGGAGTAAAAGGTGATTTTTAAATAAACATCAAATTATGGGAATATTCTTTTTATGGACTCAAATGTTTGTGTCAGATTTGGATAATTATGTCAATACAGGTGTCTAATCTTGCCATAGGTGTCTTGTATATAATAATGAATGAATCTAAATGTGACTAATTGAAGCCTTCTATTATTTTTTTCACCTTTATTTTTATTCCTTTACATTACATGCATAGGCTATCGCTCTTTTTCAAATTATCAAACCCTAGCTTCTTCACCCTCAGAGTAATTTTGGGAAAAATTCATTAGTGGGATCATGGTGTTAATTTGCACCAAGGACTCTTCTATCAATGGGTGATACCTACATATCCAATAATCCATATAGGTCCTCTAAATTATGTAGTTCTCTATTATATGTTAACTTATGTGTGCAGAAGGATGCAATGTGTGATAAGCAAAGACAAGTAATGACCTAACTTGTAACTTGGAAAATATGACTCATGGGCTTCTCTATGATTGGTTTAGACCTATGGAAGTACTGATCCTATGAATGATATATAAATAAGGATAAATAGGGAAGGTTTTTTCATTTTAATTCCTCTTGGTATATTTCCTTGTGATTTGTATGTGATTTATAGGTGAAGAATGAATGAAGGTTAATATTATATATATATCAATCCATTTTATAAATATCTCACACTAAATAACTTAGGCCGACCTTTAGGATGTATTTAATTTTTAAATTTGACAAGTTTTGGGCACTAGACACTTTGTAATAAAAGTGGACATTTGTGTTGATGTAGGTATTTGTCTGGGATGCAAGTGTCCAAGAAGCTATAAAACATGTACAAGTATAGAACTAGTAGTGAAGGATAATAATCATATTTTGAGCTTTTTGAATAGTGTATAAGGCCTAGTTATAAAATAACAATGGTAATCCTAAGATATAAGCAATTTAGGCACAAATAGATAGTGATCATGAGCCTTTCAACAATAAGAAGGTTTATAACTAAAAGGTACAACCATGATAGATATTTTCCAAGTGTATAAGACTGAGGTAATATATAAATTAGATTTTAATATTTATAGTTAGTGTCTAATTGTCTTGATATTTGAGTGTGATGTGAGTATATTTAACTTTAATCAATTTAAAAAAAAAATAAATATTAAAAAATAATGGAAATTTTCATTAGGGAAAGATTAATTAATTAATTTGAATTAATTAATTAATAAGATGTGATGTGAATTTTGAGGGATTAGATGTGATTATATTAAATAATGAACTAGGTATGTGGTGATGAATAGTGGTTAGGATAGAGATGTTAGTGAAGAAACAAGATTGATTTGGGATTTATGGATGATGTTAGTGTGGAATTATAATATAGTTAAAATTGATAGGAAGTGTTTGATTTTAGGTATGTACATTTTCCCCCTCTTCAAAAGGGTGTTGTGAGACATGATGGGTGGATTAAATACTTTTCAAATAAATAAGAAGCCATAAAAAATGTGGATTAAAGCTAGATGATAATGGATGAAATAATGTGATGGATGATTCCCCCTTTAGAGGGTATATGGGGATGAAGGACATGGATGAGCTCTCAAAAAAGAGAGGAAGAGGATAGAATAAATGTGAGAAATATATGAGATTAACCCGGATGAGATTAACTCAATCAAGCTAATGATTATACATGTTGATTTTCAATGATGATGGATTGATGTGCCCCAAGTAGGGTAAATTTGGGAAGGATACATCCTGAGATAAGATACACACTTTGATTTTCTCCAAGCAGGGTAGATTTGGGAATGAAATATCTTAAAAAGTTACAAGCTTGGATTTGAAAACAATCCATCTTGATGATGATAATTTGTGCAATTTATTTTCACCAAGTAAGGTGGATTTGGAAATGAAATATCTAAAAATTTTGTAAGGTTGGATTGGATGGATGATTGATGGATTTTCCCAAGCATGACAAATTTGGGAAGGATATATTTTGACATAAGCTACATACTTTGATTTTCCTCAAGTAGGGTAGATTTGAGAATGAAATATCCCAAAAAGTTGTAATATTGAATTGGATGGATGGTTGATTGACTAATTATTGATTGATTAATATATTTCCAAGCATACATCAAGGTTTATACTAATTTCATAGATTAAAAATGAAAATATCATGTTGATGGATGACTAATGGATGCCATGAAGTTGATAGGTTCACATAAAATTACATGATGATGGTTTAAAAAAATTTAAATGAAGAAATTGAAGAAAATTGGGCACATAATGATGCCTCAAGTGATGTGATAATGAATAATAAATGATTTTATTAGAAATGGATAATTAGTGTAGATACAATAATGAAAAAAAAAGAATGGGGATGGTAATAATAATGTTCAAGCTGACCTTAAAAATTCCATGTGATTGAGTGTTACATACATATTATGATTGGACCTCAAGCCAATGTAGTTCTCCCTAAAAGTGAGGAATATGGTGGGAAATTATGAG
Organism: Torreya grandis; assembly: GCA_037957365.1. Classification (NCBI taxonomy): domain Eukaryota; kingdom Viridiplantae; phylum Streptophyta; class Pinopsida; order Cupressales; family Taxaceae; genus Torreya; species Torreya grandis. The sequence continues at coordinate 1,785,196 of JARHVA010000942.1, read as the reverse complement.
AAATATATGGTTATATGATGTTAACAAATGTCAAATAAGAATGAGATGATTTAATTTCAAAAGATAATTTTTTAAGGGGATAAATATTGATTTAGCATGATTCCACATATATTTTGCAACTTGATTTTTGATGTTCCACACAACATTATGCACCATGATATAAAACACCATGATGACCCAGTCGCAATGTGCATAAGGACTGACCCCTAATCCAATAGGTAAATGACAAAAATACACCATGATATGGAAAAATCATGATGACATATGCCAATTGATGGACACAAGTATAAGTACATGATATGAGACATCATGATATGGTAAAACCATGATAAATTTTTTATCACATGAAAATATATTAAGTCAAGTAACAACAAGAAAAGTAAATAAATAAGTAAATAAGCAAACAAAAATAAACTTGAAAGTAAAAGTAATAGAAAGCATCTTGTCATTAATCAAGTCAAAATCCATGCATGAAGACTCAATGATATTGATAGCTATATGGTACCCCAAATTAAGGATACATGAAAGGGGATTGGATTAGGAATAATATATCCTAAAATAATTGCACACTTAGATTTCCCCAAATATAGTGAAAGTTGTGAGCTTGGATTTGATTGATTTACACCAAATAAGGTGGATGTGGGAATGAAATATCTTGAAAAGCTATATGATGTGATTTACCCTAAGAATGGTAGATTTAGGAAGGATACATCCAATGGTGGATGAGATTATTATATTAAGGATTTTGATTTGATTTATGATAATACAAAGGTTTTTGGATTTTGTGGCTTTATATCTCTTTTGGATATTTTTGGCCTTGTCCAATTTTTAGCATTTTAAGAATTTATGATGTTTTTAGATTTTTGGATTTTTTTGGATTTTTAGAGTTTATAATGTATTTTTTTAATAATTATATATAAATGGGTTCTCTATATGTATGGATAATGGGTTATTAGTGAAGGGAAAACCTATTCTAGCATCGAGATGAGAAATGTAATTTGGGATGAAGGTAAAAAATTAGGGTTTTATTTGATGATTTTGGACAAGGATGGGGATGATTAAGGATGATGAGGGATGCATTATCTAAATTCAAGGATCATTCCATGTGGGAATAATATTTACAATAATTAAAGTGTCACTCAGAGGATATACTAAGATGTTTCCCAAAATAGGGCTTAAAACATATTTCACTTCCTTATCAAGATCAAGATGGGAAGAAAGGACGAACATGATAGGATGGATATATGAGGATTTTGATAGGATTATATGGAAATAATGGATATAATGGAATGGATTTCAATGTGTATTGGGCTACACCCAAGTGTCAAGGTACTTGCAAATAATTGATTATTTACATATGATGTCAAAAACTTGATTTTCATCATCGTACTTACCCAAGGTTCTATAAGCATGATTTTAACCATTGGACTAATTATTTATATATTTTTAAAAAATTTCAAATTTTTATTTTTATTTTATTTTGATTTTTTTACATATCAACTCATTGAAAGACTACGAGATGAATAATGTTGACTCTTTTTTTATCTCTAACAAGATTACTTATTCTAGGTAGTTTCTCTGCTAGAGTCTTGTTAATAATGTAGAATTTGTTGATGTTTTTGTGATCTTTAGTTATTATTGATTCAATTCCTTCAAAACTCTAAAAAAGGTGTATTTTTATCCTCTATGAAAGAGAGTTCCCCTAGGTAGGGTAAAGTATGATTAACATTAGATGAAGGATTTGATGTGATGGTGTGATATAAGATTTGGATGAAGGATATGATTGTGAAGGGATGTATAATTTTTGGGGGACTAAGGGAAATCAAGAATAATAATGACAATTTTTTTTTTTGATTTTATATGTTCTAATTGCGACATGATTTTGGATATTGGGGGGTGAAAGACATCTAAAAAATATTTCAGGAGGACCACAATATTTTTCTTCTCCTTAGGCATGTAAGTTATTGCAATTTGAATGATTTTTTGCTTATAGATTGTTTTGATATTTAATTCAATGATGTATTAATCAAACAATGTAGAAATTAATTATTCATCTATTAGTTTGTCAAGGAGGTTTTCATTAATAGATTCTCTTTGATTAAACTAATTTTGATTTTGATTATCCAATAAAACCTCAAATAGATTTTTACTAAGGGACTAGAATTTTATATTTTGATTAACCCCTAATGCCTCAAATAGGGTTATAATAGGGAAATTTTATTCTAGAATTATAAGATTTTTTATTGATGATCCCATATTGCCTCATACAAGGTTTCACTAGGGCAATTTTATTCTGAATAATTGGTGTTTTGGATCCTCATAAATTCTAAAACTGATATGATGGATAATGTGAAAAGGATGGGTGATATTAATGGAAGGAGTAAAGGCTATACAATCCTCATAGAGGATAATATAATAAATTGCTTAGATTTTAAATGAAACTTCCTAAATAAGCATGGAAGAATCACTGATGTCTCTAAATTTATCTATAAGAGGTATGTAGTTGATGTCATGAGATCTTGATTCTGATTCCAATACTAATGTTGATGGAAAATATGATGATGGTTTTAATATTGATGTTAAATTTAATTATAATTTTCATGTTGATTTTGATTTGATGTTGTTGATAGGATATGTTGAGGATTTGACCACATGGAGGGAATATTGGATTGTATTGTCCACAACTACCTTTTTCACTTTTCATTTGGTAATGAAATATTTGTGATGAAGGATTATTATAAATGAGGGATGTTTTGTGATGGAAAAAGGATATATTTATTTTTAATGATGGATTTTTAAAAAATTGGATCATTAAAGAAGGGTTGGTCAAATATGGGTGAATTGTATATAAATTCATCAAAGTGAGGCTCATCAAATATGGGAGGATGGTTGAAGGTTGAATCATTAAATATGGGTGATTAATGAAAATTGAAGATGGGTTGACTATATTGACCTTGATGTGGAAGTGTATGAGTTTGATTGTGATAGATAAAGGGATCTTGGCATATCCATATTTGTTGATTCTCATACGTGAATTCATTTAGTTATATTTTAATGTCTCAATGGTCAGTCAAATCTTGGATATAAATATTGAGTCTAGGACATAGATTAACAGAATGGCCTTGAATCTTTAGATACAAAAAATATTCATCTTCTTGATACTACTCAATTTTTGGATGGTTTTAATCAAAATATTTAGTGTGTGGATATGTAATCATGTTTCTCATGACTAGTTGGTAAAATATTTATTCCAAGGTTTCATTGAGAATATTATATCATCCCCATTTGAAAACCTATTTGGATGAAAATGGAATTTATTCTTGATGTTATTATTATGGTTTAGGGGCTGGACAAATGTTGGATAAGGGTACTAAAATAGTTTTCCATTTTCAAGTGTGACGGGGGATGTGATGATCAATATTGTAAATAGTGGGTGGGATGTTTTATTGATATTGACTATAATGATGTGGATGGATTTGAATTTTATTGATTAAGATTGAGCTTAAGTTTGTTGGATCATAATTTGTAGGAAGTTAGACACCTATTTCAAAGAGTCTAAATAATACATCATCTTTGTTCTCATATAGGTACTATTAAATTTGTGTTGATGTGGGTTTTATGCACACAAGAGAATATTATGGGGTAGCCTCTAATGTTTAAGGATTAATGAAAAAAAATCACTCCAAGGAAAAAATTGTAAGGTATTCTATTTTGTGAAAAAGCTAGTGGTGGAATACCAGTGTGTAGAGTAGATGTTTACCTCAGACGGCTCGGATATGGCTTTAGTATAAGAATTAATTGAGATGGGTGGGTAGATGGGTGAATCTAACCTAAGGTGTGAATAATAAAAATAAACTCAAAAATGAAGGGTAGATCATAAAAAAGGTTTGTGAATCAAAGGTAGATGAAACCCTTCTAAAATGGATCCTATACTATGGGTTGGACAAGTATTTATAGAACTGATGATTGTTGTCAGTTACTATTAGCACACCAAATGGACAAACATAGTTAGGAGTCCAAGATAAATTAAACACAATAAAATTTATTTCTCATAATACAAGGTTTATACAGAGGTAAGATTACAATTTCACATCTACAAAGGGAGATTATGATTATTAAAACACAAAACGTCTAAATTAACTCTTGCATAATATGAATAATTGTATCAAATAAAACTTCCACACAACCTAAAGACTAAAATACCATAATAATGTAAATTCTTCAAGGAATCGTAGGTTTGGAGAATAATGGAGAATTCACATCAAGACAAACTTGTAGAAAAATATGTAGAATTTCTTATTCAACTTGATATCGAAAAATTCTCCTCCATTTAGAATCCATAAGATATAAGTATGAATAGACTGGGGGAGGGTCGCCTCATCCTCCAAGTAATGTCTAATTTTATGATTCTAATTATAGACTCAAGTATTAAAATTCATGTAGAATGTGTATGTACATGATATTCCAATAATAATTATCCAAAATTGCATGTTCTCAATACAAGTATATAAATGCCTAAAAATAAAATAGAGACCAAGTTTCATTACATTACAATATATGCATATATATACATATTTATGGTGCCAACTTGGTACTACTAGAAGGGGTCAATGACTATAAAATCAATGTAGTGACCAAAATAGATTAAAGCTTTGCATGTGAATATTTTAATGAAGTAATCCCAATAATGACATGCATAACTTTGTGAACCTATACTCAAGGTTGAGTGCTTATAGGGGGAACTAATAGTGTGCTCTGTGTTGTGGCAATAACTTACTAAACAACCTTGATCTATTCAAATAAAGCATAGGTTGTGTCAAATTGAATATTGATGATGCCAAAATTGAGCATAGATGGATTAAATATCCTCTTTAATTCATTCATCATCCTCCTATGCTCTAATTTTGAGGCTCTAAATTTATCCATAAGGGCATCTAGTTTGGTCACTTTATCATTTAAAAAATTGATAAGTTGTAAAATTTCTTTACTAATCTTATTTACTATCCCTTCCACTTTATCTTTGAATTTATTCTCAACCACCTTAAGTAATCCTTAAAAATTAGGCCTATTTACCAATTTCCATATAGAGTAATCACGCATGTGACCCTTATATCTCTTAAATTTTTAATATATTATATTTATCATATTACAAATTGAGATACCAAAGCCTTTATTTATTGGTGTAACTTAAAGGCACCATATCTTTTAGATATTACATAATTTAAATCCCACACAAATTCTTAGGTAGTCATCAAATTCAAATGATTTTATGAACTTTTTATCACATAGGATACCAAAATGTTTAGCTTCTTTTCTAATTCTTTTAACTAGTTCTAGAAAGTTAATACCTTTCCCCAGTGAGGTTAGGACTCACCATTTGAAACCCTTATTGTATTCAAGATATTATATAGCTTCTTGGTTGTGATCTAAATTTTGTCTACCATTTCCCTTAGGGCCTAAATAATCTATCCCTACAAAATCCTTTACCTAGATAGTTTGTAGATCCTATTCATTTCTTTATGGCCTATCCTGTGGAATCCATAAAAGCATAAAAATATTCCTCATCATCATTAGGGTTATTGGGGTTATTTCTTTATTTCTTTGATAAGGAAAATAAATTATCCCTTTGCTCTAATATAATTTCTTTCCCTCCCCTGTCTAGTAATTTTCTCTTCCTTACCCTCTGAATAGTGCCATATTTATTATCAAAGTGTGTGCTTACTATTGGTACTTATATGAGGACCAAGCCAATTATTTATTTCTAATGCTCTTAAAAATCTTTGGCCCAAGAAGGGATAATGAGTTCTCTATTTTATTTTGGCTATGGTCTTTGCAAAGGTGGGAGGTGGGTTGAATATTGGTGAAAGCATGGAGGTGCTTATTTGAATGGGAAACTAAAGAGGTGGATGATCTACCCTATTCCATCCAAAAATATCTTTATAAGGTGTAGTTTCTACCACATACTTAGTCTATCCTAGAGTCCTTGAAATAGTCATTATGGAAGACTCAATTTGAGTTCACTAGGGAATAAACAAGTTTATTTGAGTAGATGGTCTAAGTGGTGTTTAAGGATAAAAAATTGAAATAGTTACTTGGCTATCAAAATAAACCTTCCTTTTAGGGGCTTAGGGTTTGACCATTATTGAAGTTGTGGTTGAAAGAACTAAAGAATAAAAAGAATTAGAAGTTTCCATCCTAATTTTATTAATATGAGCATTGGCATATAATGACTTGATTTCTAAAAAATATTGTTGTAGTGATTCATATGGAGAGAGGGGTGTAACAATGAAACTAATATGTGGAAACTAAACTAAACTAGTATTTACAATGTGAGGGAAGAAGTAAGAGAAGACACTACCTTATTGAGGGCCTAATTTTATTCTTCATTAAGCACATTTTGACCCTATGAAGGGGCTAGTATACCTTCTTCTCTAATTCCTCAAGCTCTATATCTTCTATTAAATCAATTATTTCAACTTTGCTCCTCTAATATTATTCCTCCACAGTCTTGAGTTCTTTCTTTTCCTCATCACTAGCATAATCTACTAATGAAACTAACTCTCCCTACTCTTCTTCAAACTCCTCACATAGGGTGCCTATGAGATCAAATAGACCACCTATAGGTCTTTCTTTTGCTTGAGAAATCTTGGGAAAAATTAGAGGATTAATAAACTTCCTTTGATAAGTAGTACTGAGTGTTCGAGTTGAAATGGGGGTATACCCTAATATGGATGGCAAAAGGGCTTCATAAAATGGAGATGGAGTGAAAATGAAGTGTTATAAGGTGAAATGGATGTGAGAGATACAGGGGATAGATGTATAAGCATTGAAAATATAATTGATCCTATGGACATGTTGTAAGTGATGGGGATGCTACTATGAATGACATTAATTTAAATGAAATCTAAAAAAAATCAGGAAGACTCACATTTAGGAATGTAGTTAGATGGGGCATCTGTGTCAAATAAATTATTGTTTTTTTTCCATCTAAAGGAGATGATGGTCTCTCAATTATTGTAGTAAGTTGATTTGTGGTTATTGGTTGAGGCCTTTGGAGTCCCCTAAGAGTATTATTTATGATCTAGGGATCCATATGCCTTTGGGTAACACCTTTTTCTTGGAGAAATTCATATTTTTGAGGAGAGGGAGAAGGTTATTTTTCTATAGGGGATTGAGATTGATTCTAAGGCCATTGATAGCTCATAGCTCTATTCACATCCTCTATAATTCTGGCTACCTCCTCTCTAGTGATTGAGAGATTATATTGGATCTTTTGTGATACCACCATCAACATATCATGTTTATTCATCCAAATATAAATGTCATAATCATCTTTAGAATTGATGAAAATCTCATCATGCTCAAAAATATTATGACCATAAGAAATGTGAGAACTCCCTTTTTTGTAAGCTCATTGAGATAATATCTAACTTTTCACCAGGGTCCCAATCTTTGTATCATGCTTACTATAAACTATAATGGCCCAAAGTTTTAAAAAATGTATTGAGATGTCTTATCAATAAATACTATATTTTACTTATGCTAAGAGGAGTTTTATGGTGGTAGCCTCAATGTTTATCACCAAGGTTTTCATCTATATTATTGTATATATGGTATGAAATATCTTACTATGCCACCTTATCAAGGATAAAGTGAGGCAAAAATAAGGGATGTGTTGTATTTCCTTCTATCTAAATTATGGTATAATTATAATAGTACCAATAATCTCATCACTTCTCAATACTCCTTATATTATGCAAAATCCTAGGCATCTGATGTCTGCAGATGCTTGATAAATATGAGGGTAGATATTATGATTGTAGGAATTTGATGATGGAGGGGAGGTTAGATCAACTGTTAGTCTCAAAATGAAATCAAATTGATAAAATTAACACTAATAAAGTATAACACCTCCATACCTAGATCATAGGGGGAATTTGGTGAACAAACAATAAATGACAATGCAAAAATAAAATGTAAGGAAATATACCTTCCTTACCTTCCTTGAATGCTCTAAATGATGTGTTCATTGGCTTACTCAGATTGTGCTTATAAGGGTCTTCATAAATGGGGTTTGGATATCTCCATCTCCTCTTGGCACCATGCTTGAATTGGATTTGGCTTGATGTTTTTTGAAAATGGCATAGCTTGGCTCAATTTTGGAATTATAACACTATGTATTTGCTTGATGAGTCAAATCCTACATTATAACTCTACTATGTTCCAAGCTCTCTAAATAAAGAGTTATAGGCTTGCTTTTATAGGCTTTGAAATGACTTGGAATGAGTGAAATCCTAACCTTGGTTGGCTTAGTTAACCCCAATAAGGTTAAAAGGTGTCAAATGGTCATGATTATCATACAATAAGCATGGGTGGGATATATTCCAAAAATGACAACTCAGAAAAAGATAATGATGAAAACCTAGAATATTTATTGATTTTTGAATTTCCTTTATTGATAATAATTGCTCATGGGTGAATTCAATTAGAATTTTCATGTTAATTAAGTCTTTTTAGGTATTTGCATTATTTGAGATGTTGATTTAATTCAATGTGTGTATTTGTCTTATTTAATTGATTTTTAAGCCAAATTGATTTAATTTCTTATTATGAAGCTAAAATTGAGACATTTATAAATTCTTAGGCTAGATGTATAATGATTAGTAAGAATTAGTCTAAATTCAGGTACAGAGCCATTGGTGGTCAATTTTAGATGTATATATTTTACCCTTATTTGGGAAGGTGTTGCAAGGTAAAAACACAATAACATCTTTTCAAAGAATAAAATGGTTATATTGTGCTTATGACTTCAAAAGTGATAAATGAACTATAACTACCCCCTCAAGGGAGTGATTGGTAAAGGGGTTGGAAAATGGTCCCTCAAAAGAAGGAAATGATTGGACCAAACATATGAAAAGTAAAGGGGTGATTACATAATGATTTGGCCAAAGTCCATCAAAATCACTGAAAATGTAAGTGGGATGGTGTACAATGGTTTCCCCAAAGGTGGTTATAAGCATTGTACCCCTATAGTGGCAATGTGGTATGATAACACAATGATTTTCCAAAAGGTAGTTAGAATCATTAAGAAGATGGAGCTACCCTAGTTAGGATAGATAAATAGGATAAAACCATGCCCCAAGAAGGAAAAAGAAAGTAAATGATTTACAATTAGTGAAAACACAATGATTTTCCCAAAGGTGGTTATAATCACTAAGAATGTAGGTGGGATGGTGTATAATTATTTGCCCATAGGTGGTTATAATAATTAGACCTCAATTATGGCAGACATGATTGATAACTGATGATGGAAAATATGATGATGATAACTTGATATAGAGGATAAAGATGAATTGGGACAACATGCTAGTAGGGAGATGCTCATCCAAACTAACAAAGGTTAAAATTATTTCATTATTTAATTAATCTATTTAGGATATGATTGGGATAGGATAGGGATTGCTACTGGTACTGGTGCTAAGGATATATCAATGCTACCATTATTGTCTAGACCTCTCGAAGCTAATTTTTGTTGTAGCACTTAACGGTATGCATCATGATACAACATCATGAGGACTTGGACAAAATATTCATAAAGAATGACTCTTAAAATCTAATACTTAATGGAAAGCAATGCACCAATGATAAAAATCATGATGATAATGTTAATGTATGAATATGGATAGATTAAAGAATAATGCATAAGAAATCACCTAATGAAGGCACATAGAATAAATCAAGGCAAAAGTGTTGAAAGCAAACAAACAAGCACACAAATAAATAAAAAAAGAAACAAACAAAAATTAGTCCTAATGTTAATAGAAACAACATAATACAAACAAGATGAGGAATATTGATCCTTGTGAAAATAGAAGACAATTTAAAAAATAAATAAGGGAATAAAAGAAAAGGAAGGGGGTGGCTGAGTTGTCTCTATATGCACTAGGCAAGTGGATGTTGCCTACATGGTTTTATGGATGATATATCCAACAAAAAATTCATGTCGAGTGTTGTTCCCCCAGTAAATGGGATAGACTAAAAATGATGATGATTAAAAAACAAACATGATAGATGTGATAGAATAATAGGAATGAACTCATAAAATGGAGAGAACATGGGATAAAAGGCCAAAAAGGATGGGGAATCTAAGTGACAAGTGATTTCTTATGACTTAATGAGGGTTCCTAAAATCCTTAAGGAAAAGAAGTGGTCAATGTTTTTGGTTTTTATATATCAATTTTACAAATGTTTTTCGAATTTTTAGAGTATCTCAACTTAGTCGAGAATGATGAGATACTAAATGGTCCAAACTCATAAAATGGCAAGATCATTGCTTAGGTTGGTCATAAAATAGTGAGAGTGTGTCTAAATTGAATGGACACTCATAAAATGGTGAGATCATGATGGAAAGAGGGATTGAGATGACTTTAATGTGAATCAAACATGAACCACATAGTTTTAAAATGGCCTTAGTTCAGAGTAGTTCCACCTTACAATAGATAAATATGACTAGTGTATTAGCCAATTCAAACAAAATAGGCATATTTGGTATGATATAATAGTACGACATAAGAATGGTTAGTTGGTATGTCAAGACATAATAAAAAAATGTTGCCCCTAGTTTTCCCATAGGTGGTTATAACTATGATACAACTAATCAGATCAATGATACTAATTTTCCCATAGGCAATTATAATTACTAGTAAGACTAGTGAAACACTAATTTACCCATGTAAGTGGATATAATCAAGCTCACTTAAACAAACATGATTATAAGGGAAATAGAAATTAAGGATGAAACTGTCAAAACTTATATCTTATTGCTCCAAAATATTTCCTCTATCTGGAATGCTTGAAACAACTACTAAAACTAATCTGATTCTCTGTGTTAAATGTGAAACCAATGGATTAACCAAGGTCAAACCTGATAGGATAGGATGTGATCAAAATAGGTTAGATTAGTAGAATGGGATGGTAGAATGGATAAATGATAGGATAATGATAGGTTGGTAGAATGATAGGATGATAAAATGATAGAAATATAGGATGGTAGAATGATATGGTATAAAGAAGAATATTGATAATATGGTACAACTTGAATATGGTCCTCATAGACAATAAATCATGTCACTTAAACATGGTACCACTTGATATGGATGATGTTCACAGGCTCATCAAGTTCATCACCATCTAGTGTGGCAAGCTTATATGACCATGTACCATAGTCTATAATAATGATGAAAGGACCAACCCAGTTGGGTTTGAACTTACCTTTATGCTTCTTCTTGACCATGGTATTATTTTAGTTCTCTTTGAGGATAAGATCACCAAGTTCAGATTGTCTATGCTTCACACACTAATTATAGTGGCCATGGAGTTGGTTCTGATATTCTTGAAGATTGTTTATTGCATCCATTTTTTTATCATCAAGTAACTTTAGCTCTTATAGGTGAGATACTCAATAGTCATTGTCATCCATAACATGTTTGAAAGAGATGTGTAATCATGGTAATGTTAGCTATCCAAATAACACCCTAATTAAAGGATTGATAGATTTGGCTTTGAAACCTTCACACCTAGACTAACATTAGAACGATCTAAGATGTGGGACACCTAAACTCAGACTAGACCTCTAGATTTTGATGAGGCTAGCTCCTCTGATGTATCACTCTACACTGATTACTAAACTATTGATTATTGGAATGAAAAGGGGAAGAAGGAAATTGAAAGTGAAATCTTACTTTATTGTTGGTGATACACCTATATTTTTGGTTCATCCACTCAATTTGAGCTCCTAAAACACTAATTAGACAAGAAAAAGATTGAATCTACAACTCCAATTGACTCTTATGCATTATTATTTCATGAAGAGGTTTTATATAGTGATAAAATATTGAGGGAAATGATTAAATAGGCTTGATCAAGGCACTAACTAGCCACTTATATCCACTATAAGCTCAGCCAAAAGACATCAAACACTGAACATAACCTACATAATAACCTACATAATCTGATAAACTAGTAACTAGGTAAGAATTAAGACTTGACAAGGGAGAAATATCTTCCACATATGGAAATAAACTAACATAAACACACTATACCAACATAATGTAATCTAAAATTAATCATTTTATTTATCTGAAAAGGTTACACAACTAAATCTTGGTAGTGTCTAGTCTTGCCAAGAGAGGGATGGATCCTTAAAAATGGCTAAAAAGCTAACATATATAGAAAAATCAAAGAATAGCCAAGAGATTGGTACACAAAGGAGAATAGGAGATCACATACATCTTAACTCAAGTAAAAAAACTTTAATTTGATAACAAAGTCTTCAATATATCTTCTTAGTGTCATTGTCTTGCATGAAGCTCTTCTTTGGCATAGAAAAGGAGTTGTGGGCCCATGTTGACAAGTCAATCCCCCTTTGCATGAAATGATATGATAAACCTTGGATGATTTAACTCAACTTGAGGCTGAGTTGGAAGTGTTTGAAAGGCTTGAATGACATGTTAACCAAGGATAGGCGCATGACTTGTCAACTAGTCAACCAAAGTGCAAGACTAGTCAACTCCAAATAACCTTGCCTTGCATGAAAAGAGACCTTAAATGATAAAAATCACATGATTTATTAATGTAATAGAATATAAGTGGTGTTGAAACTCAAATATAGCTCCATAAACATCCATCCAATGCCAATCTCAAAATTGACCATTTGACCAATAAGGCCTATTAAGCCAAATAGGCCTAAAGCTAATCTGTGCACTTGGACTCCATGAAACATATAAAAAGACACCATGAAACATGAAAAAAAAATTAAAAATACCTGGAACAAATTTTATAATAATAATATATGTGGTTTTGATGAGAAAACTCTCACCATTCCATCAACAGGGTTGATTAGGCCTATTTTGCTCCATTTTCCTACAGATTGACCATTTTGATTGAGCTGGTAAGATCACTTACAAGATTATTTATGACCAAATGAAGATTTTATGATGAATAACAAGTCTTAGGCTTCTATCTCCATTTATTATTTTTCATTGAACTTCTTTGTACTTCATTTTACATGTTTTTTCCACAAAAAACATGATTTTTGCCCTCATCCTTACATATCCATATGTGAAATTGACATTTATAAAATCTTCTATAATTTTAGTTTATGTTTGAAAATATTTAAGTTTGATTCATGGTGATTTTATGGCAATAAAATCAATTTTTTGCAAAACTAGTTTTTTGAGGGTTTAAGAGGGTTTTAAAGCTAAATCTTCAAAACGATGATTCATAAAGTACAGACCTCCAAGTATAAAAATATTAAAATTTATTTGAACCAAATTTATCCCCATAAAATCCTCAAAAATATTGTGTTATCATGAAAAATATGTGAAAATTTATCACGTGGAGGAAAATTGCCTATGGGGTTTTGCTTGCATTCTGGGCTGCCCACACTCTTAATTATTGTTCATAAATCATATAACCTTAAATGATATAAATGTTTCATGAATTATAATTACATATAGGTCCTCAAAACATACTAATATTGTTCATCCAAACTCCTCACGTGGTGAAAGATACGAGCATCTGAATAGGAGGTTTGGAAGTGTGTCTAGAACTGTAAAAAGTGAGGATGAAAATGAAACTTACCCTACTTATAAAATACTAAAAACATCATATTGGGATTTTAGCATGATATTAAAAAAATTTTAAAGTCCTTTCTTGAGAAATTAAAAAATGCCTTTTTGGCCTATATGCTTATTTACTTGCAAAAGCTTGAATGAGCATGGTTTGCATATAGTAAAATATTTAAAGGTCTTATGATGATGTAAAAAAATAATCCCATTCTTTTAAAACTTTCACCTAATCTTAGAAACCTTTGTTGCACCTTAGAACACTACCTACTCCAATGGTTATCTCCAAAAGACATATTGAGGACTGTGACAAAACAACTAGCACTTCCACACATCTAGTGGACTTGAATTTTTTTTAGAAGATTCCACAAGTCTTGATGACCTTGTGTACAAAATTTGGGGTCAAAAACCATGTCTAGGTGCCTCAAATCTAAAAAATCCTTCAATATGGATTGTCTACATATTTGACTAAGTTTTTCATTTTTGAAAGTATTTTCATGGTATTTAGAGGTTTTCAAGGTTAAAAAAACCTTCAATTAGCTCAATATTTTCTTCAAGAAACTTGAAAATAACATCTACCCCTGTTTCTAGAATAATTTGATCACTATATAAGGCATTCTTAACCTCCATACTGGCGTATTTGGCATGGTATAGCTCAAAATTTGTACAAGTATACACCATATCAAAAAAAATGCATGCTACTAGCATTATATTAGTGATGGATCAAGGCTTTGAATATGTCCATGACTTCTAAGTATGTTCAACATCACTTTCATAGGTCTGTTCCTCATATGAATGTTTTTGACCACACACTCTACAAGTATATGACTATGCTTTTAACTATGTTTAGGTGTTTTATTATGATGTTTGGTTCTTATAAAGCTTAATGATTTTTATTTAGACTATAATCAACATCTTAAATTGTCTTTATTACTCTTTATTATCACCTTCAACCCTCCATGCTAGCCTATGCTACAATCTGCCTCCTTATAGTTCCCTCATATGACTATGTATGTAACCCTTTATGGTGGTTGTAGGTCTCTATTAAGGATACTTTTGTTTGTACCTATGCCTGATAAACCTAAAATATACCTTTGATAACTCATCATTCTAATGAAAATTTCAAATATCCTCTTAATGGTAATTCATTCCCAAAAACACAATCTTCTCCATATAATCACATACCCTTCTTAAGTACTTGACTATGTTTTCCCACTTAATGGCACCTCTATGGACTAAGACTAAGACAAGGAAAATTTAGGGATTGGATAGTATGAGCATGATAATAAGTATATTTCATTCATAATCATGACAAATATTCTTTGAAAACACATATTTTTATAAAGACAAAAAACCCTTAAAGGGGAACCTTGACACACTGCTTTAACCACCTGACTGTAGCTCCTCCATTGTGAAAGTTGTATCCCCTTAAGATTATTATATAATGGTATTTGGGGGATAATCTACTCCATAAATATCTTTAAACTCCTTAAAATCTTGAAATTTGGATTCATCCAAACATGAATTAAGGCACTTTCAAGATGGTCATCACCCACCACCTTGACTGAGCATTAGGCCTATAGGGTTCAATTAGGCATTATGGGCTATCATACTTGAATAAACTATATTGAAATTTTTTATCTAACCTATTCTTCCTTTGTTCATATTATATTTCTAGATTCAATCCTTGTGTGAAATAAACTAGTCTCTTTGCCTTATAAAGGTCACCTTACCTAGCTGTAGACCTCTTTTTGTGACTGTGACATAGAGTTGTAGGGTCACTTTTCCTCCTCAAATAACCCTTCTTGAAGTTTATGATGTACTTGAATATCTTCCTTCTTCATAAGGTCATTAATTATTATGTCTATGTCTTGATTAAACTAATTATATTGAGATTTAAGAGTCCATGTAGACCATGAAATAGGCTTTCATCATAAGGCACAGGGCTATAGGTGTAGTTTTGTATGGAAGGAGGCTAAAATAGGTTTTGGAGAGGTCATCATCATTAAATAAATCATTTATAAGGTCTCCTTACTTTATTAGGTCATTGGAGAACATGAACCATATGAGATATCTCACTTCCACCTTGACTTGATGCATATCATGAACAACACGACTGTATTCCTCTTTTTTGCTATAAGTGATCTCCATGAATTGTGGTGCTTTGACTATTAAACACATGACCTTAATATTTAAATAATATGATAATTTATTAATTATTATGAATTACTTGATGCCCTCATAGCTACAATAAGGCCCTACCTTTCATTTAATTCCTCTTCATAAGGATTGACAATGCATTCCCATGGCTATAAGTGATATTGCATTGGCTGTAGAGATGTTTCAAGGTCTACAACCTCCTCTTCTCATGCTCATATTGACCTTTAATCAACCTTTGACTCTCATAAAAAATTTAACTAAGGAATTAAGGTGGGTATGAGGTGATATGATAAAAAAAATTTGAAACTCATGAAAGGAAGGTAGAAAGACATAAAACATAGTGGGAAATGGCAGTGTAGGACAATAATGTGGGGATGGATGGGATGGTGGTGGGAAAGGAGGGTTAAGGAACATGAAAAGACAAGGATAAGGAGTGTATGAAAACATGTACACATAATCACTATACCATCATAAATTTGAGACTATTTAATGAGGGAAATAGGCCAAAATTGAATCATAGTTTTCCTCAAAAAAACTTAAAATATGCAAAAATTCCTTAATTTATGCTAAACTAGCTGCATTAAGACACATTTAGAGCATGGAAATGAGCTAATAAATAGATATATTGGTGGATTTATTGATAAAAAATATTTAAAACATAAAATAAAATGATTCTATGGAGTGAAAAATGAAAACTTGAAAATTCATTCTCTTTCCTCAACCGTACAACCCTTCTTTTGAAGCATGCCAGTTACAAATTTGGAATGACTATTTTTGATTGATTTTTTAGACCCTATATTTAATTAATAAAATATTAATGAGTCCATTTATATGTATCTTAATTACTCAATATTTTTTAACAACTTTAACTTTCATGAAACTCTACCCTGGTGAGGAGAAATTGAAGAAAACTGGTTACCTTTCTAGTTGTAGGGCATCAAAAATTGGCCTGTATTCAATTGAATGGTTAATTATCTTGGATAATAAAATTTGAGATCCACTTGGACAATTATGAATATCTATTAGTATAATTTATTCACATCAAAATTTAGACCTGTACTCTCCTTCAGCAATTCATACCACTAGAAAACCTACAGGCAGGTCTCTTTGTGCCTACAAGTAAATTACCAAAAGATGACTAGTTTTGGGACTATATGGAAATTAATTGTCATGAAACTGATCATGAATTCTGAATATTCCTTGAATATTATTTCCCATACTCTTTATTATATGGAAACCATACAGATTCTATACTTCTCTTGCAAAAATAAAGAAAAAGAGTCTTTTCTTGCCTTTTAAAGACTACCAAAGAATTTCACTACTTAGAATGGAAGTATTGAGAATAATTAATTGTTATAAAATTAAAAATACACTTTTATAATCCTTTTTCTATTTAAACTTGAAAATTTGGCATGCGTGGGCTATTTTGGGGCCTTTTTGGCTTATAAGACATAACAAAACACTTTTTCATGACTTGAAAATTTAGACTTGGGGTATTTTCATACTTTTAAACATGTTAAAATCCATTTTGAAATAATAATGACCCATTTCCAATCCATTTTTTATGTTTTTGACAAAAAATAGTGCTTTTATGGCCACAAATGATCGATTTAACTAGTTGCAAAGGGTTAATGACTAGTTTTAGGAAAGTTTTAAATGATAGGGATAGTAATTTGACCTTGATAGATGAAATTACTAATAGGTAACTTGAAATCAATGGGAATAATGGATTTAGTATCATAAATAAGTGATTATGGAGTGGCTCTCATGGGTGTGTAGTGATTGGTATAGTATGCCCAGAGGGCACATAATATCTGAAGGTGCCAATCACGACTGGAATTATTGACAATATTTTTGATAATGTTGATGATGGTTTAGTTTGATGCTTCAACTTGGCCATTACCTTGAGGGTAATGTGACATGGAGAAATGCTTTATAATTTTTTATTCAACACATAATGATTCAACATCCTTATTTTTGAATGATCTACCATTATCAGATATAATGTCAAAAGGGATACTGTAGTGGTAGATGAGATGGTTAAAGATGAATTTGGAAATTTGCTTTCTAGTCATGTAATTGAGGGGTATAGCTTCAACACACTTAGTGAAATATTCTATGGTAGTGAGGATGTGTTATGGTTATCTGATGAGTTAGGATTTATCTTCCCGATGAGATCGAGGCCCCATGTAGTGAATGGCCATGGTGTCAACATTGGTTTCAAAGTCTTGGCTAAGGTATAAATCATATTAGCATGCCATTGACACTTATTACATCTTTTCACATATGTAACTGCATCTACGTCTATCATGGGCTAGTAATAAATAGTACATAAGATATTTTTAGTTAGGACTACCCCACTGGTGTGGGCTCTACATACCCCCTCATGAACTTCCTATAATGCTAGTGTAGATTCTACCAAAGGTATATAACGAAGCAAAGTTCCATCAAAATTATAGAGGTATAGGGTTGGTTCAAGTAAGGTATAACATTGGTCATTTTAGATGAAGGATTTGGTTTTATTTCAAGATAATTTAGTTGGTAAAACATGATCATGTAAATAGGAATATAATTTATAATACCAAGTAGAGTTGGGACTAAAAATATCATAGATCATTGTGATGGTTGATGGTTCATGAGATGGCATGAGCAGATTTTCAATGAGAAACTAGTATACCTTAAATTTATCCATTTGTCAAATCAAAAATCCAATGGTAGCCATATCATCTATTATTATGTTTCTAGCCCTTGGTATATGTTCAAACTAGATGTCAACAATCTATTACTTTAGAGTGTCAACTATGGCCTTGTAGGGAACCAACTTGTCATCTTTGGTCTGAAAGTGGTCTATAATTGATTGAAGATTAACTATGAATCACCATAAACCTTTAGATTAGATATGTTCCATTATACTACTTGTCAAATTCCTACTCTAAGTGATTCATATTTAGCCATGTTATTAATACAAGGAAAGCTGATTATGAATCACTTCGGGATTAGATCCCCTTGAAGAGTGATAAATAAAAGGCTTGCCCTTGATCCATGTGTTGTGAATGATCTATCAAAATATATATTCTAGTGATAATACTCAATAGGTTTTTCAATGAGGGTCATTATGGATTTGTAAGGAAATCAGATTGTGAGTGGTTCTATGTCTACAAGGGGTGCTTCAATAAGCTGATCTACAAAAACTTGCCTCTTGATGGATTTTTGGTTAACATATTTTATATCAAAATCACTGAGAAGAATGATCCATTTGGCCATATGACCTTCTAATGTTGTTTAGGATAGTAGATACTTGAGTAGATCTACTTTTAAAATGACCATGGTCTTATTATTTAACATGTAATGTTGTAGTTTCTGAGTTGTGAAGACCATAGCAAGACAATATTTTTTCATGGGCATATAATTATGTTCATACATGACTAGTGTATGTATTAGATAGTACACTACATTATATTTTTAATTTTCATCATGTTGAGATATAATTTCCCCAAGGGTATTATTGATAGCTAATAAATATAATAATAACGTCTTTCCCTGAATGGGAGGCAATACAACTAGTGGATTTGTAAGATAATCCTTTAGCTATTAAAAATCTTTCTAACAATAATTATCCCAAATAAATGTTACAACCTTATTCATTAGGTGTGTAAATGGATGACACTTATTAGCCAAATGAGATATGAAGCATTGAATAGACTAGCTAGTTCATATTGGTCAGTGGTGACATCTCTGTTATGGCTCATAATTTAGATAGATCAAATTTTATGTCCCTGCAAGACATAATGAAGCCAAGAAATTTGCCGAATGTGATGCTAAAACACACTTTTTAGTGTTGACTCTAACTTTGTATTCACATAGTCACTCAAATATCCTCCTCAATGCTACTGGATGATTAGACTTGGTCTTTAATTTACCTAATATGTCATCGACGTAGTCTTCAACAATGTCATGCATCATATTATGAAATATGATTGTCATTAATCTTTGATAAGTGTCCCCTACATTCTTAAGACCAAATGGCATAACCTAATAGTAGAATGTTCCCCACAAAGTGGTGAACATTGTCTTATGTTGGTTTTCTAGTGTGATTCAGATCTGATTGTAGCCTAAGAATCCATCCATTAGTGAAATAATCTCATAACTATTGTGGATTTGACAATCATGTCAATGTTTTCAATGGAAAGTCATACTTTGGGAAAGCTTTGTTAATGTCCCTAAAATCAGTACATATTTTAATTCCTTTTATCTTTTTACTGACTAGCACTAAATTTGAAATCCATTCAGAATAGTTAATTGGATTAATGCATCTAACTTTTAAGAGATTTTATAACTCTTTGTTTAGCAATATAGTAATGTGAGGATGCATTTTTTGTAATTTTTTATTTACTAGTTTGGCATCAGGATGTACCATAAGGTGGTGAACAACCAAGGTGGGGTTTAAATTAGGCATGCCAAAATAGGCCCATGTAGATATACCAACAAATTCCCTTAATAGGGCTGAAAGGATTTCACACTCCTCTTAAGTGAGGTACACACCTCATTTAATCCATTTTGAGTCATTTAGAGACCCTATGTTTACTTCCATTATGTCTTCCACTAGAAGGGTTGAACCATCTTCAATAATAGTGGGCAAAGATTTGAAATGTTTGGCTATGTCAGAGTCTTCTATCAGGACTTATTATTCAAGTTCTCCTAGACATGATGAATTATAATCCCCAAATGGTAGGGATTCCCATGTAACAAATTTTGTTGGAAACTCTTGTATGATTTGATCGAAGTCTTTTTGTTCTTCAAAACTAAATTTGGACCCATAGGCAAGATCATTGTCATTGGTACCCTAGATGATTTAATCAAAATCTTGTTATTATTCAAAACTAAATTAAGACATGTAGACAAGTTTGTCATTGGTGGTTTATTGGTCTATATTTGAAAAAAATTTAACACCCTCATCTAGTGGTGACTGAAATAGGTTTTCACCACTAGACTAGACTTTATCTTTACTATTTCCCTAGTCTGAAAGAGCCTTAGAGAGGTTTTCACTTGAATACCTCAATGTTTTATTGATTTGTTTTTGGCTAATGGTGTTCCCCTGCTCTCCAAAATAGGCTTTAGGATTTATTTTGATTGATAGTCCTAATTTATTATCTCCTAATGGAACATTGTCCCTAAGGCATAGAAAATCATAGAAGGCCTCATCATTTTGAAACTCATCAACTAGCACATTGAATTATTTTTGGCCCCAGTCTATTAGTTGGGGATAATATAATGGTAGTGGATTATGATGAATGACTAGTTGAAGGGTATAAATGGAATTAAAATCAAACAAATTTGTATGGATTAAGTCATCGAATGGGATATGATCAAATTCTACTTCACTGCCAGTATTATCATCACTATTCATTGATGATAGAACTCGAATAAGATATGTGGGGTCACTCCTAGGAAATTTAATCCAAGTCCATAGGTTCCTTTATACTTAGTCATAGAAATTGGCTCAAGCATTCCTTGTTGATTTATCCCAAGGCCTCCTCCTTCATATTCTTAGTTCTTCATGATCCGATTAGGAATGGGATCCTTGGAACTCTTGTAACAATTGGCCAAATTGTCATTATACAACCATGATTGATCACCTTCGAGAGGGTATTTCTATTGGCTAGAGGTTGGTATGAAAGTGAAAGGTACTAGACTATACTGATGGCCTTTTCCCTTTTGTTGCCATTACATGAGTGGTTTGTCTTTGGTTCTTCCAAAGGACTTGGGGTTCTGTGGAAGCTTTGCAATGTGAAAGGTGTCATGCATCAAATATTCTCTTGGGACATTATCTAAAATAGTATAGTGATTGGTTATTTTAGGAAGAAGTATGTGGGAAATCGAATCAAGGGTATTAAGGTCAGTGCAATTGGCCTCTAGTAAATTAATAAGTATAAATTTCCATTTGTCCTACTTGATGACTGGATTCATGATGAAATGGTAATTGTAACTCTTAAACTCAACCTATAGATGTTTGCAATGATCATATGGATGAAAATATCCTAAAATATTAACCTCCATCCCTGAATGGGATAACTTGATATATTAGTGTAATGTTGATGGGATTGCACAAATCTCATGTAACCAAGGTCTACCCAAAATCATGTTATATTAAAAATCAAGATCTAACACATGGTAAAGTGTATCATGGGTCAAAGGCCCAATGATAACTGAAAAGCTAATGGTGCCTTATGATTCTCATTCTTAATTATCATAAGCTTTGATGGTGATTATTTATGATTTGAGATTTGCTAAGGTGTACTTAATAATTTTGATGAGCTTTAGAGACACAATATTTAGACATGATCCATTGTATCTAAAGACACATTTCACTTTGTGCCACTCTATGTAAACTTTAATGTATAATGGATTATTATACAATGGGCTAAGGGATGATATATCATTTTGGTTTAAGGTTACTTGTTGGGATAGAGCTAGGTTTCCAACCAAAGCTTGAAATTTATCAGGGGATATGTCATTTGGAACTGTGGATTAACCAAGGAACTTTGTCAAGATGTTTTTGTGGATGGTAGACATGTGTAACAAATCTAAAATGGAGATTTTTACTAGCATCTTTTGCAATTATTCCATAATGTCAAATGAATTTTCTTGGATAGTGGTAAATGGCTTGTTCTGAGGTATAATGACTTGTTAGATGATGGGTGAAGTGGTAGATGGTTATGGGCTTGGTCTGGTAATCTTTGATTATTGAGTTGTGATTGCACAATTAGGATTAGGTATAGGACCACTATTGCTATCAAATTATGGTCGAAGGAGACTAGGTAGGATAATTTTTGGTTGCTGATGCACTTGTACATGGTCATGGGCTAATGACAAGTTATCTATATAAGGTTCAAACATAGGAATCCCTACTTGATGGTTCACCTGTGTACGATCCTAACTTAAGGGAGGATTATTGGCATAGGTTGGTTTATTGGGAATGATTATAAATGATCTTGTTTGATTGATACTTGGTCTCAGATTGATGGAAATGGTGTTAATACAACCTCCTATAATATGGCCTAAAACTACATTGTAGTCATGTGAAATTACATGATAGGTCTGTTGGTTATTTACACCATTCTAACCTTGGTTTTGTCCATTATTTTTATGTTGTTGGTTTTACTACTAATTTTATTGAGTCTGTTGGTTCGGCCTTGGTTGTTGATACTATTTTTGTTGATGTTACAATATACATTGTTGTTATTAGGATTGTTGGTGGTTATGTTGGGGAAAATGATTATGATAAATGCCAAGGCTTTGATTGGAGGTGAATACTCCATGATCCAATATGATCTCTCTATTTTCCAACATATTATGAATTACTTATCTAATTTTAACATAATGTTATAAATTATGGCCATTGAATTGATTAAAATCACATAATTATTTTGGCTTGTACCAGTCTGGCATGTTAGTTCCCTCACAAACTTGCTCCTTTAGAATGAGCCATCTAATCAAGATAGATACTATAATCTTATGAAAGACTGATGAAATGGGATCTCCAAGGTCATTAAAAGAATGATGAGTAGGTACATTTATCCTTAGAAGAGGAAGGTTTTGAAAAGGCATAGATTGTTGTGTTTGTAGCATTTAATGCATTGGTCTAGGTTGTTGTGCTTTTTGTATGTACTATGACTACTGAAAAGTTTATTGGTTGGGAGTAACTTGGAAAGGCAATAGAGGATGAAAAGATGGTGATTACATCATTTGGACATGTCGTGACTCTATTACTCCATTTCCTACAATATTATTATTTTGATTAAATTATTTGGGTCTGTCATTATTATTGGCATGTACCAGTTGAGATGTAGGTGCTTAAACTGGATGTTAATTTTGACCACTATTCTAGTTTTGATTCTAGCCATTATTTTGATTTGATGAGGTTAATTTAATGACTAATTTTTTAATAAGGTATATTTTTATCACTAAACCTTTATCAATAATTTATTTGAATGTATGTGCATACTACAACTCCAGATAGTAAGACATCTCATTGTGTAGGTTTTTGGTAAATACAATGGATAATTACGTGTCTAGTAGACTATGGGTAAATCAGCTTGCAAGGGCTCTCCATTACTATAGATATCTTATGAAGCTTTCTCTTGGATTTTTTTCTTATGTTAAGTATAATAATGAAATCTCATAATCAAGATTGTAAGAGAAGTGCTGCATGAACTTGTCTGAAAGATCATCAAAATTAGAAACTAAATTTTTTGGTAATTTCAAAAACCATTCCAAGGCTTTTCCATCTAGACTTCTTGGGAATAAAAATAATAAATATATGTCACTATAAGCCACTAGTTGCATGCAACAAAGAATTCTATTAGATGTGATTTGGGGTCACCTTTCCCCTTGTATTTATGGCTCATACTCTGGAGGAAATGGTATCTGCAAGTACTCCATGTTGAAAGGGTAAGAACACACATCGCCCAACTTGAAATTTTTGACTTATTTCCCAGCTTGGATAGAGGCAATTGCATCTTTCATTTGTTGTAGCTCTTATTCAAGGAAATTTATGGGAACATTGGCTTGAGGTGATGGTTGAGCAATCACAAGAGGATTATTTTGACTGAGGTATGATGGAGGTATTTGTTGGGGTATATTGGAATGTCTAGGAAAGGGACCAAGAATATGTATGCATGTATTAGGGTGTGATTATTGAAATTACACATACTAAAATGAGATATTCTAATTGGGATTAGGTATGTAGGCCTGATGTTGGGAATATTAAGGTTAATATGGTGGTATATAACTATACTATGCTTGTTGAGGTTAAATAGGGACATGCTACCAACTAGTTATACCTTGTTGATTAGGAGGGACTTATGACCCAAGACCCTATCTTTGAACTTGTGGCACACTCTGTGTGAAATCCAATTATTACCTAGTAGGTAATTAAAGAACATTAGAACCTCTTTTTATATGAATCCCTATTGGGAAGTGGATGCATGTTAGAGATTCAACATCTGTCACTGACCAATACTAGTACATTGTTGGCTAGACATCCTTTATTTTTGAATTAACATGTTAGTCTGTGACTAAAGAGGTATGTTCATTTCTAGTTGGTGAGGTGGAACATTGGTTATCCCCTGTTGAGGTGGTAATATTTTTGCCTCTATTACATGGGTACACTAGACTATGCCTGTTGTTGTGGAATATTACTTGTCATCTTTTTTAGGGAAGAGTAAGATTCATCACATTTTAGTATGGCATGGAGTTGGTTGTTGGTTGACTACTTAATCCTTATTTTTAGGTGTTAGAAAAAGTAGTTAGTTGAGGATTAGAGGTATTTGGTTGAGGTTGGGATGTATAAACTCCCACCCCTTGAGTTTATAAACCACTAATGGTGATGGTTAGAGGCGCATTTCATTTTTGACTATTTTTTTGTGTACTAACATCACTTTGGTTTAAATTAGACATTATTAGCATATTGTCCACTATGTTTTTCTCACTATTATATGTAAAAGCAGAAGACACTTGTTCAATAGTTGGGGTATTGAACATGTTTTTGATTGAAGTGTTATGCTTAAGTGGGTCTAAACCCTAATTTTATTGACTAGTCAATTCCATTAAAACTCTTGTTGAAGGAGCTAAATCAATAAGAGGCTTATTCAACATGGTCATTTGATTAAAGTTACATGCTAGGTCTTGATATGTCTACATTTAAATGAAGTGGTCCTTTATAAGACCTCTTTGTGTGATAAGAATATGAGGATATTGATATGGCAATAGGATTACTAGAAGAGGCTTGTTCATTGTTCTGATAAGACATGTTATAAGGCCTTCTTAATAGATTTGGCAAATTTTCATGCCCTACCTCATAGTTTGATGGCATTATACCATAATAAGGTTACTTTTGGAAAAAAATTTAAGCCATAGGTACACTAGATAAACATTGAGTAATATGTTCTTGATCTTGATCTATGTATGGAGTTGTGCTAACCAAATAATTGACCAAAATATCTTATCTCTATTCCCCTATTTGAATATTGTATGGTGGATATGAATCCATATCCCAAATAATGTCATCTCCATAAGGGTCTTGAACAAAGTATTCTTGCATGCTAATATTTCCATATCTTAGATTGTACATAGTTATACTACCTGTATAGTGAGCCATGGTCAAATCTATGACAAATGTTTCACAATAAGATGGATTAGAGTTCTAAAAGCTCTAAAAAAATATGTCAAAAAGGATAAAGGGTTCAAACATGATCTAGCTTGGTCGAGGGTGGAGTTGTATCTCCAAAATGTTAGATTCAAAGATTTGGTAAAAATAGTAAAATGTAAAATGTATAACGTTAAATGTTTTACACAAACAAGGTCAAGTAAAATGACCTAAAAATAAGATGCCAAACTCTAATGTCTAAACATGTTCCAAATAGGTCTAAACTAGGAAAGGGAAATGTTACTAGGTTTTTTGTCCAAATGTGGAGTCAAAATATAAGATCAAATAGGATTTGTTATGAATTTTGGCTAAATGTGGTGTCAAAATCTAGGCTTGAAACAAAGGATGATGATTAATCTAACAAACTTGGAATAATTTACCAAAGACTAGGCACTTGATTCTAAACATAAATATGAATCTAGTTGGTACAAAACACAAAACAAAAGTCACTTTGAAGATGGATTGATTATATTAAATAAAGGAACAAATAATAAAGTTTCCAAACTTGAGTAATAGATTAACCTAAATTACATAACCTAAAGAGAAGATCTATGTATCAACCTCTATGTGTCGAAGCTTAAACTGAAATCAATCAATGTTTGGATCTAAAATTATAAAATTTAATCAAAGACTCAACTAAGGTAAACTAAGATTTGATGATAACAAGCTAGGTTGATTTGAACAACATGACTATGCTAAACAAAGATCTAACAAGGCTCAAATGATTGATTGAAATAATGATAATTGAGACATAAGATAAGATAAGTCTTTTGAAATAATTTGGGCAATGTAACAGTGTTAACACTCCCAAACAATGTGACAAGGGTTTATGTTTCAAAGAATTTTAAGGCATGAAACTTGAATTTAATTTGGGCAACACAATGGTATCCATTTCAATCAAGTACCACACTTAATTTTTTTGACACAAATGTTTTCTAAGTTAAATCAAGGTGTCAAATAGATGACATAAAACCTCCTCAAACAATGCATAAATGTTGGACACAAGACTCATTCATGACATGGTTTAAAGAACAAAAGTTTTAGTTATAACACACCAAGAAATAAAGAATAAATGACATAAATACAACTAAGTATATCATCCTAAATCCTATCAAGGTGTGGCAAAGTGGGGTTGACTAAAACCTATAAGTTTTCTAACATCTAGATTGATTCCATGTGTACACACTTTCACATATGCATACAAGAGAAGCATCATGTAAATTGAGTCT
The DNA here is from genome assembly GCA_037957365.1 of Torreya grandis. Classification (NCBI taxonomy): domain Eukaryota; kingdom Viridiplantae; phylum Streptophyta; class Pinopsida; order Cupressales; family Taxaceae; genus Torreya; species Torreya grandis. Next base: position 1,757,975 of record JARHVA010000942.1, on the reverse strand, counting down.
ATGTCGATCTACTTGTTGTGAAAAGGTATTTTCCTTTTCACAACCACTACATCCATCAATTGCTCAATGTAGTGTGATGTCTAGATCAATCATACACCCCAAGCTTAACCTACCACTAATAAAGATGGTTTAATTCCTCAAACCACCATTTTAGTGGGGTGATCCCAATTTATATACCCCCCATGAAGAGGGTTTGAAACGCTACCGAGAGATGAATCCCTAGGTCAATGCTTCCCTAAAGAACTTGTGAGAGTCAATGACACCCCATTCATAAGCCAAGATGCATGAAAATAAAAGATAAGTCAAAATACTTTAGGGTTACTTTTAGATCACCCAATACTATTCAATTTTTGAGGAGAGCTTAGGAAAATTTCTTTCTACACTTTATACTAGGTACCAAATGCAATGTAAAAGTGCTTTTTATCCCATGAGTTCTCTATAGGGGATGGGGGGAGAACATACATGTGTTATTCTTTTTGGAAAAACAAATAATAAATAAATAGTTTATAAAAAATTTACGAGTGAAGTTTGATTTTTAAGCACCAATTTGAATGTGGCATTGTTTTTTACTATTCCTTAGCTTAATTTTAAAAATTTAAAATAATATTTGAACAAAAAACCAAATTAATCAAGACCATCTAGTTCATTTTAAGCCCAAAGTCCAAATGTTCAAGATTTGTCTAAAGTTTGTTTTAAAGCACTAATTTGAAATTTTCAAGATTTAAACATGTGTTTTAAACACCAAATTTTAAATGTTTCTAAGACTTAGCATGTTATATTCATTTTTAGGCACCAAATACCAAATGTGTGAAAGCTTAACATGTTCATTTTAGACCTAAATTGAAATGTGCATGATTGGACTAAGTTCCTTTTATAACGCAAATTGAAATGTGTGATTAGTCAAAAACATGATATTTTGTCTTCAAACCAATATTTTAACCTTAAAATGTTATATTATAACCCCTTGATTCGAATCACTTTCTTAGTTGAGTAAATAAGGTTTAAAGTTTTTCTCTTTGGTTTGGATTTAATTGTACACAGTGACTGGCAGTAGTCATAAACAACCATCGATGGTTTTGAGGTAATCATTAGTGGTTTCAGGGCAATTGTCACCAATCAATTTATAGATAACCATCATTGGTTGATAAAGAATATAGGTGAAGACCTATGAACCCAAAGGAAAATCATCAAGAAACAAATGTGTTAGGTTAGGCTTGGATTACTTCAAAGATCAAGAAAAATTGCAAGGTAAAACTTAGTTGATGGATTTATATGATATTGAAACCTAGAAATCAAGGAATGAAATGATAAAAAGAATAAAAATGCAATTTTTAGGTCCATTTCTCCCCTACAATACAACTTTTGATATTCTCATAGAATCAGTGGTAGTTGGGAAGAAATGTTGGTGGTTAGGGCCTAACTGTCGGTGGTTACACCTGATCATCATTGGTCTCTGTGTAGATCTGAAAAATAAAAGAAAATGAAACCTAACCAAAACAAGGTTATAAAATAAATTTTAGAGATATCTAAGCATTAAGCATCTAAATTAATATTTAAAAGATGCATATTGATGTCCTTGGTATGTGGGATGCATTGGATCCCCTTGGGTATGCCATTTGTGATGTTAAGAATTTGATGATGAAGGGGAGGTTAGATCAAGTGTTAGTCTCAAAATGAAATCAAATTGATAAAAACACACTAACAAATCATAACACATCCATGCATAGATCATAAGGGGAGCTTGGTGAATAAACAACAAATGACAAAGCTCAACTAAAATGTAAAGAAACATACCTTCTTTACCTTCCTTGAATGCTCCAAATGATGTGTTCATTGGCTTGCTTGGATTGTGCTAAAAAATTCAGTCATAAATGGATTTTGGCTATCTCCATCTACTTTTGGCACCATTCTTGACTTGGATTTGGCTTGGTGTTACTTGAAAATGGCTTGGCTTGGCTCAATTTTGGCATTATAACACTATGCAGTTGCTTGATGAGTCAAATCCCGCATTATAACTCTACTATGTTCCAAGCTCTCTAAATGAAGAGCTATAAGCTTGCTTTTATAGGATTTGAAATAACTTAGAATGAGTTAAGTCCTAACCTTGGTTGGTTTAGTTAACCCCAATAGGGTTAAAAGGTGTCAAATGGTCATGATTATCATGGAATAAGCATGGGTGGGATATTTTCAAAAAATGACAACTCACAAAAAATCTAATGATGAAAACCTAAGATATTAATTGATTTTTTAATCTCCCTTTTTGATAATTGCTTTAATTGATCATGTATGAATTTAATTAGGATTTGATTAGGGTTTTCATGTTATTTAATTATTTTTAGGTATTTTCAATGTTTGAGATGTTGATTTAATTCAATGCGTGCATTTATCTTATTTAATTGATTTTTAGGCCAAATTGATTTAATTACTTGTTATGAAGCCAAATTTGAGACATTTATAAATTCTTAGGATAGATGTAAAATGATCGATAAGAATTTGTCTAAAGTTAGGTATGGAGCCATTGGTGGCCAATTTTATATAACTATAGATATCTTCTAAAATACTTTTGATTTTATCCCTGAACTTGTAAACATGTAATATGGAGAATTCATAAAAAACCATGTTATTAACATATTTATTAGAGGGTTCCTATGGCTACCCACGAATTCTACACACCATTCTCATCATTGTGTCCACCATGTAGGACATCATATAAAAATTCCCATCAAAAGGCCTCTGATTAAATTGTAATATTTACACCCTAAGCCTCATGTTGATAATATCACCAAGGGCTAAAATTTATCAGTAGTCAAAACAATATTTAATGGGGGCACTCATTCTTCATGAACATACATTGTGATGGGAAAACTATAGAGCCTGTTCATTAGGGCCATAGTTATTTATACCCCTAGTTTAAATTTAACAATGGGGATTGAGGAAACAACACCCCAAATAGTTAATTTATCCCTTTTCTTAATCTATTGCTTAATTTTTCATTCAACTTGTTTTGATCTAACTAAAAATTAGTAGATAATTGGTTATAAGTCACTTTTGAGATGTGGAGTTGTAGATATTTCTCAAATTATACCCCAAAAATGTAGGTCATTACATTCCTATGAAGCCTAAAGTGTAAGGAATCCATAGTAATAACACCATTAATAAACAAAATAATGTAGTAGGTTGATGTAAGTCATTACTTAAAATTTTACAATAGCATTATATAGTGCCATGGTTTGAATTGGTAGTAAATAATTAATGTATCATTGATCATCCTCAACTAGTTAGTCCTATGCTAAATATAGATCTACATTATGTATTACATCCAAAATGAATATGTAATGAGTAAACTAAAATTATAGGGCTCCCTTATCAAATTTTGTATCTAGATATGTAGGTCCATATATGATGGTATATGAAGGAGGTTGAACTACTTGTGATGAAGATGTCATTGCTATAATGTGAAGCATAAAAAATATCCAATAAGTCAACTAAAAAATAATTGTATATTTGTTAAGGGAAAAGCTAGGGCTTTTGATAATAATATAGTGCAAATTCATAGTTTTCACTCATTAAATTGATGACAATGGTGACTTGATGTGTTTATAATTTTACATATATTATCAAAATATCGAGACTTGAATTCTTAGTTCATGCAAAATTAATGTAGTAGTGGATTTTAATTTTGTTTTTTATTTTAACTTGAATTTTCTAGTAAGCTTTGGCAAGTACATTTTTATAGGTGGCATATTTTCATTCTCTATGAGTTCTTAGTCATCACCTTAAGACATGTGTATGATTCCCATATATCAGTTTCTCATCTAGCTATTAGATTATGTATTTACATGCTAGATATGATTCTCTATAATTGTAATAGTTGTTTTAATATAAATTAATTAAGGTATTTAATTTTTTAATCTCTCTCTATATCCATTATAAACCATGAGTTAATAATATTCTACCATTTGGCATGATATCAAGGGCTCAGGAGTCTTTTGGTCATAGACTATGCACTTATTCTTTATGGGCACTAAATAAACATGATCATGCCACATGTTAAAATCTAAGGTTATATAGGCTCTTCTTAGAATATCTATATACTCTATTTAGTAGGTTTCAAGTTACCATAATGATGACATGTAGATGGATCTTGGTGATCCATAGGCTTTTCTTTACTTTACCCCTTTACTTTATTCTACAAGGATTTGGACTTATAATGTCATGCCACATGGATGGATATTAAAATTCTAGAAAAAATATAATATTGATGGGGTACTTTCAATTGGCAGGTTCTGAGTTGATTAGATTGCACCACATGGATGGCTCTCATAAGTTTGAGACTTAGAACTTTTGGCATTGCACTTGGTTTATCAAGATCAAAACTTTCAAGATCATTCCATGTGGATAGTATATGTTGATCTATAGAACTTATAAGATAAGTATATGTACTATGGTTCTCTATGATTTATGTAAAATGGATAATTACATGTGAATGAATCTCAAGGCTCTAAAGGTTCTTTAAAATTTTGATGTTGTACCTTCCTGGACTAGTTTCTGAACTTATATGTTACTACAATGATGATGCATAGATACCTCTTATAAATATAGAGAGTAGGCAAAGAAAATAAGACTGACTATTCAATTATATGTTTTAGGTAGTCATGATGTCAACACATCGATCATTCATGGAATTTTGGAAGTTATCAATAAATTATGGCCTCAAAAACTAAAATCAGTGAGATTTGAACATGTAGCTATGTATGTTGGATAAGGACCAAATGTGAAATAATCCTAAGTCCCAAAAGTAATAATGCACACATTCAAAATTCAAGATGCACTAGAACACAAATTTATTAGCCCTATTAGTCAAATAAGCCTAAAAAATCAATCTTGGAATAAGTTTTGTAATTAGAATCAAATTTGATAAATAAAATAAATTTATCATGCCTAAGATTTTAAATATAAAATTATCTCAATAAAAAAATTAGGTTTCATGGATCGATTCAATGTTTGAAATTTATAAGGTTCGTCTAGACCATGAAGATGTTTTGATAATAATGGGCCCCTATTCAAAATTTTGAGACTGGGGTTTATTGGGGCATAACTAATGGAAACTTAGAGGGGGAATAATATTTAAGAACCTAGAATCTTAGTTAATGAATTATAACATAACTTTAGTCCTTACAAGAAAAGAATAAATATACCAGATAACTAGAAGAGACTCTAACTCCCCCATGCAACATACTAACCACTTCCATTTCTATAATCTATGTGTGCTTATATGGAATTTATTTACCCCATGTTATGAGAGTTTTAAAAAATATTTGTATAGACACTATAAATTTCATTTTGATTTTATAAACAACAATAAGCGAAGCCTAGACATTGCTCTATTACCATCTAGGCATACATATGCCTGATAGAGATACCTATGATCCATTCTAAGAATTGATCTACTACTAGATAGGAATCCATAGCCATGATAGATATCAATTTAATCACTCTCTTTCCATAATATTTTTAACATAACACAAATGGAATAAGGGTTGAAAGCCACCATTGAGTGGTTCATGTATAGGAAAACTTATTTTCATCAATATGCCCCTACCAAAATTCATCCATTTCAATGTTTATTATCTCTCATCCAAGTTTTAGCATGTAAGAGTACAATTTATCTTTTAAAATGAAAATTATTTATAAAATTTTCATGAGTATATCACAAAAAATTTCATAGACTTGGTGAACTATTCAATTTAGATAAAACCATGATTTCAATCAAAACACATACCTTAATTTTAAGGCTCTCAATAACTATAGGAACAAACCTTTGTGAATTATAGTCATGTACTTCTTGAGTTATCCCCATTTATTTTTGTAGGTCTTTCAATGATTCTAATAGAATAAATCAATTGGACTATTTTGTGGTTTTAATAAAACTAATCTAGAAAACACAACAACTAACTATGAAAGCAAATGTTGAAAACATGAAATTAATATAATAAAACATGAAACATACCTAGGATATTAAATAACAAAAATAAATAAATTTACTTTATAAAGAAACAAACCTAATACACTCCTAGTTATATGGTGGAACTCACAGACATTCAAAGGCATTCCCAACTAGAGTAGCCATGAAATAATGCTTCAAAAACTACCAATTTACTAGATAAGTGAGGTCATTACCTTAGAGGTACTTTAGATGAAAATAATTACTAACTAATATCTTATATTTTTTTCCATAGGAATATAATTATGGGTTATAATTTCACAAAGAATAATAATCAATACAAAATATATATACAACACCTAAAATCCCAAGACCTCTATGAGCAAAGACAAAGGGAAATGAAACTAAATCAAGAAAGTAAATAAACAATGATTATACCTTCCAATGGATCATTCATATTGTTGTAAGTATATGTGGCTCTTGATATGTAGCTCTAAAGGGTTTTATAATAATGTTGTCTAAGTTGGCAACATATCCTCTTGAGAACTTTGAATAATGGATGATGAGAAAGGGGTTTGATGCACAAGAGGGTTCTAAAAACTTATATGGATTCTTGTGATTCTTGATTATGTAAATTAAGGAGTTATTAGGTATTATTTATAATATTATTTAATAAACCTAAACTATCCATCTTGAATGTGAGATAGAAGGTGGAAAATGCACCCTCCACATCTCACATAGATCAAACAATTGATCCCTTAATCTATTTTGAAGATGAAGGGATGAGGATTAATATTACATTTTATGGGGCATGGGATTGATTATAGTTTGTCTCCTAAGTGGAAGGGTAATCTCATAAGTACATGGATAATAGGGGACAAGTGGAGGAACACTAGATTAAAAAATGGAGGAAAAGGGATAATGGGGGACAAGTGGAGGAAGATGTGAATATAAAATTCATTCATACAATAATGTGAGGATAATATGAAATATTTAATTTTATAAATTATGAACATTTCAAAATCCACATAATATATGATTAGGGGAGGATTAGTTAATTAATTAAAGAATAATGAAGTAAATCATCCAATATGCAATGGTGATAGTTAATAGATGACTTAAAATTGTGGATTTCCCTAGTTGATGATGCCATAAAGTAAATTCAAATTGTATGTTGGATGTGCAGAATTATTTGGGATGAAAAAAATGTAGGAAGTCATTCCATTTTTAAATTTTGACATGTAAGGTGGCAAAAATGAAGTGTCTACATTTTTCCTTTGTTTGAGGAGGCATTACAAGAAATATAATAATTAACTCTAAAATATCAATAAATAAAATTAAAACATGAGTGTAAAAGGTGCTTATAATAATTAGAATAAAATTTATGTATGTCTAATTTATGATTCATTAAATTCATCGATAAACAGGTTCAAATCAATTCCTCAAACAATACTTGGTAAGCCCTAGATGACCTATAAAGTGGATTTACATAAAATTTCATGAACAATATACCATATAAAGGATGAAAATAATGATTACGATGACCAAAATGAATAGGAACCAGTTGACTAGATTAGACAGGAATAGATTGATCAAAATGAGAAGGATAAAAAATGTGATATGATAGTGACAAGATGAGGAGATGATCAAAATAATTGAGATGACATTACTTATGTATAGACCTTTAGAGCTTGAATTTTGATATTTTAAATGACATTATTCATTTCAATCTAAAAATTAATCATGATAACATTATTTGTCAAATTACATAGAAAGTAATTAATGCAGATGCAAAATGTATTCAACACTAAATCAAGATATGGAATATCAAGAATTAATTGTAAAATATAATGCACTTAAATAAGTTCATATAAAAATGTTGAAAACCTAACATATTGATATGAATAATCAATATACAAGTATAAAACATAATGTACTAAACTAAGGTACCTAAAATTTGATAAATAAATAAACAAGTAGCTAACAAGCACACAAACACACAATGAAAGTAAAAAATTAGCCAGTTAGTAAACTAGTGTGTGAAAAAAAGGCATTACTCTTGAATTCAAGGGTGATATAAATAAATATCTACAAAGGGGGGGGATATAATAAGGTAGGGGTGGCTGAGTTGTCTCCAAATGCACCATGCAAATGGATGCTACCTACATAGTCCATGGTGGACTTCAAACCAAATGTATTTCTCTCAAGAATTGGGAAAGAATAAAAGTGATGATAAGTAAATAAAATGATTATATATGAAAAATAGGAATGTCTCACAAAATGGTGAGCGTGTGAGAAAGATAGGATCATAAAACAATGTGAGCATAAGGTAAGGAGGATGGTGATAATAAGGATGAAGGAAAATAAAAGATGAGAGTTAACTCAAGTGAGAGTCCAAATTGATTTTATCTGAAGATAGTGAAAGATAAATGATAAGGATGATAATGGTTACCAAGATATCAGATACCCAATGTATCCAAGTTATACCTACATAGTACATGTGGACCTTAGGCTGAGGTAGTGCTCCTAGAAATGGGAGTGTAATGAATAAATGATGATGATTGGAAATGATTATGACTATAATTTTTTTTTCCACACATGGGATGTTTAAACACAAAACGGAGGTTCAACTACATCGTACTAAAAGAGTGCTACCTAAAATAGAGATAAGAGAAAAAATATTAGTGAATAATATGATAAAGAGTATAAAGATTTTGTGGCTTAATATCTATGTTGGATGTTTGAGTCATTTTATGAATTTTTTATTATTTTTTGTGATTTTTTTTTATTTTGGAGGTTTGTAAGTGTTTTTATAATTAGGGAAATATTGTGAACATTTTTGGGTTTTTATAATAAGATATATTTAAGAATATTGTACAAAGAGTATTTTAAAAGGGTCTGGCTCATAAAATGGTGAGAGGATAAAAGTGGAACAAGTAACTCATAAAAATGGATAGTGTGTAGGAAAAAATATTAGGAAAAGTGACTATAGAATAAAAATGAACTCACAACATGGAAAGAGAGTGAAAGTGGAATAAGGATCTCATAAAAATGGTTAGATTTTACAAAATAATAGTTGGGAAAATGACTAGGGAATAAAATTGAGATCACAAAATAGAGAGAGAAGGAAAGTGGAACAAGTAGCTCAAAAAAGTGTATAAAGGGGAGAAATAAATAACCTAAAAAGTATCTAATGGATAATAATTGAGCTCATAAAATGGTGAGAGTGTGGAAAAAGGGTGTCAAGAGGGGTAAAAGATAAGTGTTCACTTGTGTAATGATTTAACATTCACAATGACCACAACATATAAGGTAAGAGAAGAAAAAATGGTGTCATAAAATGGCAAGAGTGTTGAGTAAGATTGTAAGGAAAAGGTAGCTTTCAAAAGTGGCTAGAGCATATAAATAAATAGCTTGCAAAGTAGTTGAGAGATATTAATTTAGCTCTCAAAATAATAAGAATGTGGATGAGGTAAAAGAAGGAATATGAGTAGTCACATGATACAAAAGATAAGAATGGGGGAAAAATGATGGTGAATAAGAAAGGTTGTCAAATATATCTTGGAGATTCCCTATCTCCAAGTACCACCTACATAGTCCAAATAGATAGCAGGCTAATGTAACCCTCTTAGAAAGGGAGAGTAATATGATAGGAAATTATATGAAGAAATTAAGATTAAAACATATGAAGAAGGTATAATGAATAAATGTAATGAATGAAAGGATGATGTTAAACCAAATATTAAACTAACACAAATAATGGGTATGTCATTAGTTGAGGATGAAATAATTTTAACCCAAAGATGATAACAACTCAAAAAACTAGAATAATGTGATTTGGATATGTGACAAGGAGAGATGACATGGAAAACATGGGATAGGGAGTTATATGATTGTAAGCATGAAGAGTGATCATGTTTATGGATAAGAAAATTTGGATGGGGTGGATGATGAGTATGATGTGTTGAGGGATATTTGATCATGAAACCTTTGTATGAGGTTGTATGACTAGTCCCATAATGGGAAAAGGGGTGGAAATCATATTTGATGTTAGGAGAGTAATAAGAGAGGGATAAGGCATATAAGGAGTCCCATGCACAATAAGTAGAGACATTGAAGGAAGAAATAGGTGAAATTTAAGACATTAACCAAAGATTTTATTCATTGAATTAAGAGAGTGGAAGGCATAGGTAAACATACATGGATATTCATGTACGAGTAGTATAAATTGGTAAATATACCTTTATGGGTGAGGAGCTTGATTTCCATTGGGATAATGTTAGGCATAGACAAAAACTGATGCTAATGATAATGTTGATAGGGAGATGGATGAAGGAGGATGATTAAGATAATGAAGTTTCATATAAATACAATAAAGGGGATGAATATGAAGATAAGAGATGATAAGAAAAAAAATTAGAGGATTGGGTAGTGAATTATCAGAGAAGAATAAAAGTGGATTAAGAAGCACAAGGACTTACATGGATAAGAAGAAAAGAGGGATGCCAAGTACAAGGGTTGATAAAGATACAAAACACAAATGCTCACACAGATGCAAAACATAAGTTATAGAGAGATGGAAAGAGGAAAATGGTATAGTAAAGAATAAAGGCTTACACATATAAGAATAAAAGGAAAATTATGGAAAGCTTTTCAAAGGAAAAATACTTAGTAAGAAGCTAGTTATGGAATAAAAAAAGGTAAGATGAAAGAGATGGGAAAGATAAAATAGAATCAAGATTTGGAATGAAAATCTTATATATCCATAGTCTAAACTACCAAAATATATATGAGATCTAAAATAAGAGACAAAGGTGAGAAAGTGGTAGCCCTTTACAAGCTGATTGCATTTTTCTACTCACTGTTTCCTACACCCTATAGGTTTTGCTTCATTTTAGACAAGTATGTACAAACCATTGAAAAGGGGGATGAAGAAAAAGTCCATATTTTTTCAAGGAAATGGGAAGGTGGGGATATGTGAGTGAAGGAGAGTGATGAAGAGAATATGGTAGTATACCTAGGACAAGGGGAAATTATGAGGATGATGAAATAAGATGAAGGATAAAAAGGGAAAGGTTGGAGATAAGTGGAGAGAGGGGAAAAAATATGAAGTGGGTGATGGATTGAGTAACAAATCTACATAAGAAATGAAATGAAAGGTGATGGGGTGACCAACTAAAAGGAGTGGATGGTGGCTTAAGAGAGGGATATAAAGGTAAATTATCAACCATATTCTTCAAAGATATTAACAAACTATAGGGGTGATTAAAATAGATTGATAATCTAGAAGGGATGAGGTGGTGAATAATTAGGTGGAGAAATGGATGAGAAAGAGGAATTAGATGAAAATAAAGAGAAGAGTGGCCAAGTTGACCTCAGTAATTGAGAACTACCTACATAATCAAAAAATACCTCAGACCATTGTAGTTCTCCCAAAAAAGGGAGTAAAAAATAAAAATATAATAAAATAATAAGAATGATTAGATGATGTTAAATTATAAGGCAATTGAGAAATAGTTTTGAACTTCCTTGATGGGGGATGCCCACTCGAGAGGGCATTACTAGTGATGGAAAATTAGTGAGATGATAGGATGGAAAATGAGGGTGGTAATTAGTTTTTAGTGGCTGAGCTAACCTTAGGAATTGAGTATTACCTACATATCCCAAAAATGCCTTAGGAAAATGTAGTTCTCCTAGGAATGAGAGAGAAAATGAGATGAAAATAATATATAAAAGGATCATGAATGGAGATTATTAACCTACGAATGAGATTAACCCATTCTAGATAATTATTACATGATTTGATTTCCAAGAATGAAGGATTAAATTTACACAAGTAGGGATAATTTTAAAAGGAAACATCCTAAAATATGGTGTGCACTTTAAACAGATCTAAGCATGGCAAATTCTATGAGTAGGGATGAAAAAATGGAGTGAATGGCCCCAAATAGGTTGGATTTAGAAATGGATTGAGTTAATTAGTAAGCATATCTCAATTTTTTAACCTATAACATAGATTAATAATTATAATATGAAATTAATGGATGAGAATAATTTGATAATCTAATTCAAAATGTATGTGCGAATGGTATAATGAATTTTTAAAAAATGAATAGGTCATAAAAAATTGAGCACATAAGGATAACGAAAGAGAGGAAATAATGATTGGAGGTAGAAAGGAGATGAAAATATATAATGGAAACATTATTTCCCCCAAGAAAGGATACGTGAAAGGAAATTAATTTCAAAAAATAATATCCCAATGATAAATATGGAAGCTTAACTTGCCCCAAATAGGGTCAAAAGTGCAAGCTTGGATTGGATTCACTAGCTCTGAATAGGGTGGAATTTTAAATGGAATATCCTGAGAATGTGTGATAGTTAGACTCAATAATTTCTTAAAATAAGGCTAATTTGGAAATAAAACATCCCAATAATAAAATTATTTTATCAAGGATTTTGATTGGATTTAGGACAATACAATGTTTTTTAATTTTGTGGTTGTATATCTCTTGTAAATGAGATTTGGATTTTTTTTAATTTATAGGAGTGTTTTTAATTTCTTGATGTTTATGATTTTTGAATTTTTTAAGAATGTTTTTGGAATATTTTAATTTTTTATGTTTATGTAAAATGATATTCAAGGGGTCACTAGCAAAGGGAAAACTTGTTCTAGCACTAGGATGGGATATGGAAGTAGATGGAAGGAATGAAAGGATGATGGATAATAATGGATGAAAACTAGAAATGGATTAGGGATCTCAAAGAACCATGCCACATGGGAATCAAAAATATAATATTAAAAGTGTTTCTAAGAGGTTATTCTAAGATTTTTCCCAAAACATGGCTCAAAACCTCATCCACTTTTGTAACAAAGTTAAGACAAGAATAAGATAGACAAGGATAAAAAGGATGGATTTATGAATGAGAAGTCAAATATTATGGATATTGTTAATGGAATAGATGTCCAAAATGGCTTGAATAGGATGAAGGGATGGGGATACCCTGAAGTGCCAAGGTACTTACAAACAAAAAATTATTTACACATGATGCCATAAACATGGTTTTCATCATGGTATTTTCCCAAGGTGCCACAAACATGGTTTTCACCATTGGATTAATTATTTATATTTTTGAGAATTTGATTGATCCTTTTTATATTTTTTTTAGCATCTCAACTCATTAGAGGATTATGAGATGTATAATTCTAACCCTTTTCTGGTTTCTAATCCTTGCCTACTCTAGATACCTTATCTACTATAATCTTGATACCAATGTCATTGTGATCCTTGTAGATTTTTTATTCTACTTCCTCTGGACCTCTAAACAAGATGTATTCATATATTATATGTAAAATAACATATTTAAGGAGGGTAAGGTATGATAATAATTGGATAAGATATCAAATTTGATAAGGGGATATTAGACTTGCAAAGAGGATTTGGTCATGAAGGGAGGTATAGCTATTGGAAGGCCAAGGGAAATTGAGAATTTTTATTATACACACCATGGATAAATATTTAGGTGACATTATTTTAAATGTTTTTTGATCAAATACATCTAAAATTTCTCTCAATAGGAACACATTATTTTTTTGCTCCTTAGGCATGAGATTTATTTCAATTTGGATGATCTTTGGACTATTAGTTGTTCTGATATTGAATTCAATATTATCTTCATCAAGCAATGAAAAACTAACTTTGCTCATCTATTGGTGTCTCAATAATGTTTTCATCAACATAATCTTCTTTAATGTCTAAATTTTTATTTGAATTATCAAATAGTGCCTCAAAGACATTTTCACTGAGGGACTTATTTATTTATTTTAATTTTCCTCAAGTGCCTCAAACATGATTTCACTAGGGAACTTAAATTTTTTAATTTGATTGCCACTAAGTGACTCAAAAAAGGTTTCATAAAAGGGTTCTAATTTTTTATTTGGAATATCACTTAGTGCCTCAAATATGGGTTCACTAGGTGATGCTAATTTTTGATCTTCAAAATTGTCCTCTAGAACCTTAGACAAGGTTTCACTAGGGAAATTGTCTTCAATTTAGACATTGATTTAGATCCTCATAGATTATAAAAATGATATGACACCATGGAATAAGTCCAATAATGTGGGATTATAATAGTCCTAATTTATAGGTATAAGAAATGAGATACTAAAATAATGGATAATATGATAGTTGATGCAAAAAGGATGGGTAATGGTAATGGTAGGATAAAAGGCAACACAAATCCCATAGAGACTACTAAGATAAATTGTTTTGATTATAAATGAAACCTACTCAAAATCCATGAAAGAATCATTAAAATTTTCAAACTGATATTCTATTACTATTGGTGCTAAGACCAATGCTAATGTTGATGTTGATGTTGAAAATAATTATGAATTTGACATGGAATCTAATGCTGATTATATATTTGATTACAATACTGACTCCAAATCTACTTATAATAATAAAGTTGATTTTATTTTATATTTAGCCAAAAATAAGGCCTATTGAATTATATTGTCCAAAAGTACCTTTTTCACTATGTGTTTTGAAATGAATGCTTTTGGATGAAGGGATTCCTAAAAATGGGGGATACTGGGTAATAGACATATAATGGACTATTGGTCAATAATGAATTATTTGAAAATGGGATCATTAAATAAGGGTTCATCAAAGATTAGTTCATCAAAGATAGGAGGTTATTAAAATAGTGAATTGTCAAATATTGACTCATAAAAGATAGGTGATTCGATAGAAACATTAAATATGGGTGATTTCTCTTGATCTTGACTTGGAAGTGGACTAGTCTGATTATGATTGAGAAATGGATCTTGACACATACCCATTCACTAAATCTTAAACTTGGATATTTTTGGTTCTTTTTTAAAATATGGACCTTAGAGGGTGTGTCCATAGCATTATTTACAATCAATATTTTCACAAATATTATCTAAGTATATAAAAAACCATGAAAATGAAAAATACTTAAGCCTAATATCTTGTGAGCATACAAAGATTAGCTAACAATGCATAATATTTACACCAAAATCATGCAAACCATCATTGGAAACATTTTTATATAGGATTTGTATCATATGTAGGATCAATAGGTCTTTGTAAATGTAAATTCATGTTGATACATCTCCTTTAAAGTTATATACCAATTATATTTGATCAAGAATAAAAAATATGGTTCATAAGGGGACTTGAGAATTTATTAGCACTTTATTTTATATATTAAGCATCTCTAATTTTAATGTAATGAGGTCTATTTATAATGATTCAAGATAAATAAGGACCCTTCATCTTGAAATCAAGATGAATAGTTACAAATGAGTCTTTAATAGTGACCATAGATCAACACATGGATCACTAATGGGAGCCCTTTATCTTACTCAAGATGAAGGGTGGAGGATGGTCCTTGAAAATATCAAAGGAAGATTAATGTAAGACCTTCATATTGTTTCAAAGATGAAGGTTTGATAATAATAATAAAATATCCCATAAGATTCAATAAGGGCCCTTCATCTTGTCTCGAAGATGAATGGTGGAGAATAATCTTGTATATTAATTCACTTATCAAATTGATTAGCTCACAAAGAATATTATATAGTATCTTAAGATTATTTTTTGAATGAAGATGACTCTTGGAGGGAAAATAATAATTAATTAAATTAAAGGAAATTATAATTCTATTTGCAATATAAATATAATCAGAAGAATGATTTGGAGAAGAGGGAATTACTTGCATTAATTTATCAATGAAGGGGAATTAGTGAATTGACTAGAATAAAATAATTGACCAGAGAGATTGAATAAAATAATAATTAAGCATATTTAATATGGTGAATTTTAATACCTATATATTACCCAAGGTTAATTCAAATTCATATATTAAATGAACAAGTGACTTTAGACTAGATTGTATGTAATTACTTAGAATCATTCTATTTTACAATTTTAACACAGAAGTAATAAAATTGGAGTGTATACATTTGACCCTGTTTGAGAATGCATTTAAAGATGTAGATGAATAAATGAATTTTTAAATAATGAATAAAACATTGAAATTATTGTAGAATAAAATTAGCATATGTTAGTTTTGATGAATTTGCTAAAAGTACTACTAAACATGTTTAATTGTGTCCCAAAGCAACACTTGGTAAGCCCTAGATGAAATTGATGTGTGAAACCTATAAATGATGAAATAATATCTTAAAAATGATACAAGGGGATAAAAAATTAAAGATACAAGTGAAAATGGGAAGAAAAATGATACGAGGCTAAAAATGAGCCTCTAGAGAAGAAGAACAATGCATGGGGGGAATTATTTTTGAAATAAAAGGCAATAGATTCACCCTATGATTGAATTTTGATTCATTTTGACCCTATCATTTCAAAATTTACTTTTGATATTTTTTGAAAAATTGACCTAGATAAAATGGTTCACAGACCATGTCTAAGGGTGCATCTAGACTATGTTCGAGACCACAAATGGCCATGAGCAGCTAGACCATCAATAAGTACACTTTTTTATATGTGAATTTATTATTAAGTGTATTTATTGATTATATAATTAGGAAAAACAATGAAATAACCATTTTAAAATGGTGAATTAACCCATACATTCAATGAATTCATCTATGAAAATGGCAAATTAGTCAAGAGACTATAAAAATTTGACTGGTAAAATGGTGAATTGGCACTCAAAAATAGTGAAATCATAAAACATAGAAATGGCATAGAGTGATTTCATGAAAATAATAAATTAGTTTATTTAAATGGTGAATTTATCCATCAAAATAATGAATTCACCATCAAATTGGTGAAAATGTTAGAAGACCTTAGATGATATCCAAATGGAAAAATTGAATCTAAAAAACATGAATTGGTTGAGAAAAAAATGAAATCGTCCATTCAAATGGTGAAATTGATCAATAGAAATTTGAAGTCACCAATTGGTGAAAATTATGATAGGAATAGTGAAATGGCAGAGAAAATAATGAAATAATTAGGGTAAACATCAAAATCCTCATGAAAATGATGAAATCATATGGACCCTATTTAGTAGTGAATTCATCATTAAAAATGGATAAATGGTCCTGTTAAATGGTGAATTCACTTAAAAATAGTGAAAATTCCATAATTTAATAGATGAATAGAAATTGAATAGGGAGAAAGAGAAAATGATCATCAAAGCTAAAAAATGAATAGATGAAATGATTATGTTAGAGAAATAGATGTGATTAGTAAGTAAAAATATGATTAGAATTAGTAATAAATAACTAACTATAATGACTTTAACTAGATTGAAGGAGTGAGTTGAGGTGATGATAGCTCATGAGAAAAGTTCACACATTCCATGATAGCTAGTAGTATGGATGGGTGACATGCCTAGGTTCTTTGAGATGATTGGCCTCCTACACATGGCTAGGATGCCAACTATCAAAGTGGATCATGCATTGATCAACACTTTGACAAAGTGATGGAGATTAGACACCTATACATTCTGTCTACCTATAGGTGAATTTACTATCACTTTAGAGTATGTTTGGTGGATTTTATAGGTATCAATTAGAAGATTACCTTAAATTTAGGTTACCCTAAGTCATATATAGGATGCATTAGAGGATTTGATAGGGCACATGGATATTGATATGGTTCAGGGTGGGTATGTGGATATCGATGAGATTGATTTTGTCATGGATATATTGTGAGATGGGGCCATGGAGGTTGATTTTATAGTAATAGTTATATTTAAAAGAGTAGTTATAGTTATCATGGTTATTGTTAGCATCATTTTATTTCTTGAAAAGAGTGATTAGTTTTTCATATGGGCTTGGGAGGAATTATCAAAGACATGCTAGAGGATATAGTGGTTTTTATATGGGGACTAACTATTTTGGCATAGTTATTTCATGATCTTCATTTAATTTTATACTAAGGAGGATGTAACATTGGTCTACAGACACTAATTTAGGCCTAGGCATGGGAACATATATTGATTAAGAAACTTATAGGGAGATGATATTAGAGGGGACTAGAGGAGATGATGGATTATGGATGGTATTAGGTGGGTCATATGCATAGGAATCATTGAGGAGAACTTAGATACTATATTCAAGTGATATATGACAACATAGATGTAGATTTGACATGGAATCCATATTTAAATATTCAATTTTAGTGAGTAGAGGATGTGAAGTACATGCTTTATATAACCATTATGTGATACATTGTTGGTAGGTAGGAATAAATGATAGAGGCTTATATGATGGATAGGGTAAAATTATAGTTTGGGATATAATATAATGTACCTATGAGACCTCAACCTTTTTATACATATAGTTAAAGAGACATGATAATGGGAACCAAAACCTAATCAAGTCAAGGCAAGAGCTAAATTTGGGTTAATGCCACATGTGACCTAGGTTTATATAGGAGGGCCAGTAGATGCAAGTGTTACTAATGCATATGTGTCATGTTGGGCTCAACATCATCTAGTGAGACTGAATACTTCATTAGGTAGAGATTAGGGACATGTTCAAGGAGCTTATCAGACACATATTCCACTATGTTCACAGTAACCTAGTCCTATAGTGATTATAATAGATATAAGATTAGGGGTAGGAGGGGAAAAGGAGGGGTGAGATGAGGGAGATGAGGGAGAGGATTATGATGAGGTTGAGATAGAGTATGTAAATGAGGAGGTAGATATAGGCTCAGATAAGGAGATGGTGGAGGTGGATATGGTAGGTGTAGACCATGGTACACAAATGACAAGAGATGTTGGTCAGGCTGGCCCATCTAAATTGATAGTATATTTTAATTATTAGGAATTTATTGATATATTGATGTAATAGATAAATTCTAGAGAGATTGAGATCATAGGGATACAAGTGTGATTAGATCATCAATCATAATAGTTATACATAGCTCATAGTCAGATTAGTGTAGAAAATCAAAGATATCCATACTGACAATAAAGGTGAGCTAAATGTATTAGATACAGACAAAAATTACTATTGAGAGGGATTATATTTAATCTAAATGAGATGATATAGTATATGGATAGGGTAAAGTTATTTCTTATAGAGACTCTATTATAACAGAGCATGATTTAGTTTGAGTCAAGACAGATAAAACACATGTAGGGTTTTCTAGAGTACATGTAGAGATTTATTAGGCTCATGAGATTATGATATATAAAGTACTAATAAAAAATTTGATAATATCATTCAATATAAGGATGATTCTAGCTATTATCAGAGCTTATATGAGGTATTAATACCACCCTTATTGGCTCAGAAAAACTACCTTCATGATTGGACCTATTTGAATGACTCATAACTAATTAGGACTAGGTTTGATGATTGTTATGAAGTTTAGGGACATAATTCATGCCTCTCTATGCATTGGTTGTAAGCTTGGTCACCTAGAATCACCTATAAATGAGCCATCATCATCTATAATCTAAAAAACTCTTCCTTCATATACCTTACACACATGGATTCCAAATTGGTATCAGTTACTCATGTAAATCCATAGGATGAAGTTTATGACACCTTTCAAGACCCTCAATGGATATATAATCATTAGGGACACCTTAAAATGAGTTCACTTAAAGTTTTCCACCCTTCTCACTAGCTTGTCCAATAGGCTAGTTTTGATTGGCTAAGATGAAAGCTATTTTTTACACACTTATGATTTTTTTGGGAGTATTAAATTGATATTATGGATTATAAAAAAGTATATATATTCTTGCCAAAGTTGGTTTTATCTTTAGAATCATCTTGGAACCTACACAACACAAAAAATGGCCAGAGACATCCAATTTCTCACTCCATCCATATAGATCCATACATACAAAAAGCATGGGAGGGATCTTGAGTGAGTCATGTAAAATTTAAAATAGGTTTCATAGCCATAATTTTCCATTATAATTCATCTCTATATTCATTTCCATAAACTAGTCATAGGTAAGGATTTTAGAGGGTTTTAGGCCCGTCTGACCTCTTAAGGTTCATTCATAAAATTTTGTCATTGGAGTTTCCAAAAAATTAAAAAAATTAATAGTTAAAGACATTTTATAACATCCATAAATTATTTTATCTCCCATGCAAATCCTCTAAAAAGATATGAGCATCTAGACTTGCCCTATCAAGTTCCTTCTCCACTTTCTTGCAGGTTTGAGTTAGATTTCAAGCCAAAAATGGCTTCATTAATGTTTGATACTAAATTTATAATATTAAATACACATATAGTGACCCTATTAAATTTATCTAATATGATAAAAATATCATCTCATGCTATAAGTATGGAGGACTCTTCATTTGGACACTAGGCCTAGCCATGCCTAGTATGCTTGTTTACACTTTGAAGCCTAACATGAGTTTCTATATATTTAACTACACTCTAAAATCTCAAACAATTTTATATTAAACAAAAAAAAATGTTTCAATAGGTCATAAGTAATATCCAATAATATAATTGAAATTGACTTCCTAATTAGGTACTAGGCCTCACCAAACTTCCTAGACCTGATTGCAACCTTGGGACCTTAGGACACTCTAATGAGATTATTAATTTTTTGATTGATTTACATGTTTTTAATAGGTGTTTTCAATCTTTTAAAACCCCCTTGAAATGTATAAACATAATTTTGTTCACCTTATCACTCATTTTATCAAAATTACCTATTTATGCACAAGGGGAAGTAGCCCTATCTATTATAAAATAGGGGTACTTCCCCTATTTTTATAGACCAATTGGTTATTTGATATGATTCTATAGGTTATAATTATGCTTCCCACCAAATTTTATCTCATAATAACCTCATTTTACCTTTCAAAACCTACAAGTTCCATAATCGGTCTTTATGCACAAGGACTATGTGCAAGAATTTCCAAAGTGGACTATGTAGAGCTTGTTTGTGCCCTTCTTATGTTCTCTCTCCACTATGAGGGTGTTATTAGTCTATTTATATTATGATTAAGGTGTTCTCATCTCTTATTCTTAAAATTATCCTTCTTCATACTCTTCCTAAAACTGGCTGGTCAAGGTTGAATGAACAAGCCCCTAACTGTGTCCTACCCAAGACACCACTCTTGTAGATGTATTTTGCATGATTTATCTTTGGATATAGTTCATAGGAAATTTTTCCATACTTATAACATCAAAAAAAATGCCACATATCACTTATAAACCTCTAAGGACTACCTATAGTAATTTTATGATTTTTTTAGTTCAATTTACTCATCTTTTATTCATGCCAATGCCTAAACATAACTCATGTATGTTTACTACTTGATGACTGAGACAAATTATCCTTAAACTCTATTATTGGTGGGTATTTTCTTCAACTAAGATTTATCTTGATATTTTGGATTCTTCTTGGAGCATGAATAACACCTATTAAGTATATTCAAGATAGTGTCTCACTTTTAAGGTCTTAAATCACCAAATAACATCATGCTTAGGTCATTATTTGCTTGAAGTTAGTTGAATATATTTAATTGATTTAAAGGGTGAATGTAGGTATAATTATCTAATTTATGCCTCATTATATGTTTTATGTTCTATTTGAAACTCTACACACTATTCCATATCTATTTTCATTCATTCCATGCTTCAAGTGAGGTCCTTGTTAATGACAATGTGAGAACCTACCCTTTGGTTGTAGGTGGATGTGTAGGAGCATATGTATGGACTAGGAGTGTATTGGGGAACTAAAACACCAAGTTTTATTTCTTTTGATGATCTTCTAGTTAAAATATGCCATTTTCATTCTTTAGTACTATTTTAATTTTATGGCATGGTCAAATATTGGAACTCTTGGTTGGAGGATCACCTTAGGCTCAATATTGTAAAGGTCACTGCTTGTTCTTAGTCATAAATTTGCAAGTTTGGGTTTCCAAGAAGTCAATATCCACTATCCTT
Organism: Torreya grandis; assembly: GCA_037957365.1. Classification (NCBI taxonomy): domain Eukaryota; kingdom Viridiplantae; phylum Streptophyta; class Pinopsida; order Cupressales; family Taxaceae; genus Torreya; species Torreya grandis. Next base: position 1,736,093 of record JARHVA010000942.1, on the reverse strand, counting down.
CTACCCTTCAAACTTGGAAAGGGTCTTTTCCTACCTATATACTATGATATTAAGCCATTATGAGGCATTTAAAGTCCCTATAACTTTGTTTTGTGATATCTTCAAAAACCCATAGGACCTTTGTTTGGTACTTTTTATGAAATAAAGCCTGACACTATCGTGAGTCCTTTGGAAGGTGATATTTAAATTGGAAAACCATCTAACACTTCAAACATGTGTGTTATGATTATTTCAACATTTAAGGACTTTCAAAGGGACCTAATTCCTTGTTTCAACACCACATAAAGACTCCTTAGCTTTCTGCTCATGTCACCTTTAGGTGGATGTTTTGGTTGTGTGTAGATAGTGAGAGTATGAAATGTAGTAAAATATGGTGGTAAATGGATTCAAAACAACTCAAATTCATCTCCAATATTCAAGTATAAGACTTTACATCAATAATACATTGAAACAAGTTCTAACACCTCCTTTCCATCATGAAACCACTTGTACATATTTGAGATAAAGTAGGCATACACATCTCAAGACTATTTTAGCATGGTAAATAGGATTGGGACCACACTTTCAGCTTCTCCAAACATTCCAATTATTTCTCTTCAATTATTTATGGATTTGACAATTTATACACCATGAATACAACTTTAGGAACAAGATAGACAAGGCCATTCATGTGACTAGAATTGAAGCTAGGCATGAAGTTAATAATGGGGAATGATAAGTTTGAAAGATACCCAAAACATGAGATGGTGAAAATAAAACATGTAAGGAGGTGGTCACATGACCTATAGACTTGTGTAACACCATTTCACATCTATATGAGACCATTATATGAGAAAAACACTTAGGAAACAAGAAGCACTTTAGCTGAAACTGCACATGGTGATACCCTCTTGCATTATAGACTAACTTGCTCATATAAACATTATGAAAGATTAAAATAATAATGGATACCATATAATAAGTAATTAAACATCCTCTAGAGCCAATAACACCAATTGGTTCTTATGGATTTGACCAAAATAGAGCAAAAACTATAGGGTACATGAAATAGCTACCAAAAAAGTACAGTCAACTTCATGAGGATGGTTCATTAAGCACAAGCCACCATTATTAAAAATATTTATTTTTAAATGAAGTTATCTGAGTGTAATATAACTTAATAATTGTTTTTGAATTGAACATCTTCAGTTATTTGTACTGAGCAAAAACCTAAAAGCCACTTATGTGTGTCTAGGAAACCAAGAAAGGTGAAAAATGGGTTTGGCCGTAAAATGGAAATTATAGATCAAAAATAGAATGGGAATATTCATGGGGAATCTGAAGAGTCACATTTCAACCTTTTCCAAGTGGCACACTTCCCAAGGAGGCCATACAGTGCCATTTTCATCTCCTTTCACTAGATAACTACCTTTATTCTAAATGACCTACAATTTTTTAGTTATGTCAATTAGTTAAGACTAAATTGGACACATGGGGCATGACTTAATCTTTTTTAACCTTCACACTTTCCAATAAACCTACATAACTCATTAAATGCACCTTTTTAACCCCTAAAATGACTCAAAATGACTAAAAGGACTAAGAAAACTAATGAACAAGACTATTATAACATCAATTGACATAAATTAACCTATAAAACACTTTGTGACATCTTTATTACACCCACTATAGACCTATAAAGTCAAATTTTTACCTATAAGTGCCCCAATTTGACTTAAAAATCAAAATTGGTCAACAAAAAGCATGACATGTAATTTAAGATATTGTCAAGAAATGAAGGATATTCTTAACCATTTACAATTCTGAAGGCTTTATAAACTATCTTAGATAATGACCTAAATAATCTAAATCAATAAAACAATCAAAACCTATCATATATACTACTACAAACAAATAGAAATTTTACTTTGCATAACAAAGTGACCTCATATCAAACCCAAAAATATTATACAAATTTTCTACTAGTTGATTATCCAAGATAGGAATCAATGAATGAGGAGGATTAGGCTATGTGTGAGCTGAGTCCAAACCAAGAACCAAAAGTAGTGGAGGAGGTGAAGGAGAAGCTATGAACTATGATAGATCCAATATATGAAACACAAGAATAGGTGTAATGGAGTCTTAAAGGGGCTAGGAGTAACCAACAAGATTTAGGAACACTGTAGAGAGCAATTTGAATTAACAAGATGAATTCTAGAGTAGTAGGACATCCTCTATCATAATGAAAGCTAAGTATGCCAAGAATGAACTAGGTGAGATTCAAGAAGGCACTAAATATTTGAGAGTGATGATCAAGAGATAAAATTAGAGAAAAAATGTAAGAGAGAGAGAGAGAGGAAAATGAATGATCAAGCATCATATAAGGCAACCCTAATTTGTAAAAGGCCAAAAAGTGACTGTTTCTAGCCATTGGGATGAACTGGCCCCTTGTTTGCAAGTTCTACCCAAGATGTGGCCTAGGTCATGGATTTTGTGAAGGAAACATGCAACCTAGGTTGTGGGTTTCATCCTTAAGCCATGACTTGGGTCAAAAGGCCACCTTGAGTAGTTAACAGGTTTCTAAAAGGGCCCTAAGAGGCATCTAGAGGGCCTATCAATGTGAAAAAGGGCAATAAGATGCTAAGGATGTCTAGGGGATGGATATATGATTTGGGAAAGGTCCATGAAAGTGTAAAATGTCTTGAAGTGGGATAACCAGGGTTGGTAGTCTGCATGTGAGCTAATGTGTAATCATAAGGAAGAGTAGGGTCATAAGAAGTATGATTATAACTATTAGTTCTTATATTTCCATCACCTCAAATGGGGGCATATTAGGTGGGGCATGTCATAAAAGCATGTTATCCACACTTGGCATAATGTTCAGATTTAGTGGGGACATGATTTGGAAGCATGTTCTCTACACTCATTCAATATTTAGTACTTATATCAGTTCTTAGATTTAGTGGGGGTATGTCATATGGGCATGGATTCCACACATTCACAATTATTAGACTTAGTGGGGGCATGCTTTAGAAACATGTTCTCCATGCTTATTTAGTGTTCAACATCTCCAAATTATAATGGGGGTGTGTTTTGGAAACATGTTCTCCACATTGGTACTTATATCAGTTTTTATATTTATCCATATATATTGGGGGCCTGATTTATAAGCATGTTCTCCACACTTACATAGTTTTATAAGTTAGCTAAAATAGATAGTTATATAATAAAAATTCATAATTATAGTAGAATTTTATACATTGGTACCATTGTTATACATAGTTTCAACATGAGACATATTTAAGGTGCATATAATATGCAATGTGTGCTTAATATTGTAAAATCCAAATAAGTTTCAAATTCTAAAACTCTTTTATAGACTATTACCACATCACAGAATTTTTGATATTGATACCCCACAAACTTTTATAGACATTATTGAGTCAATCTACTATAATAGTTGGCTCCCTTTTTAATATGGTTGAGGTGATTAAATCAATCAATCTTGCCAATTTTTTAGGTTGGACTTAATTGTATCATCCAACCTCACCAAGGTATAAGTATCATTAGGTTGCATAGTTAAGCTAATATTAACTATCAGGTGGTAGCTCATCTTTGCTCCAAGGTTGGGGGTATGGGCCTTCTAATATATATACACACACATATCCTTAGATATATGTGCTTTCAAGATTTATCTATATTTTTATTAATCTCAATTTTAGAGCCTTACAATGATAATATTTTTTTTAAAACTTGACAATAGGCAAGGTAGTTACATCAACACATAGGTCTACTCCTAAAATTTACTCTTTCAATTTAAATATATTTCAAGTACTTTCAATCCTATATTATATTCACTAATTATATACTATAAAATTCTCTTGGTTATAGGTTATTCACCATCAATGCACTTAATTTGGGCACATGCAAAGACAAGGTGTGTTCTAAAAATCCAAGTACACATTCCTTTACTTCAAACTAGCAATTTCATTTCTAGATTAAAAGGGGGGAATGTAGATGATAGTTATAGATTATATAGTACCTTAGTCTTGTACACTTGGAAAAATCAAACCTTGGTTTTTCCTCTTAGTTTTGGACCTTTCCTGCTTCTATAAGTCTTGCATCTATTCCATCTTATTCCCCTTGGATTATATCTCTTGGTCTGACCAATCTTTTGTTGATGACCCAGGCCTTATATCTTTCCTAGAATGATTAAAATTTATTTATCTCCCATCTTTACAAGTTTTGAACCTATACTTACTTTCCTACTTCCTGAACACTAATGTCTAAGAGAGACACTAATGTTGACATTAATGTCCTGACCTGATGCAAGTGTCTAGTGCCCTAAATTCATCTAATTTTTAAATGAAACATATCTTAATGGTCAGCCTAAGTGCTTTAAATTTAAGTTATTAATCCAAAGGGATTGATATAAATATAAGATCAACCCTCATTCATTCCTCACCTAGCAAATTACCAAAAGATACCAAGGCAACTTATCAAAAACACTATATCAAGCATTCAATTTAATAAAGCTTCCCTATTTCCTTACTATTCATAGGTATAACACATTTATAGGTCTAAATTACTAAAGGATTAATCCACATGCCTAATTTTCCAAGCTACAAGATAGGTCAATATTGTACTTGATTTTCACATATTATATGATTCACACACAAGCCAAAACATAGGAGAGAACTACATCAGTATGAGGCCCTCTTCTAAATTATTGGATATGTAGGTAGTTCCAACTAATAATATGGTCTTTGGGGTCAGATCGACACTATAAGCCTACTAACCTTTTATTTCTAAAGGTCACTATGAAGATGGATAACTATAATTTAAACATTTCATGTGGAGTGACAATCCATGACCTAGATCTGAATACACCAAAGTGAAGATAAAGTCAAACCCAGAAGAATCCAAGAGGTCTCATCCCTTTTTAGTAAGTATTTCACATAGGACATTTGCATCCAACTTAGATAATAACATAGATGAAACCATTCTAGGATAAAGCTAGTGCATAGAACTCTAGAAGTGTCAGATCTAAAATTTGGTGACTATTATAAAATCTCCTTCCTAATTATTTTCTACCTATTCAAAATCTAGCACTATGTGAGCATCATAATAAGTTAAGTAAATCACTTATTTTTCATTTTCATACATAGCTTAATTACAATTTATATATTTACACTAAACATAATATATTTAGTGTATAATTATATCTAAGTTTAGAATTTAATTGGCCTATTATATATTTGATTATCACCCTTTTACATTATAATATTTATATTTTTAACCCTATATACCACCAAGGTAGGATAACCCTCATACATCCAAATTAGGGTTAAACACAAAGGATAAGCTTGTATCTTAGATCATATTTTATTCATCTGTGTAATAAAATATTATTTTCCTTAAATAAAAAAAATAGAACTTTTATTTTACATTCATTTCATATTAAATTATTTATTTTATAAATAATCAATTAAAAACCCCCAAAAGACTAGTTTCTAACTTGCATACATATAAATAATTCTAAATACTTGGAAGTTGTACTCTTTAAAGTTTGAATATGATATAACTTACATGTTATAAGGTTTCAGTTTATATTTTAAAAAAAATCATTTAACTTGCATATAGTTGAAATCCTACATCTAGAAAAGGGTAAAATAAACATTTACATCTTTACCCTATAAATTTGTTTTAGTGTTGCATGCATCAAAGTATTATGAAAAGAAAAAAAATCATAGCATTTACTTTCATATTTATTTCAATCATTGCAAAGTACTTTCACTTTCAATAATTATCATTGTTTGATTTCTTTACTAAACATCCAAAAATATAAACAACTAAGCCTTGTCAAGATGAGCACAATCCCAAACCTTGCTTCCACACATCTACAACAACAATTACCTTTTTCATATCATTTCTTAAATAAGCTATAAGCTTTAGAAATCCATCACATCATTATATTTTCATATTTTATGATACTCCAAGAACGTCCATACCTTATTAGAGTTGGTATCTTCCCTAGGGTTAGATCTCATGTTCATGGTAGCAACATTCAATGTGATATCAATACTTAACTTAGAAATGAAGTTTTTCATTCCACTCTCATTATTCATCTCATCATTGACCAGTTAAATATTCTTGATAAACAAGAATGTGTGAAAAAAAATATCATCATTATACCCATCCATATGTGAGGTTGTTAATATAACAATCTCCAAATCTATAATTCCATCATTCCTCTTTTCTTTCTCCTTAGTACTAACCTCATCATATTTTCATTCACTTCACATATGACATTGACTAGACAACTTGAAAGATTTGATCAGATACCTAGATTCACCAACCTATCTACACCCATTTCATCATCCCTAGCATTGACCAAGAACTCTAATACATCATCATTACTAATACTAAATAACCTTGGAGTTTTATTTTCCATCAGTTAGCCACTCTCAATGAGTAACATGATGTTGTAGAGATATTTTGGAATTGTAATGAGCATCCTTTGTCACCATTCATTAAAAACCACATTCCAATACCTCAGCCTAATCTCTATAACCCTATAGATACTAAAACTAAATATTTATAACATATTAATCTTGTGTATTTGGTGAATATCGATCAAGGATCTAACTTTCAGTTCTAGACCTTTATATAACTAAAAGACTTACATTCACCATCTCATTATGCCTAAATGCTTATCTCTTAGTCTAATCCATATCATTTTGATAACCTAGGACTCTTGTACTACACATAAAGATTAAAACCTATTAAACATCCTTCACTATCAATTTTAAATCCATACATGTTTTCTAACCTTCTGGACAATACTAGCCATAGAGGGACACTACCGTCGATGGTAGTATCTAGATCCTTATCTAATGTCTAGATGCCAAAATTCATCCAAATTTCAAATGATTCAAAACCTATGGGTCAATCTATTTATATTATTAAATTTTACCTTGAGATATTTTCAAAAGGTGTGGTGTAAATACAAGTCAAGCCTTCTCATTCCTCATATAGAAAATACCAAATAAAACACCTACTAAAGCTAAATCAATCAACTCCATATCACTCTATTCTACCATATTTGTCCCTATTTTCATATCAGGCATAGGGGTAATAATATTATAAGTATTAAGCATTCAAATAATAATCTATGAATTATATTGTGAGATTATAAGTTAGATCATTGCATGTATCTTTATATAACACATTGCACCATTGTGCATACACTTTCCCACACATAGGGGAGAACTACATAATTATGATGCCCTCCTTAGAGTATTGGATATGTAGGTAGTACCCATTAATATAGGGGTGTTTAGGGTAGCTTGACACTGTGAACCCACTAACACATTTTTTAACAAACTCATTCCAAGGATGAAAAAAGTTCAAGAACTAGGGTTTGATAAATCAATGAATAATGACAACTTGTATCACAAATCTGAATGCATTAGTAGAAAGGTGATAAAAAACTTAGAAAATCAAAGTTAATCTCATATATATCCATTCATTATTTCATATTGGACACATATATCACAATCATACATTAGTGTTGATGGTAGTGACTACTTTCATATAGGTGCAATTTTTAGAATCTAATTACTAATCCATAATACTAATTTTACATAATATGTTTAGTCCAGATATGTGTACCTATAGTAAACTATATAAGTATCATTATTTATTATTTATTTAAATATCTTTCAATAGCTTTATTTTACTATTTTTAGTAATCTTATTTGTATATATTCAGAATATTATTTATGCAAGTTTTATATTAATTGGTCTACTTTAGATTAGTTTATCACCCTTGTGTTTGAATTATTTCCATATTTTAACCCTATCCAACCCTATTCAATTTAAAGCTAAACATTTAGTGAACCTACAATTTGGTCTCAAAACCTTATATGTCCTAGGGTTTTTTTATGTTTTGATTTCTTATTGTTGTGAATTTTGAATTTATAAGCAATGGAAACTATTAATCATAAAAATAATTTGCAATTGGAAGATAAGGAAACACTATTCAATCAATTAAATAATAATAAAACCTTAATGGATGCATTTTTTTATGTTATAAGAGATGAGATTAATAAACATGGTATGGCAAAGGCAACATCACCTAATGATGGTCAGTTAATAAGTGGTACTACAATTGATTTTATACCAATGAACATCACCTTGAGCACACCATCACTTCATACATATAATGGGGGCATGGGTTATGTGTTTACACCATTATTCCATAAAAAAATACTACTATTGCTACATCCTCCATGGAATTATTATCACTTTAACTTAATTATTGGTTTCAAAGACGATATCAACTCAAACCATGTTTTCATTCCATTTGGTTACTTCTAAAACTTTAAAGCTTAGTAATCAAAATGATCAAGATCTTGTATATAAAATATAAATATTTTTCAAGCTAGGGTTACCAATATTGATAAAAATTATATGAATTCACCTTAAATCATTGATTCACAAGATGTGTTACATAATCCTCTTGCACTTGAAATATTTTTTCACTCTTTGCCAACTAGTTTTGTTGCACCCAACTTCACTTTTTCCGATGGAAAGCATGATCTTGAACATCATATTTGATGTTTATATGTGACATGTCTTGATTATGCCTCAAATGATAAAATTTTAACCATTTTTTTCTAAAGAGCCTCAAGGACTATGATTTATGATGGTTTTATGACTTACCACTCCAATCAGTGGGAACATTCAAACCTTTAGCCGATAAATTCCTAACACATTTCTCTATCAATATCATTAAAAATATGTCATAATCTCAAATTACAAAGATAAAAAAGGCACCAATGTATCTATCAATGAATATGCTTTGAGACATAAAATAATGTTGACCAAAATAACAAATCCAATGGTAGATAAAAAAACTTCAATATATATTAAAACAAATCTTGCATGCCCCATTACATGAGTCCATTATTTTCAAAAAGTTCAAATCTTTTGATGACTTATGCCATATTGTTCAATACCATGAAATGAAACTTATTTCCCTAAACAAACATAAATATGTAGTATACACATTGACTACATCCAATACCAAGTTTCATATCAAACCAACCTACAAGGTCAAATCTATTATTTAACCCTAAATTCTAGATATGGGAAATCTCATTGAGAATTAGTATTTACATTAGTTATTTACCATGTGGTAAATATTATTTAATGTATGGTAAATAATATTTACTAGCATGTAATTAGTTGTTAGTTACTATATGATTAATAGCTTAATAGTATTGGTTAGTTGGTGATATATACATACATACAATAACCATTCATAATAAAATGAGTTAGTTGTTCTAGTAATCAACTCTTCATAATATATTGTTTATTATAACTATATATATATATATATATATATATATATGTATATATATATGTATGTATATATATGTATATATATATATATATATATATATGTATATATATATATATTGTTATAATAAACAATATATTATGAAGAGTTGATTACTAGAACAACTAACTCATTTTATTATGAATGGTTATTTGACCATTATTATATATTGTATTGTTTCAGATTAATAAAATGTTGAAAATTATTTGTTGATATCATGCCTATGTACACCTTGAGCCTTTGGCTCTCTTTATGAATATGGATGATTTTCTATATTTGGTACTAGAGTAGATTTTGTGTGGCCTCTTTGAGAATTATTTATGATCCATTAATTTACACTTCACTAAAATAAATTCACTTAATTATATATGTAGTGAAACCCATTTGCAACAACCATTATTTTCCTGTCACCCATTCTTACATATTACTAGTAGTCTAATAGTGCAGACAACTAGTGAAACCTATTGGCTCCACCATCCACTTGCATACTTCTCCCTATCCACCCTTGCACTATATTCATGTGTTTTACACTACATTTTGTTCACTATTGCATTTATAAAATTGAAATGTGTGTGTGTGTGTGTGTGTGTGTGTGTGTGTGTGTGTGTGTGTGTGTGTGTGTGTGTGTGTGTGTGTGTGTGTGTGTGTGTGTGTGTGTGTGTGTGTGTGTGTGTGTGTGTGTGTGTGTGTGTGTGTGTGTGTGTGTGTGTGTGTGTGTGTGTGTGTGTGTGTGTGCGTGCATGTGTGTGTGTGTATTTTGTAATATTTACATAGATCTGTACTCCTAATTAGAGATACTAGATCTACATTTAGTGCATGCATTTGTAGAGCCATAAAAGCATCTCTTCCTAACATATTTGACAAAATATTGTTGAGTGTGTAATTACATAACCTTGTATTTTTTTAATGATATCATACTTTAGAACATTTTGTGTGGTACATTGTCTACAAATTTATCCATAGATATAGAAACAAGGCTTTGACATCGATGATACTCTTCTACCTATCTTCAACATAACATCAAATTCTATTATTAGCTTAGCAAATGGATTGACAAGTGGAGTAGATTTACATTAGATGTAACTTTAGAGTTTATTAGTAACCATTGTTGGCTCGACTATCCCTTGATGCAATGGTTCAAATATCCTTGTATTGGAAACTATAGTGGAAAAGACCTCAACATTTAATTATTTGGATTTGACTCAACTTAGTCTTGAATGGTGAACATAATAACCTACAAAACCATATTTAATATCTCCCATCTACATCCCTGGCATCATCCTAATGACAAAATTCATATTTTTATCACTTCAAGCTCCACAGGCTTAAATGACATTCAAACCAAATCATTATCCATCATGAAAGCCATTGACCCTTAAAGTCAATGTTTGAAACAATGAAATAGCCTCTCAAATGATAGATCTATAACATCAAATGGTGGCCACTTCTCCATCAGTGGATGAAGAGCCTTCATATTAGGTTTTATCTTCTATTTTAGGGTTATTGCATAGTCTTATTTTTTATTATGTAGGATGTTTTTTGTTTTTTAATCTTTTGTGGTATTTTGGTTTCAATTTTAAGTTTTGTAATTTCATTTAGTTTTTATGTTTTATTTATTAATTCTTATTTTTAAGTTTAGTTTTGTTAATGACAGTGAATAATTATTATTTTATAGTGTTTGAGTTTGGTTTATGTTTTAAATTATTATATATTTGAGAGTGTTTTAATTAACTAATAATCTGTATTATTTGTTTGGTTTTATAAAAGTCATGTTTTGTTATTATTTTTGGATTTATTTTTTAAGTTATAACATGCATAATGCTTTTATATTATGTAATGAGTCATTTATGTTTTTATTTGTTTTAAATTTTTGTGTGTCAATAAAAAGTAATATTTAATTACTTGTTAATTCTTTGTCATTTTGTTAATAAACTATATGTCAGTTTAATAATATGTGTCTTGTGTTGAAAAGTTACAAATAAACCTATTAAAGGAAGATGAACTTTAACAAAGCATGTATGATCTTCAAACTCTCCATTTCAAATGTAATCAAATGTATTATCAGTTGAAACTAAAATTTAAATTTCTTTCCCCATGTAAACACCAATGGGTGGGGAATGTTGAGAATTAGTATTTACATTACTTATTTACCATGTGGTAAATACTATTTACTGTTAGATTATTTACCATATGGTAAATAATATTTAACAATATGTAATTAGTTTTTAGTTATCATATGGTTAATAGGGTAATATTTTTATTTAGTTGGTTAGTCATGTATATATTTTTATAAAAAATAATATGTTATGAATATTTGATTGTTAGAATAACTATCTCATTTTAGTATGAATGGTTATTTGACCATTCTTATATATTGTATTGTTTTAGATTAATAAGATGTTAAAAATTATTGAATGATACTTTTGTGCCTATGCACACCTCAATCCTTTGGATCTCTTTTTGAATTTGGGGTAAAATTTATAAATTTGATTTTAAAGGGGTAAGAGATAGCCTAGGGCACAAGGATGCAAGATTATCTCTAAAATAAGTCAATTATTTATAAAACTTAGATAAATATATACTAAATTCATTATGTTGAGATGCTAAAGATACAAAGTATAACTATGCTAGATATTAAAATAAAAATGAAAACAAGATAGTCATTTCTAATGCTCATACTGATATGGATCTAGAATAGGCAAAAAGTATACCGGATCTAGATTTTGAAATAGTCACATGATTCTATAAATTTAACCTCTATAACTATACACACTTGTGTCAACCTGAGATGGTTATTGTAGATAATATTTATGGATTATATATCACTTTAGTCATGTACACTTGGTAAACTTAGATCTTGGTTATTCATATTAATTTTGGAACTTTCCCAATTTTATAAGGCTTGGATCTCCTCTATCTTGTGCCCTTTAACCTATCTATTAGTCTGACTAGTCTTATGTTGACTCAAGCATTCTATCATGCCTAAAATTCTTAAAATATACTTATATTACAATAAGTTCTGAGCCTATACCTACTTTCTTACTCTTTGGACACTAACATCTAGGATAAACCTAACCTGATGTGAGTATCTAATGCCCTAAAGTCATCCAATTTGAAAATGAAATGTATCTAAATGGTTAGCCTCTGTGATTTAATGTGAGTTAGTTCTATAAATAGATTGATATAAATACAAGATAAATCCTCTTTCATTCCTCACCTATAAAAACCTATAAATGACCTAAGGCAATTTATCAAATCATTAAATAAAATAGTTGATAAAAAAAGCTTCCCTATTTCCTCCTATTCTCATATAAATCATAGGGATAGTACATACATAGTTATAAAATACTGAAGGAGTAAACATAGAGATATATTTTCCAAGTTAAAATCTAGGTCACTATTGTGATCATTTTCCACTTATTGCATGATTCACACACAAACCAACATGTAGGGGAGAACTACATCAATCTGAAACCCTCTTCAGAATATTAGATATGTAGGTAGAGTTCACTAATACAGGGGTCTTTGGGGTTAGCTTGAAACTTTATTCCCACTAACCCATTTTCCTCGAAGGTCACTATGAAGATGAATAAGTAGGGTTTTGACATTTCATGAGAAGTGATAATCCATGACCTAGATCTTAATGCACTAGAGTGAAGGTGAAGACAAACCCATAGGTATCCAAGTGGTTACATATTTTTTTAGTAGGTATTCTATATAGGACACCTATGTCAAACCCAAATAATAGAGTCAACATAATTTTCATAGGATGACACAAGTGTCCATAGATCTATAGGTAAAATTTACAAAATTAGATGACTATTCTAGAATCATCTTCCAATTTACTTTCTGCCTATTTCAGATCCATCACTATGATAACATCAGAACCAACTAATTATATTATATTGGACCTCAAATTTTGTATTTATATATTCTAAGGGTTTTAGATCCATAACATGGAAGAGCAAGGGATTAGGAATGACACGGAGTACCTTATCATGAAAGAGCGAGTTATATGAGACAAAGATATAGAAAATAAGGATAAGTAAAAGATGTAGGACTCAGACAAAATCATCATACTTAGACAAGGGTGCAAGAAGCAAATATAATTATGAAGTAGATTATGGAAGCATTATAGGAGATTAGTCAAGCACGAATCTAGCATCAGTTCATGAGAGAATAGGAGCATGAGCATGGATATCTAGCATGGGGAGAATATATAGGGGTTTTTAGTCTTGAGATAAAAGTATTCTATTATAATGGCTCACTGTGACTTATTTTTATGAAATAGTCATTGGTTAGTCATCACTATTATATTATGATGTAACCGAAGGAAAGGGGTTGAGTGATGTATAAATACCCCTTAGTTTTTTAGAAAAGAAATGGATATAGAATACTAGAGAGGAGATGTTATTGAATTATATTTATAATCTTCCATTGTTAATTAATAATCTATGGCTTATGAGTGAGTGTAATTTTTAAATAAAATCAATGGAATCACTATTTTTATTTATAAATTCTAAAATATGTGCCAATCTATTGCTATGGTGCTAATTAGAAGTATGTGGAGTGTATGGAGTGAACAACATGGTTAACCATAATATGATGTTGGTAGTAACAAGAACTAAATGTAACTAACCCAACCACCTAAGTGTAGATAGAGAGTTAATTTTATCCACCACTGCATGCTAGAATTGGTGAGAACCAATCTTGGCTACATGATTCAGGTGAGCATGCAAGGTCACTACTCATGTGATATACTAATGTGCTAGCTTGTTGGATTCCCTATTTCATTTAGGCATGTGACTATTATTTAGTCAAGTAAAAATAAGGATAAGACCCAACATTTTAGTTCCATTACCAAGACATGTTATAATTATTAGCACAATAGTAAAAATAATCTTGAGTATATCTCTTTGGAAAACATTGAGCATTGAATTGACATAGTAGAAGAGGATTTTGCACTTCAATGTATTCGATCAAAAATTTATGCATGATAATGGGTAGAGAAACTTCTATATGATTATTTATATGAAACCTTATTTTTATAACTACCCATCCATTTGTATTCTTGTATTTCAACATATATGCAAGGTTGATCAAGAAATTATAGACAAAAAGTTCCCTGGTTAATAGAGCTTCATATAGCCTTTATAAAGCTGAAAACTACTTAGACACATATGATGGATATTTAGTAGAAAGGAAAACTAAATAAATAAATATTGGATTACTCATGTCTACATATTCTTATCTAGAGGAAGCATAGTTCAATTTCATGAGGGAACCATGTGGAAGGTATCTAAGATAATTTCCCTTATAAATTAAGAAATTTATGGTTGACTCTAGACTTGAGAACTTCCCCATGGATAGCTAAAACTCTTTCTCACATGAATAATGAAACTGGTGGGGAAATTAAAGGGTATACATTGGTAATTTAACATCTAAGTTAGTCAATGAAAATTGTGTAAGCATAAGTATGATAGGCTAGTCATAAGGCCATGATAGTCAGTGATCCCAAGGGAAAATGAGAGGATCTTGGATGTGCCTGAGAATCCATAGGAAGGTAGAAAGGCATTATGAGTACTCCCTAACCATGGATACATACCCTTCACTAGCACAAGTATGACATATAAAACATAGGTTAAACATTGGTGATAATAAAAACCAATCCAATTAGGCCCAGTTCCCCACCACAATGCACATTCATGGATCTAAGTTTGATAGAATTATTGTAAGATATTAGGATACTGATAGTGTGGATTCTAAACCCAAATACATAGAGAGACTCTAGGAGTACAAGTTCAAATTATCATTTTACATCAAATCCAACTAAATTTATCATTATCCTTTACCTTTCTAGTGTAGTTAAGACATATGGCTAACCTTGGAATGCTAGGTGGATCGAATATAAGTAATGGGAAAAATATTATCCCAACTCTAACTAATTAACCTCCTGTATATCCCAATGTTTAGGTTATCCTATTGTTCCAAGAGGCATGGGAGGAGGTATTCAGGTGGTTATACTATAGGTATAGGAGGATTAGAAGGTAGATTAGGAGGAATTGGTAGACCTATGTCATAGAGTTCAAGAGGAATTGGAAGACTACCACCATAGGGTACACTACAACTATGGACAAGGAATACATAAAAGGGAGGTTAGTATATTTTTATTCCTATAAAAAAATAAAAATAACACACTAAAAACTTAACACCTATATCCTAGACACTAGGGGGAGCATAGGTAACAAACATACAAATGAAAACACAACTACAACATAAAATAAATTATTATTTTACCTCACTTATAGCTCCAAATGACTTGTTAAAGTGGTTTTATAGATTTTGTTCATCAATAAGTATTTATCAATGAAGTTACATTTTATTCTTCTATCCTCTACACCTTAGTTTGGCTAGTTAGCTTATGAATTTGGCATGGTAACACTACTTGAAAGGTTTCATTGCATCTCTTTGAGCATTATAACTTTGGATTATGAAAGCTTTGAAGATATTTAGGCATAATAATTGTAGTCACAAAATATTTCACCCTAGATGAGGTTATTCAATCATAATCTAATATTTGGGAAACATTGGAATACCTCTAGCCCTGTGGGTTGCCTATAGTAGAGGTCTAGGTTTAAGGGCTAGCTCCCCAAATTGATCCTTAAGTGATTATCACCTATAATAAATAATTACTAAGATGAAAAAGGATATAAGTGGACATGAAATTAAAATATTATAAGGGGGTGTTACACTATAAATATATCCACAATATTATCATACAAATGCACCAAGAGACATGACTCATAACACTAGTCTTAGAATCTTGAATTACTCTAACATTAGTATTTCAAAAATGGAGGTGATATGCATAAAAATACTCAAGGTAAATGAACCATAGATTATTTTCAAACATCAATTCCACTTTTACACTTGAAAATAGACTCATATACTTTAAAACACTTTATGTTACCTTTTAGAGTGAAACAAATTGCATCAAACATGGAAGGATTGAGAGAAAACAAGGATAGATGTCAATCAATTGAATTTTCACTATACATCACTTCAAATAATTATAAAAAATAGTTTTTAACTCAAAAATAGATTTAATATCTTATTTTAAAGGAAAATTACAATATCAAACTAGTATGGATTCACCATACCAAGTGTGTAATTAGCTATAAGAGCCAAAATGGATTGCATTTATAAAATATGAGAAGAGATAAAATAAAGTGGAGATCAAGGGTCATAATTACACATTTAAATGCATGTAAAAAAAATTAAATTATAGAAGTATTAAGTGTAAAACAAATATTTATAAGGTCTCCTTGGATAAATGTCCATCTAAAGCATGAAACTCTCTAAAACTAGAGTAAGGGTCTTCAATTATCTTCTTAGAAACTACCTTCATGATTAGGCCCCTCTTGATTTCTTGAAAACAAACTAGGGAGAGTTTAAACATGTGAAATATAAAGGATAGGTTAGAAAAAATCATTAATAGTCATCATATGTTTTCCTAACTACTAGTCTTCTTCATGACACTTGAACTCACCATCTGCAATCACTATCATTAGCTTTATAGGCCTATCTTCACATATGTCACCCAAATGATCTTTAGTTTCTAAATAAAGTCCATGTAATATGTGATATGAGACCTTTATAGGGTCCCTTTCCTTCCACTCCATGAATTAGACCTTAAAAGGTCCCCTAATTAGACTATCATCCTCTCACTTGGTAGTCATTCTCTATTTTCACTATCTACTACAGACTACTTGGATCAAATGAGTTTGTATAAGTGTTTCCATGATAATTTTATATTATAAATTAATATTAAGAGTTATTAAAATTCCCAATTAACCTCCCCTAATGATCTTTATCCTTCAAATTTCCTCTGCACTTACAAAATATATAAAACCTATAAAAAACCCTACTTTTACCTTGTCCATACAAGTAGGGTACAAAAAAAACTAGATGGGAAAGATAATAAGATATTCCTCCATAGTTTAAAAACAATTTATATGCCAAAATATCCATCCTAAATTTATATTCACTCATTTATTTCCAATCAGGTCTTTGATAAGGGTTTAGGAGGGTTTTAACATGTTTAGACTATTAGCATTTATTCATTAAAAAAAACATTAAAACTATGAAAAAATTACACTAAAATCAAGTTCAATACCTATTTAAACTTTACACAACTCCTTGGGTATCCATTAAATTCTTCCGTATAGTTGTGAATATTTGAAGTTGGCCTATAGAGCTTCTCCTTTGCATTTGGTGGACCCTAGAGTGAGTTTTAGCCAAAAATGACCACCTTGTGGTTATTATTTATAAAAAAATGGATATAAATCATCACAATATCTCACTATAAGGTTATAAAATTCTTTATATGGTTCATATTTCCTTAGAAGTGGATTAATACCTTTGTAGGGCTTTAGGCTTGGCCTAGGCCTAATAGGATTGACCTGTGTTTCATGAATTAAAACCTCCTTTGAATATTTTTTCAAGATTATTAGGTCTTATCTACATTATTTAATTCTCAACTCAACATTAAAAATCCTCTTGAAATTTTCTAACACTTCTCATGTTGTCCTCTTATAATATGTTTACCAATCCTGTAGTCTAGACTGCCTAGGAGTGCCCTTTATCTAAGATAAAATAAAGGGCATATACCCTATTTTATCAAGAAAAAAGAGACCATGTAAGGTTAAAATAGTTAATAAATACCTTATTTAACAAATATTAATGTTATATCACCTCTCTATCATCTTAAACCCTTCAATTTCTCTCAAGACTAGTCTGTGTAACATTGGCTATGTGTAGGGTCATAACCACTTGAGTATGACTTTGAAAATATAGATTAGTCTCTACCCCCTATCATATAAGAATATAATGAGGAGTTTTAATAAAATTTTTAAGGTAATCTCAAACATGTTTAACACCCCATACCTCTAATAACTCTTTCAATTCACCTTTCTATTTGGTTAGGCCTAATCTGCAGACTTTAACAGACTGTAGGTATTCATTTCAAGAAAGTGAGACCCATACATGTATTCATCATGGATTAGTTAATGATTTTTTATCCTTTGGTTAAATATTGAGTGGAATTTTTTCATCTCATGGTTATCTAAATCTATATCTTTGCTGAAGACTATGACAATATCCAAACTACCTCTTTATTGACATTTAGCATGAGTTAGCTTGACTGTAGGTACCTATCTTAGTTGAGATTGGAGTTTCCTATAGTGATTATTTCATGATTTTTCTATAATTTTAAATTCATTGAGATGTTATTAGAGTCTATTAACTCATATCCTAATCAAACACATTCATATCATGCCTAGGGCTAAGCCAACAATCAAATTGCCAATCTCCAATATGTTATCAATCCATATTCAACATATAGGTGCCATTTTGATATCAAAAGGGGGTCTTGTAGGTGATTACCAATGTCATAAACTTATAACTCAGCTCCCTCAAATGATATTTGGGCCACTGGTTCCATTTATCATCAAATTAAGTCACTTGGTCTATAGGCGATCTTTTCAATTGGTCATGTTACATCATAATAGTGTTTAGTTTTTAAGAATACTATAGATGACACTAAAAATCTATAGTGAAAGATTAATTGAATTTGAAGCCCTCTTACATCACTCTCTCTTGACCAAATAACCATGTATAATATCAAGGCATTATCATGTGTTTTTGATATATGGTGGAAACACTTAGACTAGCAAAAACCTCAAGACACTCTAATATGAGAGGTTCAAATGTATGGGTAAAATGTGATTCAGAGATTTTAAGGTAAAGTGTCCTCTTCGAAACTTTATCCACTTGTGAGCATGGTTTGGGGTTTGTTTGAAATATTATGAATTAAATACTATCATGATGGAACTTTCAATACTCTTATACCTTAATAAAGGTCCCAAGAAGATTCAATACTTTCATATCATCATCTTCATGTCTCTGTTGGAGCACCTGTAGATGATCATCAAAATCAAAACTATGTATATGGAAGAATTGGTTATCAAAACCAATATGAAACTATTTGAATAATTTAAACCTATTTATTTCACCTTAGAATAACTCTCACTATGTTTAAAACCTTATTGTATCATCATCATGATTGTGCAAGGCTCAATTCCACCTGACTGTAGGTGGATTTTACAAAAGAAATTGATTGTGGCATGTTTTTTACTATGTTATTATTTTAGAGATGAGTTTGAGACAGAATATATTTTGGGGAGAATGATAAATTTGAAATTAAATACAAAAAAAAAAACATGTTACCTTTGCATTAACATTGTTATTAAGGTGAAAATAGGGATATAAGCCTCTGTAAATGATGGAAATCATCTATAGACTAGCAATGAATCTCTTAACTAGAAAAGTAAGATAGTTTTGTGTAACTCCTTCACACTACATAAGAAAACTAGAAAAAATACCATGTGATAAGTAAGATCACACTCCTCAAAATCACTTTCAATAACTAGTTTGTACATACCAAGCCAAATAGAAGAGAAACCATGAGGTGATGGGGATGAGCAGGCAAAAAAAGTAACTAGCACTTTTAACATTGGTTCATAAAGCCTAATACACCAAAATTATAACTATTTCCATGAAATTGGAGTATACAAAGGGTTTTATCATCCATGAAGATAATTTTATCCAACTCTTATCTTGTTTTTCATATGATACAAAGACTGGTTGACCATTTTTGCATGCAAAGGAGAGAAATGAAGAAGAAGAATAGTTTTATACCATTTTTGAGATCTCCAAGGTTGTTAAAGCATATAAGTGAGTTTATGGGACTTTAAGGGTCACTTTAGAAGTCTTCCCACGTACCAAAGTTGCTACACAAGCTATATAATCAACTAAAAACTACCTTTTCTCAATTATTTTATTGATTTCAACATATCACCTATAATTTTTTAGTTATGACTAACATATATGACATTAATATAATATGGGGGACATTAAAATACACTTTATAACATTTTTCCTCCTATATAAATCATACAAGCTTCATAAAAGACCCAAAAATGACCTTAAATGACATGACATGACACAAAAGACTAAAAGTGAATATGACCAAGGCTAAAGACACATCAAATGATATCACTAGGGCCATAGAACATAATTCAGACCCTAGAAGACCCATATAATAAATTTTCAAATATAAGGGGTTGACCTATTTTGACTTGTGGTCAAAATAGTCAACATTCTAGGTTATTTCCTAAGGGTGACAAGCCAACTATGCTAAATACCAGTAACCTACTCCTATCCATTAGGATATAGAGTCACATATGCACAAGTTAGACATTGAATTGCCTTTGAAACCACATAAAACACACCAAACACACACAAGATAAGACACTAAAGGAAACACACGTGTTTTCAAGAACAAATACACCCAACATAAATAAAACACACCTATCATAATATGTATAATACCTCAAACATTTAAGGTGAAGAAAAACCTCACCATGCTTCAACTAGGGTCAAATATGGTTCCTCTTACATCCTTGTTTCCCCATGAAATAAACTTATCATGTGGAACATTCTTATCAACAAACATCTACTCATGTTGATGGTCAAATGACTTATCATCCTCAGCTCTTCTTTTATTTACAAGTGTGCTACTTAGAACTTTTAAGGACATTCTTTCTAGCCCTCTAAGAAGCTTCTTTGAACTTACAACTTGAGAGACTTTTGACATGTTTACATGGTATTCCTCAAAATGAAACTTAAGAGTCTTCAAAGCTACTTCAACTTTCTACTCCAACACACCTAATGATGGTTCAACCTTAAGTTGGAGTGTTGAATGTGTATACACATAACATTTTCACAATTTTATCAAATACTGATGATTTTTATCTTGAAGGATCCCTTTGAGTCTCAATCTCTCTAAGTTCACACCCTATGGGGTACATTGGGAAAGGGGTGGGTAGACTATTAGTGCTTCATAGGATTGTTCTCCCTTATTACCACTTATTACTAATCTAACCAACTCCTAAAAACATTCCCCTAAGCTATTACTCCTTTTTTTCACACTCCTCCAATATTTTACCACCTTTTGTACTCATTTTCCTAACCTAAAACCCATTTTGATAGTTTATAGTATTAGTTCAACTATGTTGACCTTGTACTCTTATTGGTGAAACTCATTTAGGGTCTAGGTTAGCTCTTGGCCAACCTAGCTCATGACCTAATGAGTTTTTGTAAATAATAATACTAGGTTGACTGGGTTAACCTTGTCAGTCAAAATTTTTATAAGGGCTTATGTTTAAATCTGACTATATATACAAGATCAATTCACCATTCTTAGAAGGACATCAAGATTTATTATTCATTTACGCGTCTTTACAATTTGCTCTTCCACCATTCTACTTGAGGAGTCTTAGATTAGGGTTTCTACTTAGAAAATCTAGTCTTGTGGAGAAGTCCTAGATGCTTTGGTCTTTCTTAGTGATCCTTAAAAACCACAACAACCTCTTGTAAAACCCCTTTGTCTAAGGGATAGATTGAGTCTCAATGGGTTCATTTTTCAAGTAGGTATTCTCTAACTTTGCTCCTCTATTTAGTAGATAAAATTAGCATAAGTATTGGATTTTAAATAATAATATTCTTACTATCCATGCATTAGGGTCTTAATCATACATAGCCTAATTGAGATTTTATTATGCATGTTTATTTTCATTTGTTTACTAACCCCCACTTTATGCCACAAGCTTTGGTGAGCACTAGATTAGATTTATTTTCTTTACTTGTTATTAGTAAAGTGAATATGAAAACATAAGACTTAGTTAGGGTTATTACATGATTTTGCTTGACTGGAGGCTTTGAAACCCTCCATAGTATTATTATTTTGGTAAGAGATCCTATAATTATGTCTAATAGAATCCACATATTAGTCATGTTCTTGATTATCTAATGTATCCCCATTCAAAAGTGTAAGTAGGTTTTATCTTCTTCGAGTTAGGATTGATTTATAGATCTGATGCATTTTTTATTTCATATATTATAGTGGAACTAATGTGAATCTAACCCTTAAAGGTTTTATTTCATGTTTTTCAATTTATTTATTATTTTTATATATTTGTGATATTAGGTCGATAGGGTTGGTATAGTTTCTAACTTCTATGTGCAGGTTTAACACACAGTCACATAAAAGATGACTATATTCCTTTTATATAGGTCTTCATCAGATATAGGTTACTGGGTTGAATAGGTTAACATAGTATCTTAAAAGCTTCTAGAAAGCATACTAGGTTGACCAGGTTGGTATAGTACTCTTATAGACTTCTAGAAAACATACTAGGTCAACTAGGTTGGTATAGTCATCTTGACAGGTTTCAACAAACAAGGAACTGTAGAACTAGGTTGACCCAATCAACACAATTGGTAGAATTTAAAAGTAAAATTCAAGGCACATCAATAACAATCTCACATTCCTCTGCATCTTATAACCCACCAAGGTTCCTTTCTCTCTTTCTCTTTCATTTTAGTTATTCCTTATAGTTTTATTTTGCACAGTTTGTAGTCTTTAAATTTGTCATCATACAATAATCTAGGTCAACCTGGTCGACCTAGTTTGTATTTTGTCTTCTATCTGAGGGACTAGGTAAACCCTATCCATATAGTTATTAAAGACCCTTGTTTTTTTAAGTACAATAGTGACATTGTCGAATCTGTTCTATAATGTTTGCATACACTATCATCTGAACTGACACTATACTATGTTTCAAATTAGGAATTAAAAATTATATTTTAGGAATTACTTCACACTTTCACTTTTAGTTGTTTGCATGATTTGATTATATCACATATTATAATTAGGTGGTTTTTCAATAAACTATTTAGTTGTACTATTTTTCTATTTATTGCACACACAACCAAATCACATAATTTCAAAATGCATTTAAACATTTATCTACCCAAGGCTTACCTACTTAGATTTCATCACCAAGAGGAAAGACAACTTGGTTTTTTGGCCAAGTATAAACACATGGTTAATGGTATTTATTGGCAAAACACCCAGTACCCTTATCACTATGGGATTATGAAGTGATGGGGTAGGCCTCAATATCAAGCCAGTACCATTGTCAACATAGATCTTTTTCAGCCTAAACATCATGAAACTATCCATAGATTGATTTTTAGTTCCCTAATTTCAGCCAACTTCCCTATCAAACTTTAAATAACACTTTATAATAATCTAACAACATCCAATATGACCACTCAGTTAGCATTTGATATTCAGTTGACTACTTGCTCTTTGCTCATTAAATGTTGTGTTGAAAAAACTTGCATTGGTCAATGTTGGTGCAAGGTTTTGTGTTGTGTGCCTCAATTGGATCATTCTCATTAACCCAATTTTTGATGTATTTCCTTTCATTTCTTACTTCAAAGTATATTTCAATATCTTTCCCTATTTTTAGTACATTGTCAATCTATTCAACACATTTCTCTTATAGACTATTTTTCTCCCTATCAGTAGTACTAAGTTGACCCAGTTGACCCTATATCTCTTTTACCATTCAGATAAATAGTGTTGGGTCAACCCATCAACTATGTACTCTTATCAGGCTCTATTTTTCCAAGTTTTTAGTACTAGGTCAATCCAATCAACTCTGTACTCTTACTGCTTATCCTATCTATCTGACTCAATTCTCTATTTCTCTTTTCTCGGCATTCTATTCATTTTCCTAAATCATCATGAAGTCCCCTATTAGAATCTTCTTAGACAACCTAAATCCATTTAGACACTATATGGGGTGTTCTTTTCTTCTTCTTTTTAGCTTGTGGAACATCTTATGATGCCCATCCACACATCACTCTAGCCTTTGAGGCATCTTAAGATGCCCATCTACATATCATTTCAGATTCTAGGACTTCTAGCAATGCCCATACCTACATCCACTACCCTTTGGGTCATCTTACAATGCTCACTCTTATTTTACCTGACATGCTACCAAACTAATTCAAGTCTAATAAACCTTTCCAGACACATAGGCTTGTCTCTCATATGCTCATCATTGATATAGATGTTAACATAGATTCTTTCCCTTCTTATTATGATTTATATATGCTATCTATCTAACACTTTTTTAGGCTACTTACATAGGTCTTATCCTCTACATCAGTTACCTCTTTTCATAAACCCTAGTCTTTCTTTGTAGTCTTTTGGTTTCCCTTTTCTCATGAGTAGCATTGTAAAACCACATATAGGACCCAATCTTCCTCATGATGTACCTTTTATCCTCTTTTGTTTTCATACCTTTCCACACACTTTTTGGCACCCCTTAGGTTTCTTGTTTGTGAGTTGTAGTGTAAGATCATGGATAGGACTTGACCTTCCTCATAAATCCCATCTTTTTATTATCACCATTTATTCTTCTAATACTTTTTTTCACCCTCCTAGGTTTCTCTTTTATGAATTGTAGTGTAATACCATGGATAGGACCTAACCTTTCTCATAAAATCACCATCTTGTCATTCCTTTTCTAGAATGTGTTTTATAATGGTTACAAGTCTTGATATTTGTTCTCAAGCTTTAGCTTTTGTTTATTTTGATAGATAAAATTTGCACAATAATCTATGTTAGCATGTTTTCCTACATTTCCCTCATTCTTATGATAAATAATCACACTTAATATCATTGAATCCCTTTTTCACCCTTTGTCACATTTTTTATGGTTTGAAGTAATTTAAATTGTTTCATGTTTCATTCCACTTGATTTCTTTTCCTTTCACTCCACATTGGATAAAACAAGTTTGAAGTCAATATAGCACTTTTATTTCACCTATATATATGAGACTCTTAGATGCCATGCTCTCTAAAGTTCTCTCTCTTAGTAACTAAGTCCCAAGTATTTAAATGAAAGTCATCTTTAACACCCATGTTTGGTTTTTCAAATCTGTATAGAGGAGGAATAAAAAAATACATAAAGAAAGTTAAAATCCAAATCATTTGAAATAAAAGGAAAATATATATATAAAAGGCAACATACAAATCTCAAAATTCAAATTCACACCAAAATATGTCATTTCAAGCACATCTCCTATCTCCAATCGAAGCTCAAACTCCATAGTTAGCCTCACAATAAAACCAAGGTCCATTAGGGTGTTGTAGGCGAGTAGATTGGAATAGGAGAATTCAAAAAAATCTATGGTGCTACCTACTTTATCATGTAAATACCCAATAGTTTTAGTAGATTTATGGCTCTATAAAAGTTCCTGAGGAATAGGGAACACATTATGGGAAGGTATGTCTATTTTAATTTTCATGCGTATAGCCTTCATGGGATGATCTACATACTTCATTTTTTGATGTAAGACTTGTGTGGCCAAAAGTTATTCAAATTCCTTAAGGTCAATAGTCCTCTTATTTTGACAAACCTAATTTGAGTGTCTTGACTTCAATAAATATTTCCTCTACCTTGGTTTTTCCTTCATTCTCCCCTCCACCCATTTCATTTCCCCCCTCAAGAGGTATGCGTGATTCTAAATCTATTTTCCATAGTCTATACTTATTTTTTCTTCACATCTTAAAAACATGCTAGCACTACTTTGTTTTAGTTTTATCTATCCTTAGGACAAAATAACATGTTTGAGTAACTATGGATTGCTTTCTTTACACCATGGCTCTACATTTCTAGACTTGTTTTCCTTTATTTTACCATTTTTTATTATTGTACCACCATTTTTGTGGACATTTGAGTCTATTTCTATTTTCATGCACTTTTTCCATTATTTAGAGAGGTTGGCTTGTTACTTTTGACTCATCAATGTTGTTTTCCATTTTATGTACCTTTTTCCATTGATGATTGAGTAAGGATTGTTACTTCTAACTTATCAATGTTGTTTTACCATTTTTTTTGCCCATCTTTGTTTAATTAAGGATTATTACTGATTTCACATTGATGTTTGATTACCATCCTTTTGACATGTATCCTTGGTTTGACTTGGTGGGTTTTCCTTTCTTACTTAAGGCTTACTTGTGACTTTAGTATTTAGTAGCCTTGGATTTTTTGATTACCTGATTTACTATAAATTTTGACTTGGTCATTTGGTCTAACATAACACTTATCACCCTAGCTTGCCAAATTTTCAATTACATCCCATCCACAAAGAACCAATTATCTTGGATTTCCTATGTTTATTTATTTTTTCTCTTTAGTTTTTATTCTTGGGTTTGTCAAAATTAGTCTTTGCACCCTATACAATCAAAACTACAAACACAATAGATAACCATCTAGTGATAAAGACAAGTCAAGGTACACATCACATTTAAATTTTTGGTTATTTCCCTTTCCATCATTTATTTTCAATTATTTTATGTTTTAAAATACTGTAACTTTTTTAGCCTCTATGTTGTGTGTTAATATGTTATTTCTCGAATCCCCATGGTCTGCTGCACCTTAGTGACATGTGATGAACTTCAAGTGGGGAATATATATAAACATAGTATTTTCACACTTTTATCAAATATTGATGCTTTATATCTTGCATAAATCCATCAAGTCTCAATATCTCTAAGTGCACACCCTAAGGGGTGCATCAAAAAAAGGGTGGGTAGATCATTGGTGCTTCACAAGATTGTTATCCTTTATTTCCATTTATTACCAATCCAACTAGCTTCTAAAAACATTCCCTTAAGATATTACTCATCTTTTCACACTCCTCCAATATTTTACCACATTTTAAACCCATTTTCCTAACCTAAAAACCCTTTTGATAGTTTACAGTACTAGGTTGATTGGGTGGACCTTGTACTCTTATTAGTGAAACTCATTTAGGGTCTAGGTTGGCTCTTGGTCGACCTAGCCCTAACCTAGTGAGTTTTTGTCAATAATGATAATAGGTTGACTAGGTCGAACCTATTAGCCAAAATTTTTAGAAGTGATTAGGGTTAAATCCACCTATATATATAAGATCATTTTCCCATCCTTAGATATCAAGAGTTATTATTCATTTGTGCTTCTATACAATCTGTGATTCCACCATTCTACTTGAAGAGTCTTAATTTAGGGTTTTTACTTGGACAATCTAGTCTTATGGAGAAGTATTAGATGATTTGGCCTTTCTTAGTGATCCTTACAGACCATAACAACCTCTTGTGAATCCTTTTTGGCCAAGGGAGAGATTAAGTCACGATGGGGTCATCTTCTTGGTAAGTATTCTCTAATTTTGCACCTCTCTTTATTAGATAGAAGTATCATAAGTATTGGATTTTGAAAAATATTACTCTTATCCATGAATTAAGGTCTTACTCATACATATCCTAATTGAGATTATCTTATGCATTTATTTTCATTTGTTTTCTTGTCCCCACTTTGTGCCACAAGATTTGGTGAGCACTAGATTAGATTTCTTTGCTTTAATTGTTATTATTATAGTGAATATGATAACATAGGACTTAGTTAGGGTTATTGTATGATTTTTATTAACTAGAGGCTTTGGAACCCTCCATAATAATAATAATAATAATAATAATAATATTATTATTATTATTATTATTATTATTATTATGGTAAGAGATCCCCTAATTAGGTCTAGCAAATCCACATATTGGTCATGTTCTTGATTATCTAATGTATCCCCAATTGAAAGTGTAAGTAGGATCTATCTTCTCTGACTTAGGATTGATTTATAGATCTAATCCATTTATTATTTCATAAAAAATGCTCCTCCAACACAAAACTTTCTATCTTAAGTTCACTAGACTCCTTCATGACTGTAGGTTGTTTAGTAGAAGCTTGATACTCATACTCATTCTTAACAAAATAGTCAACTTCATGCTTTATGAAATACTCAATAACCTAATTGTTAGGCTCATAAACAAACTTACCATCAGATATACACTTCTTATGAAGAGAATCAGGCTTACTCAACTGCTTAAACTCTTGACTTATGACATTAAACCTTTACCATAGGTCATCTTGCTCTTCATGACTATCATCTTCAAGGAATCTTCCATCAAGCACAAATAGAATGACATTATATTTCTCACCATATTTATGTATCATTATTTGAAAACTATCATCATCATACATGTTGATAATTTAATTTCCATCAGTAGCTTGTGGAAAAGAATGTTCAATGCTTACCTCAGAATGCTCATATGCTCCCTTATGGATGATATAGGTGCCAAGGTCAGTTTGCTCAAAGTAACTGTATGGATCATGTCCATAAGTATCAGATCCATACTCATATAAAAACAAATAAGATATGACCTCAAGATTATAATATGTCTCATTATCCATAATAGACTACTCATGACCATTGATGACATAATTCTAATTGGATCTTGCTTCTACATAGGGTTCAAGATGAAATTTATCTAGTGGTTGAGTTCAAATGGTTACATTTTCACCATACCTTGTCCTGAAGGCTAAGAAGGACTTATAAAATGAGAGGTAGCCTCCTATCTTGGCTATGAAATATATTTATAGGTAGTTAATAAAGTGAGAAGGTAAGTCAACAACCATAATGTCTTGAAGGATAGGGAAACTTGGATAATCATGAAGGAAAAATTTCAAAATTTTGACCATTCCTACTAACTTAGTAGGTGTACCATCAAGCTAAATAAATGATTTACTATATGGTTCATATTTTATGCCCAAATTATCATCTACAATCTTGGGCATCACTAAATTACTAGCCCCACTATCCACTATGCAGTTATGAATAAGTATATCCCCCATAATGAGAGTGAGGTAGAAGGGTGGAGGATTTTCAAATTTCGAAGAGGTATCAATAATGGGATTAGGATCATTGGTGAGATCAACATCACCATGAATTTATGGTTGAGGGATAATATGAATTTGAGATAACTACTTTTTTAGAAGTTCCTTTTGGCCAGATAAGTGAAGCATCTCCAAAGAGAAAAAGAATTCTCAACACTCTTCAAAGAGTCAACAATGTTTAGAATAAGATTACTCAAATTTTATTGATTACTTGAAGGCAATGAAGTATTTTTATCTTGAGACATAGGATCATTTTTAGTATTCTTTCCAACATTATAATTTGGAGTAGGTGCAAGAGTTGTAGGGACTACCATGCTTATAGTCACACCTTGTTACCTTAGAGAAGGATTAATTGAACTTGTATGCATACCATGGGAATATCATAATTAATTCCTCTTTGATATAATATTATCTATAAATAAATAATTTTGACTGAGAACATAGGTATATTCAACTAGGAAGCTATTGAAACTCACTCCTTGAGATTGTCATCCTTCATTTACTTGTATTAGAACTACATCTTATACTAATAGTTGAGGAGTGACTCCTCCTTGAATAGCCAAAGATTGATCTCTAACTTCATTAGAATCTATGAACTAACCTTTTTTACATTATTATCCTTGAAAAAAATCACTATGCACATGTACCATTGATTTTGTGTTAGAGGTAGGAACTAGGTTGTATACATTGGTATGCCTATTGAAGTCAGGTTGCCCTTAACCTATACCCTAACCATATTTATGAGGTGGGAACCTATTAATTTGTTAAGGATAGGGATAAGGTTTTTGATTAAATTAATACTATATATTGTGTTTACTAACTTGAGCCTTTAAGGAGTTAGAACTTACTTCCCAATCAATGGTATCTTCTTTCTTCTTAGGAGTAGCTCTAGGCTTGGTATTGGCATTTGGAATTTGGGTGAAACTTGGAGTATAAATATAAGTATTTGGAAGTAGATTAATGAAGACTTTGGGAGGTAACTTTATAGCTTAAATGAGGCCATTCTCATCTCTAATGACAAGGTCATATGCTTTAGGTAAGGTGCAACCACCCATGGACTACAATATTATGGCTATGTCAATACCAATAGACCTTAAATATGTGGGAAATACAAAGCTAGCAAGTGGTCTCATGGGAAGAGTTAACCTATGCCAAGTAATTTGGAATATCTCATTAAAATCATGCATTATCTCTTTGGGGGATATTTGAATCACATTGAGCTGATGAATGAGTGATGT
This sequence comes from Torreya grandis, assembly GCA_037957365.1. Lineage (NCBI taxonomy): Eukaryota > Viridiplantae > Streptophyta > Pinopsida > Cupressales > Taxaceae > Torreya > Torreya grandis. The sequence goes on along the minus strand of JARHVA010000942.1, from coordinate 1,705,722 downwards.
GTGATCACTTTTGTCTTCAAACCTTAAAGTTAGTAACTCTCAAAAAACATCCCAAGTTATGATACAACCACTGAGCAAAGTCCTATAATAGTCAAGTGATTTCCCTCTAAGGGACATGGTAATGAGTCTAATGGAAATGTTGACCTCAGTGATATTGTGAAAACTAAAAAAGTTTGAGATATCCCTAATATGCTTATTAGGAGTGACATGACCTTCACCATTGAATGTGGGAACACTTTTGGTAAAATTAGGGGGTATGTCATCATATGAATTGAGGTGAATTAGATTTTAAGTGTTAAAGGATAAGAAGTCATGATATTTAGCCATGTTCTCCTCAATTTCCTCTTCACTCTCTTGATCTTCTTAGATTGCAAAGTCCTCTTGTTCTTCAAAGGTTAAGATAGGCTAAGGATGTTGAACTTCAAGAGGAAATTTAGGTTGAAGAGGTGGGTTTATGGGATTGAAAAATATAATAAAATATGACATAGTAAAAACCATGAAGTATGAACACTAATATATGACAAAATAATGGTATACAACTAGATATTACCTTGAATGGATTTGTCAAATGCTGAGTAGAACACCATATACAATTGTGATGTTATCAAGATCAGTATTCACCTTGACAAGTTATCTTTAGGATAATGGTCCCACTAGATGTGAAAAAAATATTATCACCATATCTTTCACCATATATGAGGTTTTTAATCTTACTATAATATTTTGGTAACATTGGAATACTTCTAGGCTTGTGGTTACCTATAGTAGAGGTAAACCTCTAGGTTTAAGGGCTAGCTCCCTAGATTGATCCTTAAATACTTATCACCTACACTAACTAATTTTTGGATGAAAAAGGATATAATTGGGCATGAAATTAGGATACTATAATGGGGTGATACATTAATAATATATCCACAATATTATCATACAAATACATGACTCACAACACTAGTCTTAAAATCTTAAATTATTCTAACATTAGTATTTCAAACATGGAGGTGATATGCATGAAACTACTCAAGGTAAGTGAATTATAGATTAGTTTTAGAAATTAAGGCTAATTTTACACTTTAAAATATACTCATATACCTGATAACACTTCATGTGACATGTTAAAGTGAAATAACTTGCATCAAACATGGAAGGATTGAGAGAAAGCAAGGATAGATGTCAATTACTTGAATTTTAACTATACATGACTCTAAATAATTTAAAAATATAGTTTTTAACTCAAAAATAGATTTAATATATTATTTAAAAGGTAGAGTATAATATTAAACTAGGAGGGCTTTGCCATACTAGGTGTGGAATTAGCAACAAGAGCCAAAATGGCTTACATTTGTAGAATGTGAGAAGAGAGAGAAGAAATTAGAGCTCAAGGTTAAAAATAACACATTTAAAGGAATTAAAAATAGTTAAATTTTATAAGGATGAATTTGAGAACAAATATTTGTAAGGTATCCTTGGACAAATTTCCATCTGAAGCATGAAACTCTCCAAAACTAGCATAGGGGTCTTCAATTATCTTCTTGGAAACTGCCTTCATGATTAGGCCTCTCTTGAGTTCTTGAAACCAAAATGTGGAGATTAAAAACATGTTTAATATTAATTATAGATTATAAAAAATCTTCAATATTCATCATATGTTTTCCTAACCACTAGTCTTCTTCATGACACTTGCACTCACCATCTGCAGTTACCATCACTAGTTTTATAGGTCTATTTTCACATTTAATACCCAAATTATATTTATTTCCTAAATAAAATACATGGAAGAGGTGATATTACAATAGGGTCCCATTTCCTTCCACTCCATTAATCACACCTTAAAATTTCCCCCAATTAGACTTATCATCTTCTCACTTGGTAATCATTCTCCATTTTCACTATCTACCACATACTGCTAAAAGTGAATGAGTTTGAAAAAGTGTTTCCATGATAATTTTATATGATAAATTAACATGGATAGTTAATAAAATTCTAAATTTACCTCCCCTAATGATACTTATCCTTCAAATATCCTTTGCACCTATAAAATACACAAAAACTTGTAAAAAACTCTATTTTCACCATGTCCGTACAAGTAGGGTACAAACCAACTAGATGGGAAAGATAATAAGAGAGTCCTACACAATTTAAAAAACATTTATAAACCAAATTAAAACTCTTAAATGTATCTTCACTCATTTATTTTAAATCAAGTATTTGACAAGGGTTTAGGAGGATTTTAGTATGTCTAGACTATTAGCATTTGTTCATAAAAACTAGACATTGAAACTATGAAAAAAATCCACTAAAATCAAGTGTATGACCTCATTAAACATAATAAAACTCATTATGTCTCCATTAAATGCTTTTTTATAGGTTTTAATGTTTGAAGTTGGCCTCTAGAGCTTCTATTTTAAATTCTTTGCACCCTAGAGTGAGTTTGAGCCAAAAATAACCCCCTTGTGGTTATTATCCACATACTAATGGATATAAATAATAATAATAATAATAATAATATCTCCCTTTAAGGTTATTAGATGAAATGGAAGGTTAATATTTCATTAAAAATGGATTAAGGCCCCTGTAGGGCTTTAGGCTTGGCCGAGGCCTAATAGGCATGACATGTGTTTTATGACTTAAAAACATCATTTGAATGCTTTATCAAGATTATGAGGTCTTATCTACATTTTTTTATTCTCAAATTAACATTCCACATCCTCTTATAGTGTTCCAACACTTCTCATGTTGTCCTCTTACCATATACTTACCAAGCCTATAGTCTAGACTGCCTGGGAGTGCCCTCTATCTGAGACAAAATAAAGGGAATCTCTATTATTTGATTAAGAAAAATGAGACCATGAAAGGTTAAAATAGGTCATAAATACCTTATATACAAAATATTTATGTTATGTCACCTCTCTATCATCTTCAACCTTTGAATTTCTCTCAAGACTAGTCTGTGTAATATTAGCTGTGTGCAGGGTCATAACCACCTGAGTATAACTTTGAAAATATAGATTATTCTCTACAACCTATCATCTAAGAATCTCATGAGGAATTTTAATACAATTTTTAAGGTAGTATCAAAAATGTTTAACACACCATACCTTTGGAAACTCTCTCAATTCACCTTCCTACTTGGCTAGGCCTAGTTTGTAGACTTTAGTAAACTGTAGGTGTTCATTTCAAGAAAATGAGACCCTTGTAGCTACTCATCAGGGCCTATTTACTTATTTTTTATCCTTTCTTTCCATATTGAGGGTAATTTGGTCATCTTATGGTTTTTTGAATCCATCTCTTTCCTGAATACTTTGCTAACATCCAAACTACTTATTTCTTGACATTTAGAATGAGTTAGCATGATTGTAAGTACTTATCTTAGTTAAGATTAGAGTTTTTTGTAGGTGATGATTTCATGATTTATCTATAATGTTCAATGCATTATGATATTATTATATTTTATTATCTCATCTCCTAATCAAACATATTCATATCATTCCTAGGGCTAAACCAATAGTCAAACTGATAATCTCCAATATGTTATCGGTTTATAGTCAAATTATAGGTGCCATTTTGAGATCAAAAGGGGATCATGTAGGTGATTACCAGTGTCATAAAGTTATGCCTCAACTCCATAAAATTATATTTAGGAATATATTTCCATTTCCATCAAATGAGGTCACTTGGTCTACATGCCATGTTTGCATTTGGTCATGTTACATCATAAGATTGTTTAGGTTTTAAGAATACTGTAGATGACACTGAAAAGCTCTAGTGAAAGATTGCTTGAATTGGAAGCCCTATTACATCACTCTATTTCAACAAAATAACCATTTATGATGTCAAGGCATTGTCATGTGTTTAGGATATATTATTGAAACACTTAGACTATCACAAACCTCAATACACTCTAATATGAGAGGATGAAATATATGGGCAAAATGTGATTTGGAGAGTTTAAGGTAAAGTGTCCCCTTAGAAACTTTATCCACCTATGAGCATAGTTTGGGGTCTTTCTACAATATTATGACTTAAATGTTATCATGATGGAATTTTCAATACTCTTATACCTTAATAAAATTCCTAATAATCTTTAATAATTTCATCTCATCATCTTCATGTCTCTGTTGGAGCACCTGTAGCTGATCATCAAACTCAAAACTATGTATATGGAAGAATTGGTTGTCATAACCATATTAAACTATTTTAATAGTTGAAACTTATTTATTTCACATTGGAAGACCTCTCACTATGTTTAAAGCCTCATTTTGTCATCAACATGACTATGTAAGGCTCAATTCCACTTGACTATAGGTGGCTTCTGCAAAGGAAACTAACCATGGCATGTTTTTGACTATGTTATTCCTCTAGAGATGACTTGAGACCAAATATCCTTGGGGTAAAATGATAAATTTGTAATAAAATATAATAAAAACATTTTACCTTTGTAGTAACATTGTTATGAAGGTGAAAATAGGGATATAAGCCTTTGTAAATGATGGAAACTATCTACAGACTAGCAATGGAGCTCTCAACTAGCAAAGTAAGATAGTTATGGTTAACTCCTTCACACTACACATGAAAACAAAAAATATACCATGTGATAAGGAATATTAAAATCCTCATAATCAATATCAACAACTGGTTTGTATGGAATAATCTAAATAGAAGAGAAACCATGAGGTGATGGGGATGAGCAAGCATAAAAAGTCACTAGCACTATTAACATTGGTTCATAAAGCTTGGTACACAAAAATTGGAAATATTTCCATGAAATTGGTGTATAAAAAGGGTGTTATCATTATTTAATATAATTTTCACCAAATCACCTCTTGTTGTTCATAACATGTAAACACCAGTTGACCATTTCTGCATGCAAAAGAGAGCAACATGAGTTAATGGGACATGAAGGGAAACATAATGGTTTTATGCCAATTTTGAGATATTCAAGGCTGATAAAGAATGGAAGTGAGTTAATGGGACATGAAGGGTCATTTTTAAAGTATTATCATGTGCCAAAGCTATTGTACAAGCCATATAATCAATTGAAAACTACCTTTTCTCAACTATTTTCTTGATTTCAATGTAACACCTACAAGTTTTTAGTTATGACTAACATATCTAACAAGAATATGACATGGGGGATGTTGAAATACACTTTGGAACATTTTTCCTCCTATAAAAACTATAGAAGCTTCATAAATGACCTTAAATGACACAAAGGACTAAAAGTGAATATGACCAAGGCTAAAAACACATCAAATGACATCACTAGGACCATGGAACATAATTTAAACCCTAGAAGACCCCTATAACAAGTTTTAAAATATAGGGGGTTGACCAATTTTAACTTTTTGTCAAAATATTCAACAATAACATTACACAAAAATGGCTTAGAGATCAATAGGTATGGCCTTGTATTTATAGCCTCTAAAATTTAACTTTCACGCAATGTGAGTTAATGTTGAGTTTAAACATGGAATGAGTTCAAACTAACCTTAGGTGAGTTGAGGATAGATTTGGTTGAGTTGAAAAGGTGTCATGTAATTTTATGATTTTCAATTAATAAGTATGTCTCTCAAATTAGATATTTTTAGATATTTTTGGAGAGCTTGAAAACTCATAAGGGCAATGATGAAGAAGCTTGATATTTTAAATTTTTGAATTTCCATTTTAGATATTCATTAATTGTAAATAGATAATTTAGATAAGAATTTAATCTGGTTTAATTACATTATTCATTTTGATTAGTATTTTAGCTCTTTTAAGAATTGTTTAAGTGCCCTACTTAATGGGTCCATAGGCCAAACTACTAGTTGTTAAGTCACAAGGTGACTAGGGATGAATCCATGAGAGGTTATTATTATGTACGAGTTAGTACCAAAAATTAGGATACCTCAACATGATTTTAGGAATTAAATAATGATGTATGGATGAAATTAGGATGTTTAGTGATTCTTAGGCTTAATTTAAAATATTTGGTATAAATTAGTCTGAAGTCTAGTTGAAAGCTAGTTGTGGCTAGAATGGGGTGTCTAAAGTTTGCCCCTATTTGAGAAGGCATTACAAGATATAGGCATAGTAACATCTTATCAAATAATGAAAAGGTCATTAAGAAGGAAAGAAGACAATGATTGCAAAAGAAGCTCCAAATAATGTTTGGGAAGTGTATAATGATTCCCTCTCAAGGGAGTGGCTGACACATATGATTGATGGATGGTCCCTCAAATATAAGCAAAAAGAAGAAGGAAATTAATCCATGGGTGAGAATAATCTAATTGATATAATGCTTGCACACATTTGATTTAAAATTACTAATTTTCCCAAAGGTAGTTATAATCAATAATGAAGGTTGAGACACTAATTTTATTAAAGGTGGTTATAATTAGTGGCACAGGTACATGCTCCAATAGGGAAAATGAGTCAAAATATTGATTTTACCATAGGTGGTTATAATAATTAAGAAAACCTAGATTGAATAATGATTTTTGGTTGTGCCCCAGTAAGGTATATTGGCAAGCATAATTCAAGGATATAACTTGTCATACAGATTAAAGATGAGTGGTGAAAACATAAATGCAATGGTGTAATGATTGAAGAGGCCACAAACAACCAAGCACACAAGGATGTGTAAAGTGATGAAAGAGATGATTGGAAGAATAAAGGTGGTTGTGCTGACTTGAGATACATCATGTATCTAAGTGCTTCTTATATAGTCTAAATAGATCTTAAGTAATTGTAGTTCACCTAGAAGTGAGAAAAAATGGAATGAGGAATAGAATAGAAGAATAAGAATTGATCAATTTGAATGATTTAGTTGTAACTATAAATGTGAATATGTTCATCCTTATTATCATTAATACAAAAAAAATGGGAAATGGGTTAATTTGATCAAGGAGGGCAAGAGGATTTACCAAGGTGAACTAGGAGAATTTTTTGTGGAACCATTACTTGTAATATTTCTTGAACTGATTTTTGTTATAGCATGTGACGATATATATAAGGACTAAATCCTGATCCAATAAATAATTGAAAATAATGAAGCAATGATAAAAACTATGATGGAAATGTTAACATATTATTATGGACAGAATCAAGAATAATGCACAAGGAATCACCTAATGAATGCATATAGACTGATTCGAGGCACAACAATGAAAAAAACAAACAAACAAACAACAATGTAAACAAACACACAAAAAGCTTGAAAGGAAAAGTAATAAAAAGCATCATGTCATCAACCAAGTTAATATCTACATGTGAAGGCTCAATTAAAGATAAGTAGGTGGTGTCCCCAAGCAAGGATACATGCAAAGGGAAGGTCACAACCCCATTGGTTATGGAATGGATTGGAACTAACAATGGATTTACCCTAGTAAGACAGATTGAGGATGACTAACTAAGTTTAAATAGGATAAATGTTTGTTAGATTTTTTAGGCTTAATATCTCTTCAGGAGATTTTAAGCTGAGTTTCAATCTTTTTAGGATTTTTGAAATGTTTTTGAATGTTTTTGGAATTTTTGAATCATCTCATCTAGATTGAAAATTATGATATACTAAATGGTCTAACTCACAATATGGTGAGATAATTCAAACTTAAAATACTCATAAAATGGTGAGAGCATGGAAAAGGGTGATTGAATTGACCTCAATGTAAATTGGGTGCTACCTACATAGTTCTAGAATGAGGCCTTAAGTTATTATAGTTTTACCTTACAATGGAGGAATCTAACTAGGTAGTAGCAAGTTCATGAATTTAGGCAAATGGTACAATATGGTAATGAGAATGGTAAAGTGATTTGGTAATTAATAATAAAGGTATCATTCCTAATTTTCCCATAGGCATTTATAATTAGAAAATAATGACATGGGTCAATGATACTAATTTTCCCAAAGGAGGTTATAATTAATAGCATGGAGTGGGATATTAAGTTTCCCACAAGTAGTTATAATCATTAACACTCATAGTGAAATAAAATAACAAATGAAGGATGAAACTACCAAACCACTGTCATATAGGTCCAATATACTACCTCTATCTAGAATATTGAATCAACTATTGAAAATTTATCTGAATCCCCTCACTGAAGGTACTTGATGAACCAATGGAATGGAACCAAGCTTAAAGGGGTGTGGAGGGAGGGCAAAAATAACTTTGGTCAATAATGAAGGTATGGGAAAAATGTCATATGGTATGGTAAAAAAAGAGGATGATATCAAAATTGGCTATAATGGTAATAGGGTTGCCCCCAAGTGACAAGGTAAAGTAAATGGAAAGGTATGAAAAAACATCAAGGCAAATGGTAAGGCAAAGATATGGTTATGTTATTCATGATATTATGGCTCAAAGATTGGTATGGGTTTTATAAAGTGGGTTAAGGTTAGCATTGGGTGAAGCATGATTGGTGGTTGGATAATGACCTCTTTATGAATAAGCTCATCTACGATGGGATCAAAAAAGTCAAGCTTCCTAATTAAGATTATAACTGTGACCCATCAAATTGCAGTTGCATAACCTTGATGAGATAAAGAGATAGTATACTTGAAAGGGCCTAGAATACTAATAAAAGGGCATTGTGAAGCTTTGTTGCTAACACAAACCAATGGATGAGGGCCTAAAATGGTAACAGATGGATGTTGAAAAGTTTGGTTGCTAACGTAATCCAAAGGATAAGGGGATATCATGTTAATGGAAGGGCATTATGAATATTGGTTGTTGATCCAAGCTAAAGGATGAGGGCCTATAATAGTGATCTTTGGGTATTATGAATATTGGTTTCTCATGTAAATTGAAGGAGGTTTAATGGTATAGATAGTGGATCAGGTACCATTATCATTAAAAGAGTGAACATGGTAAGTTAATTAGACTAAATAAGGGTGATCACATCATATGATAATAAAAATGGATAGGTTTGGTAATTAGCCCAAATATGGAGGTCTTGGTCTATGAAAATGTTTTTGGTCTAAGTCTAAGTTTGAAAGTGACATTGGTTTAGGAATAGAACTATTCTCCAAAATTTGATCAATGATAAACTCAGTGTTAAACATATCCAATGTCTAAGATCAAATTTATTACATAAATGGTTAAGGAAATGGTAAAATACAAATGCCAAACTTGGTAAAAAGTGTTTCAAATATTTTTAATCTAGGTCCAAAGATGAAAAAAGGTTACTAGAACTCTTGGAAACACAACACAAGAGCTAGACTTGGAAAATTCTAGGTCTAAGAAAAAAGGGTAAAGTGTTAGGTCTTTTTCTAACATGACACAAAAGATATAATTTTAAAAAAAAAATGTCTAAAAACAAATGGAAATTTCTAGGTCTTTTGGAAACAAGGCATAAAAGCTAGACTTATCACAAAATAGGCATAAAAGGCAAGATAATTAATCAAATAAATTTGAAATACTTTGACTCAAATTAGGCATTGAGATTCAAACATAAGCTTGAAATTTGGAAAAATACATTAGACTTTAGGCACATCGAATATATACAACTTCCCCAAAATTTAGGCACAAAAATAATTTTTAAATCAATCAAGGAACTAGCCTAAGTTACACAACCCAAAAGTGAGAGATAAATGTCTAAGCCAAAATTATGTGAGGCATAGGCATAAATCAATCAATGTTTGAATGTGAACTTATCAAGACCACTTTTGAACTTGATTTAGAAGGATAGGTTCCTTAAATAGATAACAAACTAGACCAAAATGGATGGTATAACAATACTAGACATAAACCAAGAAGAAACACATGGTTTTAAAATTATATTTGGAAACAAGGAAAAAAGTATATGAAAAAATGTGAGAGACATAATGATTCTATAATAATATAAAGGTATAAAAAATGGTTTGTTTCAATAGTCCAAGGCATAAAACTTAGAATTAAATGGGAATTATAATGACTCCCCTTTCAAACAAGTGACACACACATACAAAAGTTTGATAAATAACTAAGGCAAATGTGTGATGTCAAATAGATGGCATAATGCCTCTTCAAACAAAGGAGTGATGCATAAAAATGACTCATTTTTTACATGATATGACAAAAAAATAGTTTTGAATCGAGACCATGTAATTAAAAAGGAAAAAACAACATAAACACCTAAGTGTAACGTCCTAAATCCAAAAAACTGACAAGGTAGTTTCATAATATGAAATTATATCTATTTACTTGATCTTAAGAGAAAATTAATTTTTTAATCCAAAAAGTAAAATACACATGAAAATTAGGGTTTTTAGGCCCCCTCTTCTCTCAATATTTTTTATGATGACATGGAACTTTCGTCTACTCAACCTGTATTGACCATATATCCGTGACAAGTGGGATTGTCTAAAATATCAATTTTTGCATGTTTCTAAATGGTCCCATATGTGTGGTAAACATTAGGGTTAAACACATCATTTATATCCACATTAACTATCTTATTTTAAAAATTTCTTGTCCTTTTTATAACCACTACATCTATCAATTGCTCAGTGTAGTGCAATGTTCGATTTAAACATACATTATAAGGTAGTCTCTTACTAATGGAGCTTGCTTAGCCACTCAAACAAGCATCCCAGGAAGTCAACCTCAATTTATATACCCCTATCATGGAGTGGGGTTAAAGTGATGTTGGGAGATGAATTCTTAGGTCAACATTGCCCTGGAGAACCCATGAGGAGGTGTTTAACTCCTACCCACAAGCTAAAATACATGAAATAAAGAAAGTGGAAGGACTTTAGGGTCATTTTGGGGTCATCCAAATATTTAAAATTTTGGAGAGGGCCTCAATGAATTTCCTTCCACACTTTTGGATAAAAATTATAAGTGCAATAAGTGAGCATTTTTTATCACCTAAATTCCCTAAAGGGGATCAAGGAGAGCATACATGCGACACTTGTCTTGCAAAACAAACACTCAACAACAAACATAAAAATGAAAACTCTTATGAGTATTTAACTAAAGTGTGATTTCATTTTCATATCACCAAACAAAATATGTCATGAAGTTTATCCCCTTGGAATTATGTTGAAATCTTAAAAAAATGAAAAATAAATCAAGTAAAAGATTTTTAAAACACTAAATTTAGATGTGAGTTTTAAAACTTAGAGTGTTTAAAACTGTCTTTTCTTGGCCTTTGGGTCTTATAAAATATGTTAGGGGCTCTTTGTGTTTAGAATCAAAATGTAAGTGGACAAATGGATTTTGAAATTCAGCTCTCAGGTTCTAAAAAAATTTATACACAGTGTAAAACCACAAAAATATAGAGCAATACTACCACTTTTCCTAAAAACCCATAATTATTAGCATAAAATCGCAACTACATGTAATATATTGTTAACACAAGATCGTAACTCTTAAAGCAATATCATAGAATTTATGAAAATACTGCCACTTTTAAGGAAAAATTGTAACTTACCCTATGACACAAAATAATTAGTGGAAAACCATGGTAGTTTAAAGCAATATCACAATAGTTAGTGAAATATCACAATAGCTAAGGCAATACCATGATGGAAAGTCACAATATTATGCAATATCATAATTTTTCCTATAACATAAAATATTTAGTAGAAAATTGTGGTGATTAGACTAATATTACAACATTTAGTGAAATATTACAAAAGTTAAGACAATACCACGACTATAAAATTGTCATATTGTGATTTTAGGAATAAAAAATGTGACTATACAGATCAAAATCATGATTTCTTGCAGAATTTCTATGAACCTTCAATTTCCACTCTTATTTTAGCAAGTTTGGATTTTGACATGAGAATTATTAGGAAGATGTCATAAAATGCCTTGGAAATAACTTTATGGGGTGCAGGTCCCATCAGGTGCACCATCATGTAGACAAGGAATGCGTAGAGGTGAGGTTAGTCTAGTGTTAGTCCAATAAAAAAAATCAAAATAATGCACTAAACACTTAACACCTCTAGCCTAAACACTATGGGGAGTGTAGGTAACAAACATATAAATGAAACATAATTAGAACACAAAATAAATCATTCTTTTACCTTACTGTAGACACTATAATTTCATATCCTATATACAAATGATTGGGTGTTGTAGGCCCTTATTTTTTATTTAATCTCCTAAATAATCCCTATCCTAAATTTTAGTATATTTACCATTTATAACTTGTTAATATACTTTTACTATTACCTTTCTATCCTTCCTAACCTACTAAATCCATTAATAACCTAAGGAATCTACCTTTTAACCACTTTACCCCTGTATAACTTTGTTACCAACAACTTCACACTCACTAAATCCTACTTTTACTTATGATTAGAACAAACCTACTAATTTACATGATCAACACCAATTCAATCATGATCAGTTTTAATTCTCTAGATAAGCATCAATCCATAAATATCCAACCAACCTTTGGCTTCTATACCGAGAAACTCTAAACCTTCAATTATTGCTAGATTTATTGGATAATTAAGGATATCTATAATGACACTCTACCATAATTTTATTGCATTTGATCTGTATCCATTTGTCATAAGACCGAAGGACTACCTACATTCATGAGGAAGATTTCATTCTATTTGCAACCAAGTCCAAGGTAAGTAATAATGTTTATTTATTTCATTTTATATCAATTTCTTTGCTGTTATTTGCTTATTTAGCCTTTAGAATACCATCTATATCCCTTATTATTCATTTATTATCTTGTATCATCAAATCTATTCTCTATTTTTATTAAGCATAGTTATAAATAGAATCGATGTTAACTCATTTTGAATTGGCACCAATCCTTAGAATTAGCATCGATACTAATAGGATTGGCATCAATCCATTATGTTTAATTTTTAGAACTAAATCTTTAATATTAGATCCATGTCCTCAATTCATACTAATTTATTATCTTTTTAAACATGGCTTTGTATGTAGATGACTCTACTAGGCATAGTGCATGATGTAATCAATATCACTAATCTTCCCATAGTATCCCAACCCCTATTTGTTAATCAAATTAACATAGATTTTGAGCTAGCTCTCTACACTATAGTTTATTCTCCCTCTTTTTAAGCCATTTCCAACCAACTAGATGTCACATAGGATGATGTAAATGCTGACACAACTTATTGGGATGAATATTTTTCTTATATCAATAACTTAAATGAGGATTGAATATTAATTATCACTGTTACCATATATTTATTTATTGTAATTTCATATGTTATTTATCTAATTGATTGTGTAAAAAATTGAGTTGACATCTACTTGAGGAAGCTCACAACTCCCCAAGGCTGGTTTCTAACCAAGAAGCTCACCCAATTATCTATTAATCTATTTTTTTTCCAATTTTTTTACATGTTTGTATGTTATTTTTCCCAATAAAAAAGAAGCTCCCTAAATCATTGGATTCAAAGTGGTGTGAAACATCTCCTAATCTCTAGGTATCCATCATAAACCTTGATTTTCATTGAGTTTTTAGTAAGTAATTTAATTAAAAATAAATTAAAAACTAATATAACACTTACTTGTAGCTATAAATGGATTGTTAAAGTGTATTTCTCAGTTTTGTGCATCAAGAAGCCTTTATCAATGAAGATCCATTTGATCTTTCTCTCCTTAGAACTTTGGCTTGGCTAGTTGGCTTATGAATTTGGCATGGTAAAACTAATTGAAATGTTTATTTGCATCTATTTGAGCATTATAACTTTGGATTATGAGAGATTTAAAGATATTTTATCATAATAACATTACACAAAAATAGCTTAGAGATCAATAGGTATGGCCTTGTATTTATATCCTCCAAAAGTTAAATCTCACACAAGGTGAGTTAAGATTGAGTTTAAACATGGAATGAGTTCAAACTAGCCTTGGGTAAGTTGAGGGTAACTCAAGTTGAGTTAAAAAGGTGTCATGTAATTATGATGTTCAATTAATAGGCATTTCTCTCAAATTAGATATTTTGATTTTTTTCCATTTTTAGATATTCATTAATTGTAAATGGATAATTTAGCTAAGCATTTAATATATTTCAATTAGATAATTAATTTTTATTAAAATTTTATCTCTTTTAAGAATTGTTCAAGTGTCTTGCTTAATGGGTCCATAGGCCAAACTTCCAGTTGTTAAGTCACAAGGTGATTGGGGATGAATCTGTGAGAGGTTATTATTGTATATGGGCAGTAACTCAAATAGAGATGCATCAACATGATTTTGAGCATTAAAAAATGATTCATAGAAGAAATTGAGATATTTAGTTATTCTTAAGCTTAATTTGTAATGTTTGGTAGAAATCAATCTGAAGTTCAATTGGAAGCCAATTATGGCTAGAATGGGGTGTCTAAAGAAACCACCCAATATACCTATAGTTTAATATGAGATGGCACTTCATCTTCCTGAGTATCAAGATATTGAGAATGCAACTAAACATGTTCACAAGTGTGAACTTAGTTGGTGGGCATGGGGTATAATTTATACTGAGCAAAAGGTGACTCAATTTGCCACTACCCTATTAAATTGCATGCACAAATGGTATACAAAGTTTTATCCTCAATAATATGTTGTAAACTATGAGCTATTGAAAACTAATTTTATTTAGTAATTTGACATTTTCAAGTTTGATCAATAAAGTATTATTGCTTTAAAAGATATTAAGCAAGAGCTCATTGAAAGTGTGCATGAATATGATGTTCACTTAAAAACCCTTATTACTAAGCTATCATTTAAAATCAATCTAATTCAACATTCTCAATGGTTTATAGGAGGGTTATTACTTCTTTTTCAATGGGCCTTATCCTATAAGACCTTTATTAATCTATGTGAGGCACTAGAAGTTGTCCTTTATGCTGAAACTATGGGAAGAATTGACATGGGAATTACCCCCTTTATGGAGGCCCAAATTGTTGCTATGGCTTCTTAGTTAGAGAAGCTTATAGAAAAATTGATCATGACACTCATAGTGTCCTATGGTGTGTTTAATGTGAAGCATAGGGTCATAATAGGAACAATTATCCATGAAGGAATATTCATGCCATGTTAAAATAGTCTTGTGAAATTTGTAAGGAAGACCATGATGTACAAAGCTATCCTTTGCTTCAACATGCCACCCAAGCCAATTGTAATTATATTTTAGATATGTGATTCATACATCCATGATATTAATGATTTTCAAGTCATCAATAAGATTCATGAATCACATAAATGAGGTACTTGACAAGTTTTCATAGCTAACACATATAAAATTAGTGGCACTCAATCTTTCAAAGGTTGAGGGCATGGAAATGGATGAGGAGGTGGTCAATTTCCACCTAGGACATGTTACAAGTGTGAATCTCTAAACCATTACCAATACAATTACATGGTCTACCCTATTTATGCCTTTTTGTAAAAATGGGCATCAACTGAAAGAATGCCTAGACTTGTATGCTGATATTACCAAAGAAAAAAATGAGAACGTTGATGGAATGATACATGTTTCTATTTAACTGCTTAGTGGAAATTGCACCCTACCACTCCAAAAACTATATCCAAGATCAATATCACTACTTAAAGTGGCATTCATTCTCAACCTATTATTTTAAATCCACATGCTAAAAAGGTTCAACATGAATAAATTCATGCACAACATTATCTATATGCCCAATATCAGAAAGAGGCATTACATAACACAATGGCCTTAGTATGAGAGCTCTAAGGAGAAATTGAGTTCTTGAAAGATAAGGATGCTAGCATACATACTAAGATAAATTTTTTTATGATACCCATAGACTCAGGGCATGATGAATTTCATGAGCTATGAAAGTTATTCCTTAGTGAAGACATCATCCCCCTCCTGAATAATTGGTTTTAACAACAAATTATAAAGTCTTATAAGGATCATAATTTAAACCATGCATATAGATAAGAGACTAATGTCCAACCAAATGTAGAATCTGATAAAGAGGTCCTTATAAATGCATCTATTGATGGTTGGATGATCCATGATATTTTGATGGACATTAGGATGAAGGTTAATATTCTAACAAAGGATGCCTAGAAAAAAATGGGAGCCCCACTTTGAAAACTTCCCCACATTTTTATTTATGGGTAATAAGACTCGTGCACTATCTATAGGTATTCTTAAAGATGCCACTGTTAACATCTTAGGTGTCACATTTAAGGGTGACTTTGAAGTGATAGAGCTTGTTGAAGTTGATGACTTTCCTGCTCTCTTGGGTAGGTCTTGGTGATATGATAATAATGTTGACTTACATTTTAAGAAGTGTTATATCAGCTTTGAAAATGACACTTAACACATGTTCATCCTTATAAATAATGATCAAATGCCTCCCTTTATAGAAACTATCAATTTTGATGACCATCTCAACTTATAACATCATTGTCCAAGGGAATGAACATGTGGATCTTAATCCTAACAACATATTACAATGGGAAGATACATAGTCCATTTTAGACACTACGAGTATTGTTTGTAACTAATGGGCTCAAGGAGCATATGATCTCATAAGATATGTTTATGGTGTCATTTATATCTACCTAAGTTCCTCCCCTAAGTTATCTCAATGCCATAAAATTGTTTTCATCATTGGTCTACCACCCTTAAGGTTAGAATAGGCACCTCGGTTCCATGGTCAAATTGAGGTCAGGGAGTATTTACAGTGATTAAAATACTATTATATTAATCAACTTGAACATTTTCATGAAATCAAATTTATGTTTCAAGTAAAAACTACTCGATGGTGGTCTACTCATCAATACCAATTACAAACATGGGAAAAAGTACACACCACTATGCACTTTCACTTCCACAATGACAACCATATTTGTGCCACCCTAAGTTATGATGGTGTTGCTTCTCTAGAATAACATCTAATAAATTATGAAAGCCTTTGGAGTGTTGAAGAAACATTTTTACCATAATCTTTATGGATTCATGCATTTTATGGTACTCCACACACTTGGGCTAGGTGTGGTACATCCGTCAAAGAAACCATAGGGGAACGGATGCCTATCAACATATCACGTGGTCTGATTAAAATGTTATAATTTTATTCTCCATAGACTAATTTACATTTTTCCTTGTAATAAATCTATCAGGTAGTAGTAGGATATCATGCACTAGTTGAAGACTACATATGTCACATACATGGTGTACCTAAGGATAACTTGGCCATATTTTAAGAACCTGATACTCTTGCCTTGGATTTATTAGATTTTGATTCTCAATTTATGATCCAGAGAATTCTCACTATAAATTTTTTGATTAAATATTTACAAAGATGAAGTGGCAATATATATATATTAATTAATTATTTGTGGTTACGGATGCAGATGTGGCATTATCTGGCCAATAATTCCACACCTCTACCCATAAATAATTTAACTAATTTTGATAAATTTCCACCAATATATATATATATATATATATATATACACACACACACACACACACACACACACTAATAAATATATTTTAATATATATTTTCATTTAAAATATTTTTATCTTATAAAGTAATAATCTGTAAATTGCCCTTTTATATCAACTACATGCATATTAATCTTTTATTTTTTTTTTAAATAAAAAGAGAAAAGATCTTCATGTGGATAACAGATAAGTTTATGTGGTAGTTATAACCACACTTTATCTTGCTTTGACACATGCTATTTATCTTTACCTTGTCTTGGTGTCAATGATTTTTTTATTGCAACATGAGTTTCCAAAGAAATGTGGTATTTGGTGTTGGAATATTAGTTAATATTATGGTGTTGAAGGACTTTGGTGCTAATCATCTTGATGACAATTAATAAATATAGCCACTGCCACATATGATTCCAAGTGATAAAATGCTATGCATTAATGAATTAAACTCATCCCAAAATGGATTGAAGATTTCAACAATGTGTTTAATGAAAATCAAGACTATTTATAGGAATGTGTTTTGCATTGATAACTTTACATGGTTTGTTGATAATGAATTTTAGTCTGTATTGATTGTTTTAATTATTACTTGGCATCAATCCTTCTAGTAATGCAATAGTGTATGGCATGATGGTATTGAAAACATTTTGATTATGAACAATAATGTCTTTGGATGGTAGATGTAAATCTTTATCCTGGCCAATTACCAAATTATATAGGGCATTGAACTCCATGCCAATTTTAGTGAAAATTGTCTATTAATATGGCATGTACCCATCATACATATAGTGGCATGGACTACAACTGGTGCCAATGAGTTTGTTTAAACCACATGAAAACACATATGTAGGAGATTATATATCTAAAATGAAACATCAACCCAAAAATTAGCATTGAATTATCCATTTATAGGGAAAGACAATGTGGGGTTGTTAGAATTCAGGAAAACAATAATTATTCTCAGTCAATGTGTGAAGGCTTAGGAAATACTACAAATCCAATGCCATGCTATTGAAATAGGAAAAGTCCCAATTCAGGGAAATTGTTAATGCCCAGCCAACGCCAAGTAGCATTGATATATATATATATATATATATATATATATGTATGTATGTATGTATGTATGTATGTACATATATATATATATATATGTATATATATATATATATATATATATATATACATACATATATATATATATATATACATACATACATATATATATATACATATATATATACATATATATATATACATATATATACACATATATATATATATATACATATACATATATACATATATATGTATATACATATATATATATATATACATATATATATATACATATATATATATATATATATGTATATACATATATATATATATACATATATATATATATACATATATATATATATATACATACATACATACATACATATATATATATACACACACACATACATACACACACACACACACACACACACACACACACACACACACACACACACACACACACACACACACACACACACACACACACACACACACACACACACACACACATATACATACACACACACACATACATATACAGGTGGTTTTATAAGGGAAAGAGGATTTTGCAGAGAAGCAGTGATATGCATAGAGGAAATTTGTAGATAGAGAATATTTGGGCTACAAAGGTAGCAAAAACCTTTGATAAAATTATAGATGTTTATTTTGTGTTGCATAGATAGATATCTGGTACAAAACTATATTATTTTTACTTAGAGATTTTTTTTAATCATTCTTGAAAAGTTTTTAATAAGATCAAAACACTTATAGAGTGGACTCGAGGATGTAGCCATTTGGTGAACCCCGTAAATAAATCTTCTATGTCATATTTTTAATTTCCTCTATATGATCAAAAATCATTTCAATTTCTTTTATTAAATTATGGAAGTTTTATAATTTTATTCTTTGGATTTACTTAAAGGAAAATTGGAAATTAAATATTCAGTTTTTATTCCAATCTAAGCAGATTGTAAAAGTTTTTATAACTTGGATTTTTGGATTAGTTTAGTATCAGAGCCTATGATCAAGGCTATTTAACATAGTGTCTGGTAATTACAATAGTCTTGTATGTTAACCATGTCTAAATCAAGATGTGGTGAAGGAGAACTTGTAGAGTTTGATCCTAAAATTGGTGTAAGGCATGCAAACCAATAGTCAAGTATAGGAGTAGATATGTTTGAGGCATAATTCTAGCATGCTTTCTTTAACATGAAAAACATGGTTGAGGAAATGTATGAGGAATGTAGAAAGGAGAAATCAAAGGAAGATAAATTTGAAGGATAATAAATTATTCTTTCACCTTCTAAGAAATCCTCCTCTTCTGTAGATGGTAAAACTATTCCACACTTAAAATTAGATGTTAAATCTGATTTGCCAGTTTATAATAATGATCTGAGTGCAAAAAAATTGGATAAATGGGTCAAGAAAATTGAGATATATTGTAGGATTCAAAATATTCTCAGAGAGGAAGCCAAAATTTAGTTAGCCACTCTCTGTATGAGTGGTACAACACTCAACTAGTGGGGGATTAAGATTCAAGAGGATCTCAAGCAACATGGTAAGATAATCTCCTCCTAGAATGATTTTGTTACTGAACTAAGAAAACAATTTTATCCTTTGGGTTATATGTAGCAAGCTACTATGGAGTGGTAGACATTAATATAAAATAAAGGTCAGAGTGTGTAGGGTTATACTCAAGAGTTTATAAAGAAGGCATTAATATTAGGCATTCCTATGTATAGTCTAGAGACATTATTAAAATATATTAGAGGTTTGCATAGATATTTGAGACATACTATTCTCATGTTTAATCCTTCTAACCTTGATGAAGTCTATGTGCAAGCTACCCATATGGAAGCTAAGGGTAATATGACCACTGAAGGATATAGAAATAAATCTCACAAGCCAATTGAAAATAAAGGTAAAGGTAAAGGAAAGGGTAAGGGTAAGTCTACTTACACTCTTAAGAAAGAGGAAGGAAAACCTTTATGTAATAATTACAAGAAGAATCATGATGAGGCTAATTTTTGGAAACTCCAACCAGAACTTAAGCCAAAGAGGTTCTATAATGAAAAGGAAAATAAGGCTAATACTATGATACAATAAAACTTGGGATCAGATTTTGGTGATGAAACCAAAATGACTGTTATGGGTCTGAAAGGTTCAACTTCTTCCTGTTATAACACTAAAGCTTTTTAATTGCTTCATCTTCTAAAACTAAATCTATACATGCTAAAATAAAAATAAATGATCTTTTCCACGTTAGATTCATATCTGAGCATACTAAAGTAGATACTCTTTTTGATAGTGGATCATAAGATAATCTTATTTTTGAAGAGGTTGTTAAAAATTTAGGACTCAAAAGTAAGATAAATCCAAAACCATATCTTTTAGGATGGGTGTGTGATGATGTAAAATTATAGGTCACAAAAACATGAACCTTGAGGTTTGTTATTACTTCTAAATTCATTGATGAAGTAGAGATAACTTTAGTCCCTTTGGATATCTATGGAATTGTTTTGAGTAGTCCTTACTTATATGATAAAAAGGTAATCTTTTATGGAGAGGATAAATAGTATGTAATTGTAAAGGATGGGATTGAATATATAGTAATATCCCATTGTGTTAAAGCCAATTTGACTGTTGTTTTTGTAGGATAAATGAAAAGACTTATAAACTTGAGTAGGAGTTTTGTTCTTATGATTATAAAATCCAAGGATAATGAAAAATCTAAGGCCTTATAGGGTTGTGATCCTAAACATCAATTTTAAATAGAAAAGATTATTTATGATTACAATGTTGGTCTTTAGGAGCACAGGGTTTGCCCCCTAATAGGGAAATTCAACGTGAGATTCAACTGTAGTAGGATTCCTCTCTCCCTAATATTGGCATGTATAATTGTTAGTAGTAGAGAATGAATAAATAAAGAAGCAAGTGATGGAGTTATTTAAGAAAGGAGTCATTTAGACAAGTAACTTTCCATGTAGTTCACCTATTGTCTTGGTACCAAAGAAGGGTGGTACATGACAGATGTGTGTGGAATTATGAGCTTTGAATACAATCATGATTAAAAATTGATACCCTCTTCCTCATATTGATGATTTGTTAGATTATTTGAAACATGAAAAGTATTTTACTAAGTTAGATTTGAGAAGTGTTTATTACCAAATAAGAATAAGTGATGGTGATATTTGGAAAACCACTTTTAAAACTAAGTGCAGTCTTTTTGAGTTGCTTGTTATGCCTTTTGGGATTTTTAATATATCTACCACATTTATGCAAGTTATGAATGATGTGTTAAGACCATTTCTTGATGATTTTGTAATTATGTACTTGTATGACATTTTAATCTTTAGTAACACATGGAAAGATCATCTTAAACACATCAAGAAAGACTTAGACACTTTGCAAAAGGAGAAACTATTCCTAAAGATGTCAAAATGTGAATATTCAAAACCATCTTTGGTTTATTTAGGCTATGTCATAGGGAATGGTTCATTAAAAATAGACCCTAAAAAAGTCTTAGCCATAGTAAATTGGCCAAGGCCTAATAATGCAATAGAAGTTAGAAGTTTTCTTGGAGCAATTCAATTATAGAAAAAAATTATTTCTAACTTATCTTATATTTCATCTCCTTTACATGATTTAAAAAGTGTTAAGCAGGTATTTCAGTGGGGAGGAAAGCATAAAAAAACTTTCAATACCCTAAGATAAAAGATAAGTACAACCCCAATTCTTGCACTTCTTGATTTACAATAATCTTTTGAGATAGAAATTGATGCTAGTGGGTATGCAATGGGGGTAGTATTAATGCAAAATTGAAAACCAGTGTGTTTTCATTAGGAAACCTTTACAAGTGTAGTTAAAAATTGTCCTACTTATGATAAAGAGTTGTATGCTTTGGTGAAAAGTGTGAAAAAGTAGAAACACTATTTGATGGGCAAAGATACAATCATCCATATAGATCATCAACCTTTGTAGTAACTTTAATCACAATCAAAGCTACAATAATCATGGCACTTTCGATGGATGGGATTTTTGTAGTAGTTCCATCTTGTTATAAGGTATAAAAAGGGAACACATATAAGGTTTCATATATGCTTTCTAGACCTCCTATTGTAGCATCTACTATTTTAAAACATAATCCTTTTGTTAATGAAATATATAAGGAAAAATATGCTAGAGATGTTAATTTTAAGGATGTCTATGAATATTTGATAAATGGTAAATTATTAGAAGCATTTGACTATCATGTGCATAATAGAATGTTATATCATCTTGGAAAAATCTATATTCCATAGGATGAAAGAGTTCACATGATTAGAGAAGCTCACACTTCTCTTGTTTCAAGTCATTTTGGCATTGGTAAGATAGTTGCACAGTTACAAAGATATTGATATTGGCTCTGTATGATAGAAAATGTATCTAAATATATCAAAGGTTTTATTCTTTGTTCCATAAGTAAACCTAGTAATCAGAAGTTAGGATTTTATACACCTCTTCCTGTTCCTAACAACCTTGGGAAAGTATTTTTATGGATTTTTTAGGAGGTTTACCTATGTCAAAAAGAAAAAATGATTATTTATATTTGGTTATGGATAGGTTCAACAAAATTTGTATTTTGGTTCCTTGTACTTAATATGTTACAAGCAAGGATGTTGCAAATTTATTCTTCAAGAATATCCATTTCAAGTTACCCACTTCTATTATATCTGATCATGATTCTTGATTTGTTGGTGAGTTTTGGTCAGCTTTGTGGGATTTAATGGATACTAATGTAAATAAAATCACAACCTTTCATCTAAAACTAATGGGCAAATAGAAGTCGTCAACTAAATAGTGGTACATTTACTCAGGAGGTATTGTGGTAAACATCCTAAATTATGGGATAAACATTTATATTATGTGAACATTATTATAATCATGCTTCATATTCTTCTACTTTAAAGTCTCCTTTTGAGACTTTTTTTGGTCATTTTCCTAAGTCTCCTTTGGACTTCTCTTTTGAAAAATAATCTAACTCAGTGGTAGATGGAAATAGTGATGCCATGAAGGTTAAAAAGTTCATTAAGAGAATTTAGATGATTCAAAAATATATTCAAGAATAGTTAGAGAAGAGCCAAGCTAAATATAAGGCTATGCATGACAAACATAGGGTTGATCATCAATTCAAAGTGGATGATCAAGTTTGGATTTACATTAGCAAGGAAAGACTGAAAGGTGAAAGTAGAAAATTAAAACCAATTAGGTATGGTCTTTTTATAATTTTGGAAAAGATTGGTACAAATGCTTTCTAATTGGATTTACCTACTTATATGTAGACTTATTCAGTGGTTAATGTGGAAAACTTGAAATTTATGAGCCTCATATGATCATGGATCAAGATGAGGGTATTCAAGTTCTTAATGTTGATAATTTTGCTTCTAAGTCTCTTCATGAGTTTCAAGAAGATGTTATTATTGACAAGAAAACCATAACTACACGAAGGGATGATATATAATATCTTCATGTTGGTTTGAAAGGAATACATCCAAATAAGACAAAATGGATGAAAATTAGAAAAGTGAGTGAAAAATACCCTCACCTGGTTGATAATTAAATTCAAATTTTGGAGGTCCAAAAGCTCTTAGTGGGGAGGAATGATCTAAATAATTCCCAATATAAATTTTTTGATCAATTATTGACAAAGATGAAGTGGAATATATATATATATATATATATATATATATGCCACTTCATCTTTGTAAATAATTAATCAAAAAAAATTTACCCACTTCTATTATATCTGATCATGAATCTTGATTTATTGGTGAGTTTTGGTCAGCTTTGTGGGACTTAATGGATACTAATCTAAATAAAATCACAACCTTTCATCTAAAACTAATGGGCAAATAGAAGTCGTCAACTAAATAGTGGTACATTTACTCAGGAGGTATTGTGGTAAACATCCTAAATTATGAGATAAACATTTATATTATGTGAACATTCTTATAATCATGCTTTATATTCTTCTACTTTAAAGTCTCCTTTTAATACTTTTTTTGGTTATTTTCCTAAGTCTCCTTTGGACTTCTCTTTTGAAAAATAATCTAACTCAGTGGTAGATGGAAATAGTGATGCCATGAAGGTTAAAAAGTTCATTAAGAGAATTTAGATGATTCAAAAATCTATTCAAGAACAGTTAGAGAAGAGCCAAGCTAAATATAAGGCTAGGCATGACAAACATAGGGTTGATCATCAATTCAAAGTGGATGATCAAGTTTGGATTTACATTAGCAAGGAAAGACTGAAAGGTGAAAGTAGAAAATTAAAACCAATTAGGTATGGTCTTTTTATAATTTTGGAAAATATTGGTACAAATGCTTTCTAATTGGATTTACCTTCTTATATGCAGACTTATTCAGTGGTTAATGTGGAAAAATTGAAATTGTATGAACCTCATATGATCATGGATCAAGATGAGGGTATTCAAGTTCTTAATGTTGATAATTTTGCTTCTAAGTCTCTTCATGAGTTTCAATAAGATGTTATTATTGACAAGAAAACCATAACTACATGAAGGGATGATATAGAATATCTTCATGTTGGTTTGAAAGGAATGCATCCAAATAAGACAAAATGGATGAAAATTGGAAAAGTGAGTGAAAAATACCCTCCCCTGGTTGATAATTAAATTCAAATTTTGGAGGTTCAAAAGCTCTTAGTGGGGAGGAATGATCTAAATAATTCCCAATATAAATTTTTTGATAAATTATTTATAAAGATGAAGTGGTATGTATATATATATATATATATATATATATATATATATATATATATACATACCACTATATATATATATATATATATATATATATATATATATATATATATATATATATATATATATATATAGTGGTTACAGATGCAAATATGGCATTATTTGGCCAATAATGCCACACCTCCACCCATAAATACTTTAATTAATTTTGATCAATTTCCACCAATATATATATATATATATATTGGTGGCAATTGATCAAAATTAATTAAAGTATTTATGGGTGGAGGTGTGGCATTATTGGCCAAATAATGCCATATTTGCATTTGTAACCACTATATATATATATATACATATATATATATATGTATATATATACATATATATATATATATGTATATACATATATATACATATATGTATGTATATATATACATATACATATATGTATATATATATACATACATATATATATATATATATATATATATATATATATATATATATATATATATACTAATAAATATATTTTAATATATATTTTCATTTAAAATGTTTTTATCCTATAAAGTAATAATTTGTACATTGCCCTTTTATTTCAGCTGTATGCATATTGATCTTTTAATTTTTTTAAACATAAAATAAAAAGAGAAAAGATATTCATCTGGATAATAAATAAGTTTATGTGGTAGTTATAACCACACCTTATCTTGCTTTGAAAAATGTTATTTATCTTTACCTTGTCTTGGCACCAATGCATGTTTTACTCCAACTATGAGTTTCCAAATAAATGTGGTATTTGGTGTTAGAATATTAGTTAATTTTATGGTGTTGAAGGAATTTGGTGCTAATCATATTGATTCCAATTAATAAATATAGCCACTTCCACATATTATTCCAAGTGATAAAATGATATGCATTAATGAATGAAACTAATCCCAAAATGGATTGAAGATTTTAGCAATGTGTTTACTGAAAATCAAGACTATTTATAGCAATGCATCTTGTATTGATAGATTTACATTGTTTATTGATAAAAAAATTTGTTTCTTATTGAGTATTTAAATTATTATTTGGCACCATCCTTATATAAATGTAGAATCGTATGACATGATGGTAATTGAAAATGTTTTAATTGTGAATAACAATGCATTTAGATGGTAGATGCAAATGTTTATCTTAGCCAATTACCAAATTATATAGGGCATTGAACTCTATGCCAATTTTGGTGTAAATTGTCTATTAATATGGCATATACCCATCATAGATATAGTGGCATAGACTATAACTAGTACCAATGAGCTAGTTTAAATCACATGAAAACACATATACAAGAGATTATATATCTAAAATGGAATATCGACCCAAAAATTAGCATGGAGTTCTCCATTTGCAGGGAAAGATAATGTGGGGTTGTTATAATTTAGGCAAACAATAATTATTCTCAACCAATGTGTGAAGACTAGGGAAAACACCAAAAATACAATGCCATGGTGTTGAAATAAGAAAAAACCCAATTCAGGGAAATTTTTATTGCCCCACTAGGGAAAATTGTTAGTGCCCTACCAAATATATATATATATATATATATATATATACATATATATATATACATATATATATATATACATATATATATATATATATATATATATATATATATATATATACATACACACACACACACACACACACACACACACACACACACACACACACACACACACACATATAGCAAGTGGTTTTATAGGGGCAAGAGGATTTTACAAAGAAGCAGTAAATGCATAAAGGAAATTTGTAGATAGAATATTTGGGTTACAGAGGCAACAAAAACCTCTGCTAAAATTACAAAGTTTTATTTTGTGTTACATAGATAAATATCTAGTATGGAAGTGTATTATTTTTACTTAGAGAGATTTTTATAATCATTTTTTAAGAGTTTTTAATAAGATCAAAACACTCATAGAGTGGACCTAGGGACGTAGCCATTTGGTGAACCTCATAAATACATATCAATCATTTTTTAATTTCCTCTCTATGATCATAAATCCTTTAAATTTATTTTATTAAATTATGTAAGTTTTATAAATCAATTTTTTAGATTTACTTAAAGGGAAATTGGAAATTAAATATTCAATTTTTATTCCAATCTAAGCAAACTGTAAAAGTTTTTATAACTTGGAATTTTGGATCAATCTAAATATGCATATCAATAATAAATACAAAAGGGAAAGCAAATGGTCATGCATTAGGTTGATGAGGGTACCATTTATGATCTACCAAAACCAACATTCAATCATTTACATATGCATATAGACTATGGAGCACATGACATTAGAGATACTATGCAGTCCATGAAGAAACCATATTATACACCACTCTAAATGGTTTATCATAATATAAATGGGATGGAGGATGTATCTAAGATAACCACTGTGAGTAATTACTAATTTGATATTAAGTTAACCAATAATTTTGAACTCTTACAGGAATATCGAGACATTTTCCCATGCAACTACATAAAAATGAAGGGAGTGTATCTATCATTAGGCAAGATCCATATAAAGTTGGTTGAAGGCACTTGACCAGTGAAAAAATGACCATATTAAATAAGCCCTAATATGTGTGTTAGATTTAAAGAATAAATTGATAGTATGTTGCATGCTAGATTTGTTACTACCATAGATAAATCTGAGTGGGTTATTCTTATGGTGATCAACATCAAAAAAGATGGTCAAATTCACATTTATGTGGACTACATGAAACTCAATGTTGTTTGTGTCACTGACCCTTTCCCAATGCCATTCATGGAGGAAATTTTGGAAGGTTTTTTGGATGTGATATCTACACTTTCATTGGTGGTTTTTCTAGCTATCACCAAGTGCAAATTAGTGAGGAAGATAAAGAAGAAACAACCTTTACAACTAAATGGAATTATTTTGTGTATAATATTATGCCATTTGGCTTAAATAATGTACAAGTAGTTTTCTCATGTATTTTAGTGGTAGCCTTCAAGGATTTCATCCATAATTTCCTTTAGGTGTACCTTGATAATTTTTGCATTGGAACATGTATGGTTTAGTGCATGACCACTATGATAATTTTTGCCTCATACTCAAGCATTATTATCAGCTTCAGATCTTAAATCTTAAAAAGTGTATCTTTGTGATGCCATTTGGAATCCTAGTGGGACACATGATTTACTAAGATGGATTAATGGTGGATCCAACCAAGATTATGATCATTTTTCAAATTTTAGCTCCAACCACTCAATGTATGGTCTACACCTTCTTGGGTCACACTAGATACTATCATAAGTTGATTTGGGGTTATGCTAACATAGTATCTCTAATGGAATAACTAGTCAAACTGAATGACCTAATATTATGAACTACTACACACTAGCAATCATTTGATTCTCTAAAGGAAAAATTAGTGACTATGCCCATTCTCCAGTTCTCATACTGGACAAAACCATTTTATGTTCATGTCGATGCTTTAGGCATGGTAGTGGGAGCCATCCTTTCACAACCTTATGAAGGAAACCTTGGTCATCCCATTTACTTTAATATCAAGAAGCTCACACTAGATAAAATAAACTACTCTACTACAAACCGTGAGGATTTATCCATGGTTTATATACTATATAAGTTTTACCAATACTTATTTATGACTCCATTTTTTTTATATAAACAACATGAAATTCTCAAGCATTTGGTTAATAATCTAGTGTTACATAGATGAATTTACTAATGGATTGTCCTATTATAGGATTTCTAGTTCTCTATGGTTGTAAAACTAGATAAAACTAATTTTAGTCTAGACCACATATCATGCATTCAAACTAGAGAATTGGTACACATAATAGAAGATGATTTAATTGAATTTAAAATATTCTAAGTTATACACATGCCTAAATAATTATGAGAAATTATTGCTTTTATCATAATATGATCAACACCAAACCACCTTAGCACCTAAGAAAAGAATTAATTGGTTGTTCACACTACCCCCTTCCAACTTATTGGAGGAGACTTATACAAATTGAGACATGATGAGGCATTATGAAGCTGTGTAATATAGCATGAGTGCGATGAAGTAATTAAAGAAGTAAATGAGGGTATTGTAGGAGGACATTATGCTGGTGATGCAAGGATATTAAAGGTCCTACTAGTTAGTTATGGAAGCCCACATTTTTCAAGGATGACAAAGCCTATGCGTACCAATGTGATATATGTCAACACGTAGGTAAATAAAACTATCAAGATGCCATGCCCCTTCATCTAATGTTTTCTCATGAACCCTTTGAAAAATGGGATATTGATTTTTTTGGCCCCATTTAACCTACTATAAGACAAACTGGCATGCATTATATCATTACTACCATATATTATATCACATGATGACCTGAAGTAGCACCCATATAAGATTGTACTATTATTATCACTGATATATTTCTATAGGAATATATCATCACATGATATGGATGCCCATTAATTATAACCAGTGATTGTGGCACTCACTTTATCAATGTAATAGTGTGTATCCTCTTAGTTGAATTCATGATTTCACACCATAAGACCATACCATATCACCCTCAAGCCAATGGTATAGTTGAATCTTTCACAAAAGTCCTTGGTAATACAGTGACTAATATTTGTAATATTAGTATCACTGATTGGGATGATGTTTTAGAAATATTATGGGCTTACCAAACTACACATAAAAGGTTGAACATAAGTACTCCCTTTAACCTTATCTTTGACATTGAAGCAATATTACTAGTGGAATTCATTGAACCTTCCTTGAAAATTACACACATTGGTAGATTAGATGAATAAGAATACCTAAAGGCTTGATTGGATGCTTTACTTTAGTTGGATGAAACATGAATTCTCTCACATTGAAGTCAAGGGGTCGAGAAGCAAAAATAAAAATCCTAGCATGACCAACATATCAAAACAATTGTTTTTCATCTTAGTATGCATGTATTAGTCTATGATTCAAAGTTTGCATTCTATACAGGTAAACTATGGATCTAGTGGAATGGTATATTTATTATTCATGATATCCACCCAATAGGTTCTTACAAGTTAAAAAGGTTAGATGGTCAATTCCTTATAGGCCATTTTAATGGTAGTTGTATCCAACCCTACCATTCTATGTAACACTTTTAAGCTCCATAAATAAAGCATATGCCAATAGCTTAACTTAGGAATTGGTTTTGTTTTCAAATAAGTATGGCATTGGTTGCACACCTTTTGTTAGGGTTAATTTAGCACATTTTGAGCTCTCTTATATTCATAACTATACCATTTATCACTATTACCTTCTTAATAAATGAATCTCAAAAAATTATGCCGTAGAACACCATACACATATTTTAGTGTGGGGTAAGTTTGATTATGGATAAAATAATTAAACTAAATTTCATAAATAAAAAGTTAGGAAGAACGTGTGTGATTATAAAAATCTTAAAATACAAGGAGGTGTGTAACAGGTGGTGTGTGATCCATGAATGTGAGATGAAGATGACAAAGGAAATGTCATTAAAAATAGATAAAATGAAAAAGTTAATTCTTGCAATTAAAAATGAAATTTTGAATTTTTTTACAACTACCATGCATTATAGGAAAGACACAACAACTTTAAAAATAAGGATCAGACAGGTTCACTTATTGATGAATTAGTGGAATAAATGGCAAGCATGTCAAATTGATTCCATGGCATGCCATTTGAAGTATTAATTATCAAAGTGATATATGGTAGTGTGAAGGGGTAATTAAATTTTAAAAAATTATATCTATAAAAAGCCTATAGGGTTCTCATTATAATTTTTATTGTTGAAGAATTCAAAGGATTTGAAATCTCAAACAAGTTTTTACAAGAAGTAAAGAAGGTGTCTTCATAGAATTTCAATGGAAAAAAAAGTAGAGGTTGAGGCAAAGCTCATTTAAAGAAAGAAGAGTGAAAACATGACCATGGGAACATGTGTGAGTGAGTTTTAGGTTTCAAATGTTATATCCACCATTGAAGGAGGTTGAATCAAGAAGGTCAAAGTGTTTGATTTTAGAAAAGGTGATAAAACATTTTCATTTGGAAAAATTGTTTGACTGCACATTAACCTTTAGGTACCCTGGTTGGTGATGCAACCAAAGTAGAATTCAAGTAGGAGAAGAAACCCATTAATAGTAATCCATAAAGTAGAAGAGTGTGGGGGTACAAAGGAAGGTAGTACTATTTTTATCTAAGAAGAGGGTTATAATGTACCCATTATTCAAAAACCACACAACATGCAAGGTGATAACCTGGTAGAGCTGGTGAAAGAGACATATGTCAGGAAAGCATCATAGATGGTGTGCATAGGGAATAAGGATACCATGACACCACTTCCACCTCTAATTTTTATAGAATAAATGTAGTATCTTGAGATAGTTTTGTGCATGGATGATTGGGAATCCAAGGTTTCCACTTTCCAAGTACTTGACTACAGTCATCACCAATCTGAGAATAAGGGTGACTTATAACGAGACTACCATATCGAGTACACAATCATAAGGAATAAGGTCACCTATGATCTCAAAGTTCATAATTTTTTAGATGATGTGGGTGTACTTAAAATCTTCCAACTTCCATACTTTAGAAAACCTCATGAGGGGGTACTATTTCTAATTTCACGCATCCATGAGGATTGCATTTAATTTGTAAGGCATAGAATAAGGATTACCCCCTAATGGATAAACAAAGTAATAGGGCTACTATGTTTAGGAGTTGATATCCATGTGGATATTGATTATTAATATGATATTTATAAAACAATGATGATGATGAAGTATAATATGGAAGGCCATGACATGTACATTATGAGTCTTTTAGATCTCACCTTTTGGGTAGATACGCAGCAGGCCATGAAAAATTTAAGGGCCATAGATATATGGAAGGAGGTAGATATGACCTACCTCAATGTTGTAATTAAAATGGTAAAGAGGAATAAATATAATTACTCCTAGTATTTTTTTGAGATAATTGAATAAGATGTGGAGAAGGCCCATAGATTTCCTAACTACAAGTTTCCATGGGGTGTGCTTTTACTTTTGCTTATTTTTGATGAAATTGTCCCAAAGTATTCTAGTAAAGAAATTAAGTGGGTCTACCCACCAAAACACAAGTCCCCTACTAAGATTTTAAAATAATTTACATGTCTAAGCACCATCACACCCTCATACAAAATGAAAATTAAGGGTTGGTTCGAGGGGATGAAAGAAGCTTTTGGTAATGAGTGGTGTATACCCAAAGATTTTCCCACACAGATGGGGAACTAGGATAATTTTGATGTTAAACAACATTATTTTCTCATGTGGATATGGATGAGAGCAACAATAACTGGTTAGGATGGTTCAAGTTTACCTATACATACACTATAAAATATTTCATGGATTTTGTTAATTACATTGTGGATGCACACCCGGTAAACACTAATGCTAACAATATTGGCTTTGAGGTTCACACGCTTTACAAATTTATATATCTATATGGGAAAGTATACATACATAGAGTAGAATGAATCAAATAAAATTGATATTAATCATTTTAAGATAATCGTGTATGGGAAATATTTTTGGTTTACTATATGTTCAAGCCTAGGAAGAAAATGTTGGGAAGATGAGAGACAAATAAAGAACCCCTCCCTCTTCAACCAAAAACACCAATAGAAATAAGGGTGCAGAAAAGGATAAAGAGTCCAAGACTTGAACCTACTAGTTCTAATAGGGTGTAGGAGGAATAACATAGAGCTGATACCAAATGACAAAGTCAAGCCTCATTTCTAATAAAAGCCTAGGGGTTACCTAAAGAATAATTGAAATATCGCATCATTGTCACAAAAAAATAACTATCCATTTGGGTCCATAGTTTTTGACACCCAACATTGTGATCTCTGAATAAGGTGAAGCATTGTCAATAGTGCAACCTAAAAAATAACCCACCTCTAAACTTAATAAAGAACAACATGCTTCTGAGGATCCACAAATGGACATCGAGAGTCCAAAAACTATTGAGGAAGAGGTAGGAATAAAGACAACCGCCAGCAAAGAGGTCAAGATGTTGGCACAATAAAACAATGATAAATGGGTCTTGAAATTATAGATCTATAACATGACTCTCATAAGGGCAAGAGGCCTATTGAATAAGTGAAAGAGTTTTAATAATAAATTAAGGTTAATGATGACCTTCTTTCTCACATCTTATTCCATTAAGGTATCCCAGATGAACAACTTTATATGTGGGATTATTTCTTCAAAAATTAATCCTCCATTTAAACTCAACGTGAACTATTTTTTATATAGACATATACAATGATGAAGGTGATTTTGGGATTACCAAGGCCAACACAAATTTAATCATGGAGCGGTTAAATATTCCAAAGTCTATTTGGGTGGATCCCCTTAAATTTTAAATAGCTCAATTTATCATGACCCTAATAAAATTAGCCCTAGAGGTCACTAGGCAAAATATTATCCATATTAATGATGTTGGCTAGCTTTGCCACAAACATTGTGAGGTCAACTAGATGTATTAGGAGGAACATGAGAAAAGTCAAAGGCTTGAAGAGGAACTAGAGGTGCTCAATCACCAACATGATATAGATGAGGCATCATGACTAAAGACACTATCCCTTTTTCAAATAGTATTGAAGAGAGATCCAACACTTGTTGATGGGATTAATCTCACTAGCAAAGTCATAGACATATTGGAGACACTAGTGGATATTCTGTTGAAGAAATACAAGAAAGAAGTGAACCCAAAACAAGAATAGATGTGGGAATTTTTTTTCAAAGACCATAGACATATTCAAAATATTTTTGACCAAATTAGGTGTCACTATTCCCATCAATGATGGGGTTTTTGTAAACCTTGAATGTTTAAACAAAATTTTAGAAGCATGAATTCAACTCAAAGAGAAACAAAACCAATAAATGGCTGAGGACACACTAAATATCAAAGACATATCCCAACATGCTAAGGTGTTCTAGGACATGGAATAACTAGAGAAATATATAAGCACCCATCACCAATAACTTAATGCTAGTTTTTTAACACTTTGAGGGAAAGTTTTGGTAGAATTCAGGTCACTCAAAGATACACACAAGGATATAAATTCTAAGCTTGAAATTTTGATGAGTCAAGTAGGTGATTTCCTAGAACATACTAAGGAAGTGAAACAACTACATGATGAGGTGGAAATGATCACTTCCAATCTTCATAATGCACTAAAAAAATGGGAGGAGATCAAATGCCAAGTGCAGTAGGTAAGACTTGAATTTTTTTTATATGAAGAATCTTAAACATAGTTTTGGATGGACTATCAATATAGTGGGGGTTAATATTGGATCCTAAATTTTGTATTTATATATTCTAGGGGATTTGGAACCATATCAAAAAAGAATAAGGGAATGAGAATGGTGTGGAAGAGTGATTTGCAACAAATAAGAATGTAGAAAATAAGGAGAAATAAAAGACACATGACTTAGACAAAAGTGAAAGACTTGGACAAAGACACATAAAGTAGAGATAGTTATGAAGTAACTTGTGGGAGCATCAAAAGAGACTATTAAATCATAAATATAACACTTGTTTATAAGATAATAGTAACATTAGCATGGATATATAGCATGAAGAGAATATATAAGAGTCGTTAGGCCCAAGTCAAAATGATTCTATTGTAATTTCTCACCATAACTTATTTTTCTAAAATATTCATTGGCTACTCATCACTATTGTGTTAATGATGTATCCTAAGGAGAGGGGTTGGTCCATGTATAATTACCCCTTAGTTTTTTTTATAAAATATATGGAGATGGAATACTAGAGAGGTTGTTAAATTATATTTGTAATATTTTGTTGTTCATTAGTAACTATGGTGTACAAGTGACTGTAATTTTCAAATGAAATCAATGGAATCATTATATTTATCTACAAATTCTAAAATATTACCAATCTATTTTTATGGTACTAATTATAATAATGTGGAATGTATGGAGTGAATAATATGGTTAAGCATAATATGATGTTTGTACTAATGAGAATTAAATGTAACTAAAAAAATCACCTAAGTGTAGACAAAGAGCTAAGTTTATCCACCCCTGCATAATAGAATCAACTAGAACCGGTCTTAGCCATGTGCTTTAGGTGAATGCACGAGGTCATAACTCACATGATATTCTAGTGCACTAGCTCATTGGCTTCCTCATTTACTTTAGGCATGTGACTAGTATTTAGTCAAGAAAAACTAAGGAGAAGGCCTAACATATTACTTCTTTTTCATTTCCATACATAACTTACTTGTACTTTTTATATTTAACCTATTATTAGTTTTTAAAATTCAGTATATATTATATTTGAGTTTATCACCTAATTGGCCTATTTTAGATATAGTTTATTATTATTATGCCCTAGGATATCTCTACCCCTTTAACCCTAGATAACCTCAATCTAAAAACATTTTAGGGTTAAACATTTGGTGAACTTGATCTTTGAATATCATTTCTCCATGAGCATAACATCTATGATAAGTATTACCTACTTTGTCCTAATTTTTATGTACTTCATATATATTATTATGGATGATATTGATTGATTTCATGACTATGATTGTGAAACTCTCCAAATTTATACCAAAAAAGGGATAAAAACTGATTACTCTTGTATCCTTCCAACTACTAAAGCATCTAATCTCAAAGCCTCAAATGGTGATGGATGTTATCTATTTAATCAGGTCCATACTCCCACCATTTAAAGAGATGAGTTGAGACATATTAAATAATATAAAGATTCTTTACCCATACTTCCTATACCATCATCATACAATTTTTGTCTTCAATATTTGTAAAAATATGGATACAAAGTTCAAGTATTGGGAACACATGAGCAAGGTATACCTCAACCTATTATTCCTAAAAATAATATACATCAAAAAGGCTTAGGATATTTAAAAAAATCCATGAGGCACCAACAAGGTAAGTCATCTAAGCATGCCCTTCATGCACATTTTACCACATAAGTGGGTATACATGACTAAGAGGTTCCTTCATTTGATCATAAAAACTTTAGACAAATACATAAAAAAGTTATGAATGATTTAAAAATAAATTGTAAGGGTGGAATGCCTTAAATTAAATTTATTCACACCCCCATAATTCCTACATTCCCAAAAAAAAATCCCCCTTTGGAAAGGTGATTGTTCCCTCATACCTTCATTAGAAACAAATTATATACCAAAAAAATGGACCTTTAACAAAGATTTTTCAAGCTCAAATTGTTATACCAAAGTTAAATGAAATAAATTATTCCAATGGCCCAAGATATTCAAATGATATACCAAAAGTACCAAAGTTTAAATATCCCATACCACTACTGAATTACCCTAAATTTAGTGATTATGAACTTGTGCTTATTATACATGAGGATGATGGTAAACATGTTCCTAGATTAAAAAAAGGTGGTGGGTTGGAACTAATGATAAAACCTACTACAAACACCAATATTCCCATGGAATATCTTATGTTTATGATGACCAATATTAAGGATATTCAAAAATAGGTTTATATACATCAAATGAAAATGGATTAACATAATAATAATACACATGTAACCTCATTCAATAATCAACCTCTTGAAAAATGTATACTTGAATATCCTTATCGACAAGGTTTTGAGTTACCATATTTACCTCTATTTGAAAGACATACATATCTATTTGATCACATGATATGTTATGTACATTATTTTGGTCAGTCAAAAAAAGATGACAAATATTTATTAAAGGTTTTGCTTATAGGCATTTTATATGAGGCTCATAATTGGTTATATAGATTACCAAAGGGTTCCTTAACCAACTTTTTAAAATTTAAAGATGCATTCTTCATGCATTTTAATAACCACAAGGTACTAAAACTTACATTAGAAAATTTTCACAATTTCAAACAATGTGATGATGGGTCCCTTTCAAGATTATAATATTCTATTAAAAAGTACATAATATGAGCTAGCATTTAGACCCTCATATTTGGGATTGAAATTTATCTTTAGTAGATCACTTATTTCCCCATTAAATGTAAGAGAACTACATAAATAATATGAATCATTCACCCATTTATATAATGATCTGCATAGATATGCTTCCTTCATAATCATTCATTCAAAGGAAATTAATATATCTCCCTTCAAATACACAAGTTTTATCTCTCACACAAAGGAAGGAGATAAATTACCTAAGGAGCATTATGGACAAAAATATGGTATTCCTAATCTTTATATGACTAGTTTTCAAATATTACTTAACATGGGGCTAATCTAAGGTCCATGTATTATTCAATAATATCAAAGTGAAAAACACAAAAAACATCTATGCCAACAAGATTTAATAATTAACTTATACAATGGTGGTGCTTATTTTTGGCATAAACATATTGATCATATATGAGCAAAAACTACTTGTAATGTAAGATTCTTACAAAAATTGGCTTTGATCTAAAATAATTAAAAAATAAAGGAGGTTGGAAAGACTCATTAGGTAACACAATAATACCAATTTCTCATGTCACTAAAGTAATTCAAACATGAGTTTGGGTTATGCCTACTACATCTCCATACACATTTACCTTAGGAACTCTTTGGTTATACCAAACAGAATAAAAAGTTGACCAAAATCAACAAGGTCTTTATTTTTCTCATAAATAAAAATTAATACATATTCTAAATGATAACTTTAGTTATTATCCTACACATGTAAAATGTAAGGAGGAACATGCAATGTAACTTTTCAACCTTTCTAATCATGATACAAATAATGTAAAAGATCCAACTTAAGGTTGTTAGGCACCAAGTGGGGAGATATTTATGACCATCCATTAGATGGCATCATAGGATGATCTTTCCTTTTAAAACATTGCAAAATACCAAAAAAGATGTTAAAAAATCTAAAAATATTCTAGGCACATACATGCTATATTGGCTACTTGGCATCTCTTTGTTAGTTCCATGTTGATCGATGGCATATTTAGTTACTTCTACATACACATGTATGTCATGATTATATTTGATTGTGATATAGATACACAAAAATACATGATATATTCATATTTCAGATGTTAGGCCTTCCCTCTACTCATGTCATGTAGACATTAAGGGCATTTTCTTCTTCGATCTTGATACATAGGTTATATGGTTTGATGGTCATCTTTCATTATCATGTTTGATCTTATATGTACTTACACATTCTTTTATTTATGATTATATAATTCATAGGGTACTTCATATTCTATATAAATTATAGTTTTTCCTAACACATTTGATCTAGGGGATACTATGACATGTTTATCCTGGTTATTTATGTTTTCCTTTATGCACTTCTTTGAGTGTTTTGCCTTGCTATTGTATTCCTTGTTTGAGCATTTGAATATGCTCTTTTGATTATGGCCTCTATACCTATATATAATTTATTTTAAATTTAAATATTTCATTGTTTATTATATATACATTTAAAATGTCATTCTTTCCTTTATAAACATTTGACTAGGTCATGTCCCTTCAATTATGCAACATTTGAACATGCCCCTTGTTTGTGGTTTCCTTAGACCATTGCCTTTTGACTTACTTTTGAGTAATCTTGTGTGTGTGATTATTTTTTTATTGAGATTATACTATTACTATCTATGTATTTCCATGATCTTTATCATGCATATTAGGCCTTTTTGTGATCACATTGGTTCTATGCACTTCAATGCTATATCTACATAACCATGTTCTTTATATATGTTACAGGATTCCATTTACAAATTATATGGTTTTCTTATCCTTTTTAAGCAAGGTAAATAATAGTTCCTATCTTTACCTCACCTCAAAGGTAGGGCATATTAGTGAGGGAGTGTTATAGAGGCATGTTGTTGACACTTGTCATAATTTTTAGATTCAGTGGGAGCATGTTTTGGAAGCATGTTCTCCACACTTATTCAATATTCACCATCTACATATTATAGTGGGGGAATGTTTTAAAAATATGTTCTTCACATTGGTAATTATACCAATTTTCATATTTCTCCATATATAGTGAGGGCATGCTTTAGAAGCATGTTATCTACACTTACATAGTTTATGAATTTGCCAAAACACATAATTATATGATTCAAATTCATAGTTGTGGTAGAATTATATACAATTGGACCATTATTATATATAGTTTTAGCATGAGGAATATCTAAAGTGCACTTTCTATGAAAATTTGTGCCTAATATTACAAAACCCAAAAGAGTTTTAGATTCCAAAAAACTTTTATAGATTGTTACCACATCATAGACTTTTACATACTAATACCCTGACTGAACTTTTATAAACATTATTGAGCTAATCTATTACATTATTTGGTTCACTTTTTGATATGGTTAAGGTGATTAGATCACTAAATATTTCTAAGATTTTAGGTTGGACTTGATTTTATCATCCAACCTCACCAAGTTATAAGTATCATTGGGTTGCACAGTTGAGATAATCTCAACTGCCAAGTGGCAACTCACCTTTACTCTAAGGTTGGGGGCATGTGTCTTCCATTATACATCCATCTATATTTCCTTGGATATATGAAATTTTTAGATTTATCTATATTTTTAATAATCTCATTTTCATATCCTTATAATGATACATATTTTTTTAAAACAACTTGTGAATAAGCAAGGGGGTACATCAACACATAGTTGTAATCCTATACCTTGCTCTTTCAATTTCAATACTTTCAATTCTAGATTATATGCATTGATTATATATTATAACATGATCTTGGTTACATGCTAGTCACCAAAAAATCACTCAAGTTAGGCATAGGTAATGAAAAGGTGTGTTATACACACCTAGGTACACATTATTTTCATTTAAACTAATAATTTGATTACTAGATTAAAGGGGGAGGGGAAATGTAGATGATATTTATGAATTATATAGCACCTTAATCTTGTACACTTAGAAAACTCAAACCTTGGCTATTCCTCTAAATTCCTGAACTTTCTTACTTTTACAAGTTTAACATACACTCTATCATATGTCTTTGGCCTATCTCTTAGTTTTATTAGTCTTATGTTGATGACCTAGGCATTATATATTTCCCAAAATGTTTAAAATGTATTTATCTTCCACTTTTATAAGTTATAAGCATATACCTACTTTCCTACTCCCTAGACACTAATGTCTAGGATAGACACTAGTATCGATGCTACTATCCCAACTCGCACAAACATCCAATGCCTTAAATTCATCCAATTTGAAAATGAAATGCATTCTAATGTTTGGCCTAAGTGATTTGATATGATTTACTTATCTAAAAGTATTGATATAAATACAATATCAACACTCATTATTCTTCACCTACAAAACCCTTGAAAATACCTAAGGCAACTTATCAAAGAATTTAATTGAGTAATCAATAGATCAAATATTCCCTATTTTCTTATATTCTCATATCATTCATAGGGATAACACATATAAAGGTCTAAAGTACTGAAGGAGCAGCCAAAGAGCTATATTTTCCAAGTTATAACCTACATCACTATTTTTTGCATGCCATGTCTTGCATGATTCACACACAAGCCAACACATAAGAGAGAACTACATCAGTCTAAGGCCCTCTCCAAAGTATTGTATATATAGGCAGTTCTCAATGATAGAGGGGTATTTGGGGTTATCTTGGCATCATGTGCCCACTAAACCATTTTTCCCCAAGGTCACCATGAAGATGAAAAACTAGGGTTTTTCAATTTCATGAGGGATGATAGTCAATGACCTAGAATTGAATACACTAGAGTGAATGAAAATATAAACCCAAAATCATCTAAGTGGTCACATCCTTTTCCAATAGGTATTTGATGTAAGACACCTACACTGAACCTAGATAATAGCATCAACACAAGCATCCCAAACTAACACAAGTGTCTAGAGTTTTAAAGGTCCAATTTACATAATCAAATAATTATTCTAGAATCATCTTCTAGTCTACTTTTTGCTTGTTTTAGATCTAACACTATGTTAATATTAGAACTAGCTAAGTACACTATTTATTTGTCATTTCAATACATACCTTAGTTGTGCTTTCTATATTTATCCTATTCTCAATTTTATAAATTCAACATATGTTATATCTGAGTTTAACACCCAATTGGCCTGTCATAGAGATAGTTTATCATCCTTATGCCTTAGATATATCTACACATTTAACCCTATATAACCCCAATCTAAAAATGTTTTAGGGTTAACTAGTTACATCAGTGCTACTATCTAACTTAGATATATGCATCCAATAGGGAATATCAATTGAAACTAGATGCAACCAATTGGATGATTTTTATTTAAGTGTCATATTTATTTTGGTGCATTCATATCTAGGTCATAGACTATCACTTCTTATCAAATATCAAAATCCTAGTTCTTCATCTTCATATTGGTTATGAGAAAAATGGGTTAATGGGCACATAATGTTGAGCTACCTCAAATACCCCTATGTTAATGAGAACTACCTACATAGCCAATACTATGAAAAGGGCCTCATACTTATGTATTTGTCCCCATGTTGGCTTATGTACAAATCATGCATTATGTGATAATCAAGTACAATAGTGACCTAACTTATAACTTGGAAAATATATATCTTGGGTTGTTCCTTCAATACTTCAAACATGTAGATATGGTGTCCCTATGATTGATATGGAAATAGGATAAATTAGGGAAGTTTTTTCTCACTTGAGTGCTTATAATGCTTTTGGTAAGTTGCCTTGTGAGTTAGGGTGTTTCCAGGTTTGTGCTAGGTGGGGAATGAATGAGGGTTGATTTTATATTTATACCAATACCTTTGGATAGTATTTCACATTAAAGTGTATCTTAGGTGTTCGAAGAGTAAATAAAATTTAGATTAGTCTCTTGTTAGTCCAAATGATAAAAATCAAGTATAACAATACACTAGGACTAAACACTCTT
The DNA here is from genome assembly GCA_037957365.1 of Torreya grandis. Taxonomy (NCBI): domain Eukaryota; kingdom Viridiplantae; phylum Streptophyta; class Pinopsida; order Cupressales; family Taxaceae; genus Torreya; species Torreya grandis. The sequence continues at coordinate 1,663,527 of JARHVA010000942.1, read as the reverse complement.
GCCTAATAACTAGGGAGAACATAACATAATAAACAAGATCAAAAAATAAATATAAAAATAATGCAAATATCTTACCTCCTTTTATCAACTTTAATGTTTACTTATTCATATAAGGATGTTTGTTCTCAGCCTATGATAATTAGAGTCTTCTAGCAATGCTCTTCTATGGTGGTGGCATCTCTCCAGTAGTCACTTGTGACTTGCTGTGAAGCTTGACATTAATTTGGAATTATAACACTATTCTCAAAGGCTTCTTGAAGTTATTATAGTATAATAAAATTACACACAAAAGCTTTTTGGCATATGGTGTGGGCACTTGTATTTATAGATCTAAGAACTAACTCTAACCCTAAGGATGTTAGGTTAAATTCTAGCTTTAGTTGAGTCTAAAATAATCTAGGTTAAGTTAGGCTAACCTTGGGTTGGGTCAAAGCACTCATGAAATCTTGAAATTTCAGTTTTAGATATTTGTGAGGCATGACAACTCACTTTAGATATTTGTGAGGTTGTGACTCATAATTTTGAATTATTTAAGAAATAATAAATCAATTTATTAGCTCCTTTGACCTTTGACTTTATATTTGGTTAAAAATTATTTTTTGGTAAATGAAATTCACTAATTTGATTTGGAATTTTCGTTTAGGCAAGTTAATGAAGATTTATAATGTAATTAATCTTGATTAATGCTTTTTAGCTTTTGGCAATTATTTTAAATGTTATGAATTAATAACTCAACAAGCAAATGTCAAATTACTAGGTTATAATTTGACTAGGGTTAAATTAAACTAAGTTTTTAGTGAATATAGGGTAATATGCCAAATAATATAGCCTCATCTCATTTTTGGGCAATTAAATACCTTAGACAAATTTGGGAAATTTAGGTGATTTTTAGGCTTAAAATGTGGAATTTTCTAGAAATTGAATTGAATACCAATTTAGGTATAAAAGTGGCCAAAATTAAGTGTCTACAATTTGACCCTATTTGATAAGGCATTATGAGACACAAGCGTAGTAACATATTTTCAAAGAATGCAAAAGTCATTAATTTGAACGGTTCATGCCCCAAAGGTGGTCAATAAGCCCTTGATACCCCATCAAGGAAGCGGGTCATAAAAGTTGACTAATGTCCCCTTAAAATGAATAAAATGACATAATATAATAACAACATGGGTGGAATTACTAAATTACCCAAAGGCAATTATAAATAGTAATGGTAGTGGAGTCATTGATCTACCCAAAGGCAATTATAATTAGTAATGAAGGGTGTGACATTAGTTTGCCCAAAGGTGATTATAAGAAGTGGTAAAAATAGTATACCCAATAGGGTGCTGGGATAGATATTGATTTTCTCAAAGGTGGTTATAATTAGTAACAAAATGGGAAACACTGATTTTCTCAAAAGTAGTTATTGACCAAATTTAACCCTATAGGTCAAATTGGGACCCCTATAGGAAAAAGATTCATATTTATAGGTTTATTATGGGTCTAATATTGTGTAAAGATGTGTATTATAGGTTAATTTATGTCATTTAATGTTATATTAGCTTTGGTCCTTAGTCATTTTAATCCTTTTAATCTTAGGAGTCATTTTGAGGTCAAAAAAGGAATTTAATGAATTGTACAACCTCCTAAGGAATTTTTAAGGTTTAAAAATGTTATTTCATGTTAAATGTGTCCAATTATGCCTTATTAAATTTTTCCTAATTGAAAAGTTGTAGGTTCCTCAGAAAAAGGGAAGTTTTCTTGAAAAAAGAGGAGTTTTCTTGAGTTGTACGGGCTCGAATGAACTTCTATAGTTGGGGAATTTTCATAAGTTTCCATTGGTCTTCCATACACTAAATTTAGTGATAATTTTTATCATAAACTTCAAAAAATAAATGAAACCACTTTTCTCTCCTTCCACTAGGCTTGGCAAGCAAGAGTGGCCTTTAGGATTATACTTGGTATGGTCGGCATTGGAGGTTTTAAGAAAAATGATATTTGGGGTGTATTATAAATTTATTTATATTAAATTTTACATTTGGTTTCATAGGAATTGAGGTTTTATCTTTATGAACCATTCCTAAAAAGTTAGATTATCTAGTTTACTTGCTAATATGTGCACCCTATAGGTTTTTCCTTGGTTTGAAAAAGTCCATACAATATATTTGATAGGATTGATTAAAAAGGTATTTTAATCTCCTATAACATGTTCCCAATCATTTTTTTCAAGTTTGGAGTTGATTTGAAGATCCAATCATCTCAAGTTTGTAGACTAGTCTCATTCTATGTTGTCGACAGGTTTTCACTATTTTCTATATTTTCATGATTTTTTAATGGTTATATATGGTTTTTATATTTACATTTACATGTTTCCAAGGTTATAATATTTAAATTCACATTTAAACTTAATTTTACAAAGCAATCTCATGATCTTGCAATCATAACTACCATATGCAATCACTTTGTTATAGGACTGCCACATACAATCAATTAGATGACCTATATAGTAATTTTAATATTTCCATAGAGGTATATTTATATTATTTAGGTTGAATATATCACCTTATAAGGAAAAAAATCTGAAATCCTATAAATGGTGTAAAAGGATAACTATTATAGTCATATGCAACATTCTCACACAATCTCTATGAACATGCACTTACAGGTGCCATGAAGGAAGATTCCACATTAAAAAAAGGGTATTGAAATTTGTTTAAAATTATTTTAAATATGAATAATTAATTTGGTTATATCAAGATAATCATATAGCTCATGTGGGTTATAAAACATATTCATTGTCTGTAATATCACACGTGTTGCCTGTATAGGAAAAGGCCACCTACAGGTGATCCCAGTCAAAGAGCTAAGGAGTTTGTTTTGATGAATGAGAACAAGTGAGGGGATAATTATTAAAGTTATAACATGTTGGTTAATCACCAAAAACATATTTGAGGTGTCAAAATGAAATGTGAAGGTGTAAATCATTTTGGAGGAGGCAAGGACTTGATTTAGGGATTTTTTCCTAAAATGAAAAAATAGAGAACTTGAGCCTTTTACCAGGGCTATATAACAAGGCTAAAAAATATTCTGATGCATATTAATAACCCAAACTTACATCCTTAATAAAATACAATAAATTTACAAGAGATGGAGGGAAAATGACTTAAGGAAGCTAGTTTTAAAGAGGCTCTAACATGACATTTGTTCACTAAAGCTCACTAGTGAAATCTACAGGTTTTGAACTTAGATTATACTCTTCACCACAAGGTTATAAGACTAATCCATTCCACTACGTTTTTAAGGTATTAGGTAGTTTTAAATATCTTTTATGATCTAATGATCATATAAGGAGGTTGGAATATTAGGTTTTGGGCTTTATGCTCACCTAAAGGTTCCCTTTTGCCCAAGAGGTTGACCTAAATCAAGCTTTAGCTCTTACCACATTCATGAAGTGGACCTAAGTATTGGAGATATAAACTTGGTTTAGTGATTAAATTAACATACATGATCTATAGATCATCAATAAGTGTTTAATGGTGATGTTCTAAGATCCAATAATCACCTATAGGTATCTCAAACCTTGAAACATACACCTACAATTAATTGATGTGATAGTGAACCTAATCATGGTGATTGAAAGGTATGAACATGAGTTATAAAGTTTATATATGGATTGGTGTGATCATGAAAAATATTTATAAGATGTTCAATGTTACACCTAGGTTCCAAATGTGAAAAAATACCTACAAGACCCCCCTCCCCATAGTTAACTGTAGTTGACTATGAGGGATAGAGAGCAGAAGGATTGAGCCTTTTAAAGTGTATATAGCTAAGAAAAATTGAAAATGGGTCAAAATAAATTTAAGATGATAATGGAAGATTCAATAAGGTTCTTTAAGCATTGATTTCATCCTAAAACATACAAGCATGCACCTAAAGGTGCCCTTTTAAGGTAGAACATAGTCAAAGAGTACATACAGTCTGGACTAGGCAAGGATAAGGAGCATATAGAGGATTGGAGTGATGAGAGAGAATGATAAAAAATAAATTATGGTAAAAATATTTATAGGAGATGTGATGATAAACATTGAACAAAGGAAAGGGCTCAAATGGTGCATTATATAGTCCACTCCTTAGACCCTACACATAGTCCTTTTTAATAGTTTCTTTTGGTTTCTTATGACTTTGGAGGACCTAATATTAGAAAAAAGAGCTGAAAATTGGTAAAAAAAATATATAGGGTACATGAGGAAGCTAATAAAATATTCATTTTCTCTAATAAAATAGGGGAATTTGCCTATGTTTTATCTGATAGAGGGCACTTTTGTAAATGTAAACTGGTGGGCTTTAGAGATCAAGATGAAAATGGTGATCCAAGGGACTGGTTGATAATTAAAGAGAGGTGTATGAAGTTGAAAAAAACTTGATAAATTATGAATAACCTTTCATATAAGTAAGAATCCCATCTTGGAGGTCTAAACCTACAAAAGTTACAGATAAGCTTATTGAGCATGGTGAGGCCTAGAGCCCAAATGAAAGGTCAGATTCATTTCTAATCTTAAATAAGAACTCAAATATATTTAACCATGTGAATAAGTTAAAATTATATGTTTTAAATCTTATGTAATACAAATAAGTCCAATTGTATGGCATAAAACCTCAAATTTGTAGTCAAACCTACTTGGGCAAGATTAGGCCAAAAAGCCAAAAAGTGAGTCATGGTCACTTCCACATTGAGATGAGATTTATACCCTATTTAAACATATTTATAGGATGAATAAATATGTTTTAAATATTTTTAAAGTTTGATAATTTTTATGGGAATCCATTTTTATCCCAAAGATAACTCAGACTTGTGCAAAATGTGAAAACAAGCTCAATAAGAGAAGTTTGGAAGCTCACATATCTTTTGATGATTTGAATGGAGGATAAATATGTCTATAGGTGTTATTAGGGGTCCTCAAAATCATTTTTGTGTAATTTTTTTTGGTTTAATGTCAAGTTTTTATGAACAAATCCTAAGAGGTCCAAATAGGATAAAACCCTTGCAAACCCTTAATAGTGACCAATTTGAGGAAATGAGGTTAGGGAGCTGATATAATGGCATAGTTTGCCCAGGATGATGATTGAATATTTCAAGATACTCTCTAAATATACTCCCCATGCTTTTGGATTGTATGGAACTATATAGAAAGGGTACAAAATAGGGTACTTTTGATTATTTTATGTGTTATGCAGGTTCCAAGAGGTTACAAGAGATGACAATCACATCGAAGGGAATATAAGGAATTAAGATAACTAAAAATTTCAATTTAATTCCTTTTGATAACTCCTAAGTGCCTCAACCAACTGCTTCATTTTAGCCAATCAAAATTGGCATAGTGACCAAGCTAGGGAGAAGTGTGAAAACTTCAAGTGGATGGATTTTTAAGGTGTGCATAAGCTTATAAGGACATGGAGAGTATTTCAAAGTGTCATCCACTACCATCCATGGATTTTCATGGGAAAAATAAATACAATTTTGATTCCAAGTGTGCAAGGTGCATGAAAGGAGAGTTATTTGTACTACAGATGGTGATAGCCCATTTTGGAAAGATTTAAAATGTCTACAACTGAAACCAATGCATGGAGAGACATGTATAAAAGACTTAAGATTTATTAAAATCATCATACCTATCCCTAACTAGTTTTTGGATGTTCAAATAGGTCTAATTCATGAAGGCAATTTTCTGAGCCAGAATTAGAACTTTCATGCCACTTTGCAAGAGTTTCATGACTTAGAGAGCCACTTGTTCCTTATGACCTTACATGGTTTATCCCACATCCTATTCTTATGCAAAAATAACTTTCTTTACTTAACTTTATAAGTGTCCTTGTGACCCTTGGAAATCTCTCTTCTCCTCTCTCTCTTAAATTCTATAAGGACTAATGATTTTGACCTTTACAAGTTATGATCCACCTAAGTATGGAAAATCCCTACTCATTTACATACCATTTTAAGTTATGATACTAATTTTTACCTCTTCATGACTATTCATACTATGTTTTACTTATATTATTGATCTTGCTTAGTGATAACTATGATTTCCTTAGTATGTTGTCTCATTCTTTCATCCTATTTATAGTTGGAAAGATTCTTCTTGTAGGGCATGTGAAGTGTTCTAGGAAGTGTCAAGGTTGAGTGAGATAATATATTCACTAATACCATTTTATGGCCTCTTGTCTAGTCCTCGTAGCCTAAGCATTCATCCATAACCTCATAATGTAATATTGATGTGAGAAGATATAGATTAGAGAAGTGTATGTTTGGTTAGTCTCTTGGTTTCATGTGTAATATGAAGTTAGTTGGAAGTCATCAACTTATTTGGTTTATCACCTCCCTTAGGATAGTTTGCATTCAGTTTTCTCTCTCCCTTCACCCCTAAGGTTTAGGTGTAGTAGTGATCCAAAGTGGTACATCAAGGGAGTTAACCCTATCTAGAGATTCACCTCATCCTTAGGCTACCCACAAGCCTAGAGGTGTTTCAATTATGCCACTTGCATGAGGAGAGATGAGACATCTCCTCAAAGGGTGAAAATCTAAGTGATAACAATAACTATAATAAAAAACAAAAAGTAGGTCACTAATTTACCCAAAGGTTGTTATAATCAAGGACATAGGTATTTGCCCTAAAAGGGTGGGTAGAATAGGTAAAATAATGATTTTCTCAAAGGTAGTTATAATCATTAACATGGAACACAAAAATAATGATTTTCCCATAGGTGGTTATAATCATTAAATTGGTCAAAGACAAAATGATTTGGTCAAAGGTGGTTATAATCATTCATAAGTATAAATCATGTGACTAAAAATGAGAATGCCCCAAAAAGGCAAGATATATCTATTTCACTATGTTTTAAGATTATTTTACATTCAAAGAGAGATAAATAAAAAATAAAGAGAGTTAGGGATAAGTGATTAAAACTTGGATAAGTGTGCACCATTCTAGAATTTGTAGATTCCCCTCTCTGGTTATGAGGAAGACACCTATAAATAAGAAAACACTATAAAAAATAGTTTTTTGTGGAGATATGCATAGACTGTCAAGTTACACGCTTGTTCTAGGAAGCATAAAACTTCCTTGGGATGATAGTATGATATTTTAAAATAAAGTTTAAAATAAATACAAGTAGAGAGAGAGAGAGAGAGAGAGAGAGAGAGAGAGGAGAGAGAGAGAGAGAGAGAGAGAGAGAGAGAGAGAGAGAGAGAGAGAGAGAGAGAGAGAGAGAGAGAGAGAGAGAGAGAGAGAGAGAGAGAGAGTTTTGTTTAACATGTTGTAGGTCTAAGTGTAGTAGAAGATAATATAGTGCAGGCTGATAAGTTAGGTCTATGTTTTAAGAAGGTTATTAGGTGATTTTGAGGTTGTTGGTTTAGAAACATAGTAACTAATATTTTTTAAAGGACTAGTATTGGTTGGGGTCACTGATATCAGTTGGGGTCATTGATGCTGATCTGGGGTTGTTGATATCAGTTGGGGTAGTAGTATTAGAATGAATTAGAGAAATATTTTCTAGGAGGGAGAATGGGAGTATGCTTAGGTTGTGAGGTTAGGAAGATTCATAAGGAGGTGGGTAAGACTCAAGGGAGTTTGGATAGAGGTTTTGTTTGCCAAGATAGAGAGAAGAGGATGGGAAGCTTTACAACTCCTCCATGGAAGGAGTCAGGGTTCGTGAAACAATGTCAACTATTCCATTGAAGTCGACCAAGGGTTGACCAATGTTGATGGCATGAGAATAGGTAAAAGGGATATTTTTAGCCCATTTTCTATTTATTCTCTTGCCAAGTGTGGTGTTTGTTAGAAAATGGTAAAAATGTGAGGATATGAAGAATGTAGTTAGCTAGGAATTTATGTTAGGGGTGAGAAAAAGTCATAGGTAGTTAGGATTAGGAGACTAAATCTCAAGGTGACTCATAGGGTAAAAATTGGTCTTAAGATGAGGTGGTTAGGTAAGGTGGCATAAGTGGGTTTTAATTAACTTAATTAAATACTTTAAGGTGAAAACATGGGTTTGGAAGGTTAATTATTAAAAGGGGATCAAGGGGGTTTTGACATAGGGAGTCATGCAAGTGTGTGATGTAATTCTGGTGTCTACATTTGCCCCTTTTTATCATGTAACTTATATTGACAAGTTGTGAGACAAAAATAGGAGTTGGATGCTAATGAAGGACAATCTAAAACTAGGTACCGGTTTGATAGGTAGTTAATAGATGGGTGGATATTGAGTACAAACATGGGAACATCGTTACTTGCACAGATATGACTACTAGTTATAGTTGACACAATTAATAATAGGTAAAAGTGAGGAGGACTTGGATAAAAATAACTATACTATAGCTTGTTAGTGATAGCTAATAGGGTTAAAATGATCAAATTTGTAGCTCCAATGGTCTATGTGCTCTAGGTATTTGAGGTAGGAAGTCCTCTTGGGAAATAAAAAGGGTTACAGGTGATGGAACTAGAAAGGTCATGATCCAAAAACACATGATATACATGTGTGCCTACAATATCAAACTATATCATAGTAGCATAAGTTGTTAGAATGATCAAGGTAAAGTTGGCCCAAAAGGGTTATTGGTTGAGGAGATATTTGTGATCTTTGGTCAGAGTCATCATGGGTGGAAATTTAAGTAATTTTCAAGGTAGGTTGTCATGGGTGGGGAGATATACATGATCTCCAAGTTTCCCCATAAGGATTCTAGGTGAACTACTAAATTCATGTAACTAGGGTGGTTTTACAAAGGGTGGTAGTTGGGGTTAGAAACTCTAATTTTAAGGTAGTTGACATCAGTTAGGTTATCGATGTCAATAGGAAATATGTTGATATCAGTGGCTTAGGACATGATTACCAACATCAATGGGTGACCAAACCCAATAAAAGGGGTTTAGTGTCCCACTAAAATTAATTTGTGACATTAGATTAGAGAAAACCAAAGCTCTGAGTGTTGTGTAACTTAAAACATCTAAAGCTTATCCTATTGTGGTGAGGTGGTGAGAGGTGATTGGTGATTGGTTCAGAAGAGGTGTGAGAGTGAGGGTGTCATTTAGCACTTGGTGGGCCATGGTTGAACTGAGGGAGAGTTGGTGTGGATGGAGATGGTAGAGGGATGAGGGGACCTAGTTGGAGGTGCTCCACTATAGGTGCTAGTCATTCTAACCTAAAAGAGATAAAGAGATGAGGTAGGATCTTTTTGAGTGGCTTGAGTTGGTTGTTATTTTAGTTTTGATCATAATTTGTTAGGCAGGTTCAATGTGAGTGTGTGGGGGGATAGAAGGTAATGGAGGGATTGGTGGATAGAGTAAGGATAGGTTTGGGTGGATTTGTGGGGGGGTTAGGGTATTTTTTAAGAAAAAACCTAAATTTTGAGTGTAGGTTGTTTAGCCCTAGGGCTGAACTAGTCACTGATGTTATTTGGGTCTACTAACATCGATAAAAAAATGGCACCGATGTCAGCATATAAGATTGACTTTGGTCAAAATATAATCAATGTCAGTCACTGGAAAACCCAAAGTGGTAATTTTGGAGTTAGGGCCAATTTCGCATCTCTAGTTGAATTGTTATAGGTGTGTTAGTGGACTATCCTAATGGTTGAGCTAGCATCAAAAGATCCTATGTTGACTAAGTGCTACTTAGATAGCCTTGATTAGGGCCTTAGGCCAATGTAGTTTTCCCAAAGGTAAGGGAAGAAGGGGTTAGATATGGGTTTAAATTGTTAAGGCAAGCGGTTAGGAAAAATTAGGTTGAAATAGGCTATGGGACTTAGGGTTAAAGATATAGGCCATGGGGCCTAGAGGTTTAGAATAGGCTGGTTGGCCTAGGGTTTAAGATATAGGCCATGGGGCCTAGAGGTTTAGAATAGGCTAATTGGCCTAGGGTTTAATATATAGGCCATTGGGCCTAGAGGTTTAGAATAGGCTGGTTGGCCTAAGATTTAATATCTAGGCCATAGGGCTTAGAGTTTAAGTGGGTGAATGGACTAGATAATTAGATGGGTAGATAGCCAAGCTAGCCTCAGAAGATCCTATGTCAACTGAGTGATACCTACATAGCCTAGATGAGGGCCTCAAGCCAATGTAGTTATCCCAAAGGGAAATTGATTAAAAGAGGGGGTTTATAACTAAAGGTATATGGCTTGATGGAGTTATTTTATGTGTGTGGACGTAGGCTAGGCAGGAATTAACATTACAAGATTGAATACCTACACTATTAGTGAGGATGAGGGGGGATGTCACCATAGATGAGTGAGAGCACATGATAGTTGTAGGGTTAGGAGTGTGATAATATTGTAGAGTTGCACAAGATGTTAGCTTGATGGTAGCCTTGATAGAGAGGTGGGATCACACCACCAACACCTTCCATCTACCTATTTGAGAGTTGATAGTGACACAGAAGGATGTATATATGATTTTATGGTTACCACTCTAGAGTGAGGATCTCTTCTCATGTTCAAGGGAGGATCATGATATTCATATGTCTACATTATTTGGGGAGCATGTTAGTGAGCTGACCTATCATTTAATGAGCTTTGTATATGAGCCACTTTACACTACCGATGAGGAGCAACACTACCTGATTATCTTGATGATGATAGGAATTACAATGTATACACTACCTGACATGGATGGAGGGAGATTACCTATTGTAATGACTAGATTTTTGGCATAGATGTTTGAGTAGTGAAAAGTCTTTGCATGGGGACCATGTTTTCTTGCACAGCTATACAAGGAGTTATAGGGTGTGAAGTTATGACAATGATACAATATTTGTGTTAGGCATTTATTTCATTATTGGGCATATGATCACATTGTGGTGGCATGACCACTAGGGCTACTAGTCATGATTTTGATTGGTTTCAGGGTTAGTTTTAGATGATGGAGAGATATCATAGCACATACATGAGTAGACAACATCATGTGGGATATTGATTATTAAAATTGGTTGATGGATGGATTGATTCCTATAGATATTGTTTGAAGTCCCTAATTGACATATCTTATATCTATATAACAAGTATAGTAGCTTGTAGGCTTATAAAGTATGATATGGGTCAGGGGGAGGTGAGCTGAAGAGTTGGAGATGATACCTGTGGTCAGGGTTAGGAGATAGTTTGGGTTATTACAAGATATACCCCCTACTTTTCCTTGATATAGGAGGGATGATATAGAGGTACCCCTTCCACTTCCCTAAGAAATAGATGGGCTAAATTTTGAGGAGCTACTAGTAGGCCCAAGTGTGATAGATCTAGGGTGTATAGTGGCTTATCGAGCATGGTGGGTAGGTTTACACCATGTGATTCTAAGGACACCCTGACCAAATTTATAGGGAGTTAAGAGAGAGAGGGATGTAGCTATGTAGGTATGCAATACATTGAAAACATAGGTTTTGGTCTTATAGGGATAGGTGATGACCTTATAGGCCCAACTAACTATAGTATAGGTGCAAGTTTTGATTCTACAGGGACATGTGATGACATTGTAGGGATAGGTTACTACAATGACAGAAGAGAGAGATAGTTGAGAATATTAGGGTAGGCTACCCCCTCCTCCACTATAGGGATAAGTACATGATCCACCATAGGTACCACCATAGGGTCCTACAATAGGTTTGATGGGTTCACCATAGATTATGCCACTAGCGAGGTACAACATTGCTTTAAATAAGATTGCATACTATGAGAGAGCCGTTAGGTGGTTATTATAGATTCTAAGATATTTTGAGGTAAGAGAGAAAGAGAGATCAGAGGAGATGCACCACAACCTCTAGTTCATATAAACATAGATAGGTAAAGGGTGGTGATGATACTGCCTCTTCATGACCACGACCACAACCTTGAGTATTTTGAGGGCTAGATGTATTATGATTTTTGTTATATATATATATATATATATTGCAACCTACAAGCCAAATTTGAGAGATATATGGTGAGAGAGAGATGATACTGATATGATTCATTTATGTATATTCATATTCAATATATATATATATATGATATTTTGGTATTGTGAGATGTTATGATGTTATATTATGTATGAGGTTCATGTGATGTCATTTATGGTTATGTTAGTGATAGTTAGTGTGTTATGCTAGAATTTCCAATATTCATGATGTTGCATGCATAGTTGAGTAGTTGGTTTCATTTTATATATGTGATGGTGTATGCTAAAAATGAGCTATTTCATTTTACAGTTTCTCAATTTACTATTGTTTAGAGAAGCTATGTTGGTTGCATTTCACATGAGGTTGTATGAAATAAAATAGTTGGCAAATAGTTTATTAGTATTAGTAGAGTGTGATTATTGAAGAATATATTTTTAATATGCCATGATGTTTATTGATATTATTAAGCATTATTTCTTGAAATGGATATGTAAGTAATAGTATTCTTAAACACATAACTTTAAGATGTAAGAATAGAGATTGGTAGGTAGGTGAGAAGTTAAGCAAATCTTGTTGTGAGATGCCACCCTAAAAGATAAATTGACATGTGATAGAAAGAAAGGGACATCATGCTCTTATATTGGTGAATACCATAATGACCATATGAATAGGCACAGGAGTATGAACCTTATTCATGTGTTGTAGTATCAACCATTCATTTGGTAGACAAATGTCATGATCACCTTGTGTCAAGTGAGTTCAAAGTCCTTTGATTGTGAGGGAGTAAGAGGAGAAAAAGGTAAAAATAATTAGGGTGTGTGGGTAGTATAACATTCTTAGTGGGGATGGTATGCCCCTTTTTTAAGTGACCTAAGAGCTACCATAGGCAAGCCCATGACTAAATTTTTTTGTTTCTTTTTCTTGTGTAGGTTGATCAATGTGGGAAGCCTTCATTGGGATGTTGTTGGTGCCTTAAGGTCATGTGAAGCTAATCAATGTGGGAAGCTTCTAAGTCATTATTTCCTTGATAACAAATCTTGGCTTAGCCATCCTTCAAGGGAGTAGTCTAAGCTTTTTTTTTAATCTGTCCTTCAAGGGAGCAGTCTATTTATAGTAGCAATGAGAATTTACATAGTTATCCTTCAAGGAGTAGTCTACATTGATAATTATGACCTGAGAGATAATAATTTATCTATATATCCCAATTTTTGTTATTAAATTTTTGTTTACATATGAATTTAGTCATGGATAGGACTATAGAGGGTTATAGGTTTTCCTTTATGAGGGAAAAACCATAACACTTGGAAGGTTAACTAAGTGTGCAATAACAAGGGTTAAGAGGAAGGGAGGTGAATGTAATAGGGTTGCTCAAGGTTTGAGCTCAAGTTAGACACGAATTTAAGAGTCACTTGATTAACAAAAGAATGGTTATAGGTACAAATCATTTATTGGCTTGGGTTCTAGCTTACCTTCAAGAGAAGACAAGTGATAAGTTCCTGAGCCATACTTGTGAGTTATGATGTAGGGTCCAAGCCAATTAGGAGAAAACTTGCCCCATTTTATTTTCTCCATGTTCATCACATGTTGATTTTCCTTTAAGATGAGATCTTCAATATTTAATTCTTGATCCTTAAGGTTTTTGTTTTAATAATGTTTGATACACTTTTGATATATTTGGAGGTGATTGAGGGATACTAGATGATGTTTATCGAGTAGCTCATGTTGGGTCAAACATTCTTGGAAAAAGTCATCATTAATAAGTATGTATTGTAGATAGATGTGAAGAGAAGGAATCTGGACCTCAAGAGGTAAGACTGCTTCCATCCCATAGACCACTGAAAAAGGCATAACACCCATATGAGTTTGAATGCTAGTGTGAATGCTAGTAAGATAAGCCCATAAGGTGAAGGGAATGTGTGTATGCCAATCCCTACTAACATCATTGAATAATTTCATGAGCATTTTGGTTAAGGTTTTGTTAGAAGCTTCTCCCTATCTTTTTTTTAATGGATTATACGATGATGAGAAGCTTAATTTGATTCCAAAAGTATCATAGAGCTTTTGGAAAGTATTATTTTTGAAAGATTTGCCATTGTCCATATTAATCTTATGGGGGACACCAAAATTCTAGATGATGTGATGATTAATAAATTCAATGATTTTTTTAGCCTTAGTGGAGATGAGAGGAATAACCTTGACCCACTTGGTGAAGTATTTAGTAGCAGTAATGATAGAATGGTGTTGAAGAGATGAATGAGGGTTAATCTCACAGATTAAATCCAAACCCCATTATGAAAAGGGCCAAAAGTCTTTAGTGACTTGTAAGGCATGGCTTAGAGTGTGAAGGAGGTTAGCCTATTGTTGAAATTTGACACAAAACTAAATGTAAATTTGATAGTCTTGGTTGAATGTCAGCCAATAGTTGTCAAGTCGAAGGATGCATTTGGCAATTGATTTCCCATTGAAATGTCCACCACAAATCCTATCATGGACTTCCTTAATGGTGAAGGGGATTTCAACATGAGTGAGGCATCTAAGGAGGAGACCATCAAAGCCTTGTTTGTAGAGAAGGCCCCTCAACATAATGTAGTGAGTATTACTTTTAACAAAAACATGTCTCCCATTATTGGAAAGATCTAATGGAATGATAGCATAAGTAAGATAGTTAACAAGCTTTTTATACCAGATGTCATGCAGATTGAAGTTAACATTTCCCACAAATAGGATGCTAATTGACACATAGGAGGGAAATGTGAGATGATGCATGGTGACAGATTTTTGAAGAAAAGGGCGAGGATGGAATGTGTGAGGCAAGGGAAGCCATCATTTCAGCAAACTTGTTTGTAGATTGAGGAATAGTCTACAAGAGGTAGTGGTCGAATGATTTAAATAACACATCTACATGATGTTTATATCATTGTAAAATTTCATTTTTATAGAGGTAAGAACCATTAACCTGATTAAGCACTAGCTGGGAATCACCAAAGATGCTGATTGATTTGATACCCAAGAAAATGGTAGTTTGAAGCCCTAAGACCAAAGCTTCATATTTGGCCATATTGTTAGTACATTCAAAATATAGTTTAAATGATAGAGGCATAGGCTCACCATCAAGAGGGATGAGGATGACCCCCACACCCCCATAGATTTGACATTTAAACCCATCAAAGAACATCATCATTTGATAGGAGATGTCATCAGTGGATACTATTACAATAGACTCATCAGGGAATTTGAGGTTAGAAGGTTGGTTGTTAGGTGAAGGGGAATTAACTAACTGGTTGGAAATTATTTTCCCCTTGATAGAATTTTTTT
The DNA here is from genome assembly GCA_037957365.1 of Torreya grandis. NCBI lineage: Eukaryota > Viridiplantae > Streptophyta > Pinopsida > Cupressales > Taxaceae > Torreya > Torreya grandis. The sequence continues at coordinate 1,648,314 of JARHVA010000942.1, read as the reverse complement.
GGATGAATTCCAAGTCAAACTCAGCAAGGAACATGAGCCATACACTAGTTTTGGTATGGCTTGGAATGCATGTATTTGAGGGGGTCAGTATGGGTGATAATGTAGGTTTTGTGATTTAAAAGGTAGTGGCAAAGTTTAGAAGATGTGAAGACCAATGTGAGGAAATTTTTTTGGTAAGAGTATACCGAGTTTCATAATCAATAAACATTTGGCTTATGTAGTAAATATCTTGCTCTCTATGTTGATCATCATGATGTGCAATCATAACACCCAAGGAATGGTCTATTATAGAAATGTAGAGGTAGAAAGGATGGTCATCTTTATGGGGAATAAGAAACAGTAGGGAAAGGAGATACCCTTTAATTGCATCAAAATATTTCTAAAAATCCATGTTCCAATGGAAGGAGACATCCTTTTTAAGTAGATGATGAAAAGGTTGACATTGATTTGACAACTGATAGATGAAATGGTGGATAAACTAAAGTTTACCTTGTAAGCTATGGAATTGCTTGAGATTAGTGGGTGGAGTAATTTATAGTATTGCCCAAACCTTAGTAGGGTCAACCTCGATATCATGGAGGGAGACAATGAAGCTTAGAAGCTTCCCTGAAAGGACTCCAAAGATGTAATTCTTTGGGTTTAGATGAGTGTTATATTAGAGGAGATGAGTAAATATGATTTTGAGAATTGCCAAGTGATCTTGGTGATGTTTAGACTTTCTAAGTAAGTCATCCACATAATCTTCCATAATCTTGTGTAGGAGGCCATGAAAAATGTAAGTCATGGTGTGTTGGTAGGTAGTGCTAGTGTTTTTAAGGCTGAAAGGCATGACCCAGTGATAGAAAGTTCCCCATGGGGTGGTGAAGGAGGTCTTTTGTTGATCTTCAAGAGAAATCAAGATTTGATTGTAGCTTAAGAACCCATCCATAAGAGATATCATCTCATGGCCGATCGTCAAGTTAATAAGTTGGTCAATGCTTGGTAAAGGGAAGTCATCCTTTGGACAAGTGAGGTTTAGATCATGGTTGTTAGTGTAGATGCATATTTCCCCTATCAATTTTGTGATAGGGATGATATTGGAAACCCATTACAAATAGTCAATGGGTTGAATAAATTTAACAAAGAGGAGGCATATGAGCTCTTCTTTGACAAGGAGAGCAATATGAGGGTTCATTTTAAGAAGCTTCTACTTAACATGCTTAGCATTATGGTTGGTTACAATATTGTGGGTGATGATATAGGGGTCAATGCCAGGCATGTCATGATAAGACAAAGAAAATAATTTACTATGATCAGAGAGGAAAGTGACATAATTTGTTTGTTCAAGGGAATCTAAAGATTGGTTAATCTTGAGGATTTAGGGGTTATCTGGAGAAGGTAGACTAATGTCAATGGTTGATTTATTAAACATAGTTTGAATTTTATAAGGGAGTTATTATTGGATATAGGAATTGTTTGCACCCATGTATGTGAAAATAACATCATCATCCTAATATTAGATAGTGTTAATAGTGGGAGAGGCTTACTCAATCATTTCAAGATGAATGAGAGGAAGGGACCTTGTTTCCTCACCTAGATGATAGGTTAAGGGTCCTAAATGAGTGGTGTTTATTGAAAAAAAATTAGGAGGTATGGATACCTCTAATTCTATAGGTGATGGCAGGGGAAGAGGAGAGGATGGAGAAGGAGAGATGGCTCCTTGATATGAGAGACCTTGGTGGGTTTTATTGGTTCATCAAAACCCACACCATACTACTTTTTGGCATCTTTGATGGTCTTGTTGGTGGGGTATTCAATGGGTGTATGAGCCCCCTGCTCATAATAACCCAACTTGAATCCTTTTCAGGTGCACCTATAAACATAGGTGTGAGAAAAACTAGGTTTGCCTAGGAATGAAAAGTCATAGGTAAAAGGTTATGGTGAAGAGGAGGGATTTGTAATAGTAGGAGCATGATCGATTCCCCCATATGTGAGATTAGTTCAAAGGTTAGGGGGACCATATGGGATGACCATCCCAATATGAGGATCATAATTGGGGTGCATGTGAAGTTTTTAATACTCTTGTGGATTATGGAACATGTCAAGTGTCAATAAGTGATATTCTCTAAGCGAAAGGTGTGTGAAAGTGTCTTCCATGGGATCCTTGTCAAGAATTTATGTCATCAATATCTAAGTAATTGGGGTAGTCAAGCTTGTTGAGGATTTAATGGTATAATATGAAGAGGAAGATGTTTTCAATGGAATGAGAACATCATTAGGATGATAAGTCATGTTACATGTTTTGAAAGGAGGTAGATCCATGGTAATAACATGCACTTGCCCACCATGTTTGAATTTAACATAGCAGTGTAAAGTCAAGGGTACACATGCTATGGCATGTATCCAAGGCCATTCAAGTAATATGTTGTATTATAACTCTCCTTTAATAACATATAATATTTTAGGGATTATATGAGGACCCACATGGATATGCAAAACTATAGTACCCACAATAGTCATTATAGTATCATTAAAGGAATGGAGTATCGCATCGAACTATGACATGAAATTATTGAGAAGTGATAGCTATGTATAGGCATGAGTGGAGATAATATTAATACTTACACACATGAGTTTGATTGATATATGTGGTGATAAAAAGTGTAGGGTCCTGGTCTCTAGGGTGATGAGCCAAAATTTATGGCTCATTGAAAGAAACTAGGGCAATAGTATTAAGAGAATCTACCAAATCTATAATAGGATGAGGATCATTAGGTTGTACCTTAATGGCTTGTAAATCCTTCATCAAGGCTTGATGATGCTAGGATGAGTTTTGGATTAACTCATATAAAGACATCTTTACAGGGGTTTGGTGAAGTTGTTTCACCATTAAGTCTTGAATGACTTATGAAGATGTGGGTTAGGGAACACCAAGAATAGAGATCTTAAGATTTGATGGAGGAGCATACTTTAAGATAAAATCTCATATAACTTTATAATATCATCACACTCTTCCTAACCCTATATCTGCCATGTGATCCCACTCATCCATGGTGACATCCCTCTTCATCCTCGTCACCAGTGTAGGTAGTCATTCTCATGATGTCAACTTCTACCTAGACTACATCCACACACACAAAATCACTCTATCAAGCCACATACCTTTAGTTATAAACCTCCTATTTTAATGCATTTACCTTTGGGAGAAATACATTGGCTTGAGGCCCTCATCTAGGCTATGTAGGTAGCACTCGATTGACAAAGGGTCTTCTAAGGCTAGCTCAATAATTAGGATAGTATACTAATGCACCTATACAAATTCAACTAGAGATGAAAAATTGGCCCTAATTCCTCTTAAAATTTCCACTTTGGGTTTTCTAGTGTTCAACATCAATTATATTTTGACCAACATCAGTCTTATATGCTAACATTAGTGTTATTGTTAGCCAACATTAGCATTGATTATTTCCAGACCCAAATGACATCAGTGACTGGTTCAACCCTAGGGCCGAACAACCCATGCCCAAATTTTAGGGTTTTCCTAAAAACTACCCCAATCCCCCCACAAATCCACCCAAACCTACCCTTACCCCATCCACTAATCCCTTAATTACCCTTTATCCCCCCCACACACTCACATTGTACCTAACTAATAAATTATGATCAAAACCTAAATTCAAATGACAACCAACTCAATCCACTTAAATAGATATTACCTCATCTCTCTATCTCCTTCAAACTAGAATGATAGACACCTATAATAGAGCACCTCCAATTGGGTCCCCTCATCCCTCTACCATCTTTATCCACACCAACACTCCCTCAATCTAACTGTAGCCCACTAAGTGCTAAATCACACCCTTACTCTCACACACTCTTCTCAACCAATCACCTCTTGCCACCTCACCATAATAGGATAAGCTCTAGATGTTTTAATTCACATGACACTCAAATCTTTGGTTTCTTTTAATCTAATTTCACAAATGAATTTTGGTGTGTTGCCAAACCCCTTTTGTTAGGTTTGGTCATCCATCGACATCGGTAGTCCTACCTAAAGCTACTAATGTCATCATATTTCTTATCAACATTAGTGACCTAACCAATGCTGGCTACCTTAAAATTAGGGTTTCCAACCCCAACCACCACCCTTTGCAAAAACACCTTAATTACTTGCCTTTAATGGTTCACTTAGATTCTTTATGAGGTAACTTAGAGATCATGTATATCTCCCCACCCATGACAACCAACCTTAGAAATCACTTAAATTTCCACCCATGATGACTCTGATTGGAGATCACAAATATCTCCTTGACCAACAACACTTTTTGAGCTAACCTTACCTCGATCATTCCAACTATTTATGTTACCATGTTATAGTTGGCTATTATATGCACACATGTATATCATGTGTTTTTAGATCGTGACCTTACTAGTTCAATCACCTATAACCCTTTTTGTTTTCCAAGAGAACTTCCTACCTCAGATACCTGGAGCACATGGACCATTATATCTACAACTTTGATCATTTTGACCCTATTAGTTATCACTAACAAGTTATAGTCTGGTTATTTCTATCCAAGTCTTCCTCACCTTTACCTATTATTGATTGTGTCAACTATAACTAGTAGTATCTATGTAAGCAATGATGTTCCCACATTCACACTCAACATCCACCCATCTATTAACTGCCTATCAAATTGGTACCCAATTTTAGATTTTCCTCTATTGGTTCCTATTTTGAGGGGGGAATATCTCATCCCATACCTAGAGCATACAACTCCTATTTTTTTCTTGCAACTTTTCAATACAAGTTACAAAACAAAAAAGGGAAAATGTAGACACTGGAATTACATCACACACTTCTATGACTCCCTATGTTAAAACCCCCCTTGATCCCCTTTTTAATAATTAACCTTCCTAACCTATGTTTTCACCTTAAAATATTTAATTAAGTTAATTAAAAACCACTTATGCCACCTCACCTAGCCACCTCATCCTAAGACTAATTCTTACCCTCTAAGTCACCTTGAGGCTTAGTCTCCCAATCATAACTACCTATGACCTGTTCTCACTCTTTACATAAATTCTTAACTAACTAAATTCTTCATAGCCTCACATTTTTACCATTTTCTAATGGACACCACACTTGGAAAGAGAAGGAATAGAAACTGGGCTAAAAATAGCCCTTTTACCTATTCTCATTCCATTGATGTTGGTCAAACCTTAGTCAAAATTGATGGGATCACTGACGTTGGTTACTTAAGCAAAATTCCAAGTTGGTATTTGGGTCACAAAAATAAAAAATTCATGCACAAGATTTTGGAAATTAGAGCATCCTATATTCACTTTAGACATCTAGGCTTATCATTACTCTACACAAATCGATCCAAATTAAGAATTGAGCTTGAAATTTTGAGGACCAGTAGCACATGCTTGTCTTATCTATTCACCCATCGATTCACCAAGCTTCATCAGAGTCATCTATCTGATAGTCATAGCTCACTTGTTTCACTAAATAAGTATATCTTGATGTTTTGTAAGTCTTTAAATAGTAATTTCATAATTTCTTTGCATTATACTATTTAATATTTCATGAACCCTAACTCCTTCCATGGAAGAGTTGTACAGCTCCCCACCCACTTCTCTTTACCCCAACATACCAACCCTCTATCTAGACTCCCCTAAGTCTTACCCACCTCCTTACAACTCTTCCCAATGTCATAAATTGACCATACTCCCATTCTCCCTCTCAGAAAAGCCTTCTCTACCTTATTCTAAAACTACTACCCCAATTGACATAGGTGATCCCAATTGACATTGGTGACTCCAACTGACATCAGTGACCCCAACTAACATCAATCCTTTAAAGGAAATCAATTACTATGTTTCTGAACCAACAACCTCAAAATCACTTAATAACCTTCCCAAAACATAGACTTGACTTATCAGCCTACACTGTATTATCTTCTACTACACTCAAACCTATAACATGGTAACCATAACTCTATCTCTCTCTCTCTTTACTTTAATTTATTTTAAACTTTGTTTTAAAATAGTCGACTATCATCCCAAGGAAGTTTCATGCTTCTTAGAATAAGCATGCAGCTTGTTAGTTTGCACATATCTCGATTAACAACTATTTTGTGTAGTGTTTTCTTATCTACATGTGTCTTCCTCCATAGCCAAAGAGGGAAATATACAAATTCTATCATGGTGCAAACTTATCTAGGTTTTAATCACTTATCCCTAACTCTCTTTATTTTCTATTTATCTCTCTCTTTGAATGTAAAATAAGATTAAAATGTAGTGAAACATTCTTGGATCAATCACAAAATAATCTACCATACCAGGGCAAATTGGTAAGGGTCACTTATGCAGAAAATTCATAAAATGGATTTACTATGAATTAGCAAAGGATAAAAATAGATTTATAGTCTAAATATGAGTTCAAAGATGTATATTTGAATGAGCACTAGATGTATGTTTAAAAATATTATTATTAAATAGGTCTCAAGGGAGGCCCAAAATGATGTTTGGTTATAATATGACCAAAAAAAGGCATGTAGGATTAAACTACATGTAAAAAATACCATAAATGTGAAAAATATAAAATGAACTATAGGCCCTAAGGGAGGTATAATTTCAAATATTTATCTATATATTCACCCCTAGGGTGAAAAATAATTCATTTTCACTCTAGCATTTTGAGAATTTGAGTTTGGTTTTCTGCATGCATTGTTGAGAGAAAATGGCCCATGGAGGAGTTCAACATCATGTTTTAGAGTGAGTGAGGGAGCACATGTGGCTAACACATAATGGGGCACTAGTAAGGAATCTCAAGTTTGTTATTAATTCTCATTTAATAACATTTATTATGTTTGGTAGGACAAAAAATATGTTGTGAAAGTCTATGGTTGCTTTACTGCAACCACGTGCAAGTATGGGGTAACTCCCTTTGCACTCAACATTTAAATAATCAATTTCATTGACATCAATCCACATAAGGCATAGGCCTTATGCACTCACTTAAAACATAGCTAAGAATGAACTAGGGCCCACATTGGGCTAGTCATGCCTTAGTGTGAGGCTTCACTAGAGAGACTTAAGCAATGCACTAGAAACTTAACTCACATAGATCTATAGGCGTAGGATTTCTCGCGTTAAACTCAAGGTCATATAGGAACTTAGTGGGTTATAAGATTACTTTGGTTTAATTTAATCCTCATACTAAATAGATGTAAATTAAATAGGTATTGGGTTTATTGGTGCAGACCTATACTCATCTTCCATGTAAAATGATGATGACATCATGTTAAATTATTGAGACTCCATTAACATAGTAAAATAAATAAAACACATGAACATCAATTCACATAATTAATCAAAAGTGTGGCATCACATAAAAATTCACATCTCATTAATGATAGTATAAGACATATAAACTGGACACATTTAAGTACATTTCTAGGCAACACCATTTATTGTTGTTCAAATTCCATAGCAAGAGTTTATATTCAAAATCATAATAATAAAAACCTAAAGGCTCATAGATGAGTTTAGGAACATAAAAAATTAGATCTAGAATGGCCTTCACTCTATTTTTAAGCCTTAATGGCTGCTAGATCAATGTTTATAGAGCATGGCTTTAAAGTCATTCTACTAGAGCTTCACTATAGTTATCCAGCTCTATTTCAACCTCTAGTTTGGACTCCTTATATAAACCTTTTAAGAGCATATTTTCTTGAGTGGAATTTACATGTTGATTACTAAGCTTAAGGTCTATCATCATAAACAATGGCTCCATGACCCCATAATTCCTATGCTCTAGTTACCATCTATCTTCAATTCTTTGATGATGCCCTGAATATCTGGGAGATGGTTAGATATCAACTAGCTAGTGCAAGATTTATGCTACATCCTTTAGCTAGTTACCAAAACTATTAGGCTAACCACTTGTAAAAATTATCTTTTTACACTAAGGTGGATATCAAGTTGGTGTGAACACTCCAATAATAGGTTAGGGGCCCAACATTACCCCATACAAAAATCCTAGTCTACCCATAGACTAAGCTATCAAACTTTTGGGAGTGCAAAACTAAGGCACATTCTCTTGGAATTCATGGCTAAAGTCCTAAAATCCCTTTATGGATAGATTGATTTATATTATGGCACTATTAATCTCAAATGATGCAATAGTGAGTGTAAGTGTGTATATTTTATCTAGCTCTTTATAGAAGGCTTATATGTTGGTTTGTGCCTTTGCCAAATTTTTGTCTAAGATATCCCCTTGTTCACAAGCCTTAGTCTATAAATCACAAAAGATTTATTCCAAGGTTCTTTCTTGGTCTTTGATATAGTTTCTTAATGTGTTAATGTTGCTGATGATATGCAACCTTTATGCCTTACTTTTAGAGTACACCTTAGCCATCAACTACTCCTTATCATCATTTACTTTCTTTAAGCATGCATCTATCACTAAGTCTTGGTTAGATAAATTAAATAAGATTACATCTAATACTTATATTCCCTCCTTCAACTTTATGAAGAGATCCTCCACTTTTTGGAGTTTATTGGATAGCTCATTCTTTAATGTGATTCTAGTGTCTTCCTCTTCTTATTATTATATCTGCTTGGGTCGTAATCTTGGGAGCATATGCTCCACCAATACATAAATATTGTCAACCTTTGAAAGGTCTAAAGTTTTGATACCAACCAAAAAAGATGGCTCAGCCACCTCTAAGCACTCACAAATTTATAACAACTTGAACCTATTCGCCTATGCTTCCTCCTTATATTCCTTGAGGAGCTTCTTCAATTTACTCATCTTATCATCTTTTTTGATATTTTTACATGTTACAAACATGGCCATTTTTATTAACACATTCCTAGATTGGACTTGGTTCATGGCATATGGGTCAATAAGAATGGATTCTTATCCTTCCTTCGAATCTTCTAAGATCAAATTAGTAGCCTTCAGCACCTCGCATTGGGGATAATCTATGTAATGGTCTAATGCAAATGAGAGCTACTTGTGCATCCTTGTAGTGGCAGCTTGAGGGTGCATAGTTTCATATAGGTATAAATCTTCATCCCCCTCATTATTCTATGTCATTTCCCTAATGTTAAACTCTCTATCATACTTTTTGATGATGGCCTTCTCCATGTGCACTTATTCCTCATGTCCCTATGAATATTCACTTATATGGTCCTTGGGGGTGAATTCAATGGACTTCTCCTCATAATTTATTTCTTCATCCCAAGGATCCTCAATATTTACCTAAAGTGTTATTCCTTTGACACCAAGGTCACCTTATTACTACTAGTGCTCCTCAGTTGTCTTTGTTCATTACTTCAAGGCACCAGTGTTACCTTCTATTTGTCTAAACACCCCTTCACTACTTGGGCATGCCTTTTTAGCTTCCTCTACTTATCTGACAAGGTTATTTAGTGCTTGTTTGACCACTTATACTTTTGGTCCTATGTTTGAGGTTACCTTTGGGGCCCTTTTTTCCAACTTGGCCTTCTTCTATTCTCGATCAAGTTTTCACTTTTATTCAAGCACCAAATCCTAGTTTATATCTCCATCATTGAGTCGCATCTTTATCCAAGCCACTCTTTTCTCCTTGATAGATTTAGGGGATGCTAAGGAGGCCTTATCCTTGAATTTCAACACCAATTTCTTTGGTGGGATCATTAATAAGGTTGAACTAGATGTAAGGCTTGCCATTTATTTCATTATTTTTAACATGATAACCATAAAATTTTGTAGGGCCTACTGAATATTTCCAACATCGAGCTCTTCTTCACCTTATTATATTTGTAGTATATAAGCCCCTATCGTGTCTTCTTTAGTATCTTCTTATATAATGGGTGTTGATCTAGAAATCCAAGTTATAAAAACCTTTACAGTCTACTTGGATTGAATTTAAATTAAAATGAAATATTTTAATTTCTGATTTCCCCTTTTAATAAATCCAAAAAATTAATCTATAAAACTCTCATAGTTTAATAAAGGAAATTGAAAGGATTTTTGATCATAGAAAGGCAATTAATTACAAATTATAACATAGAAGATTTGTCTATAGGGTTCACTAAATTTATACATCCTTGGGTCTACTCTATGAGTGTTTCAATCTTATTAAAAATCTTTGAGGCTGATTATAAAAATCTCTTTGAGTAAATAATTATTTCCATACCAAATATCTATCTGTGCAACAAAATAAACCTCCTGGAGGTTCTACTACCTTTGTATCTAGATATCCCTATTTTTAATTTCATTTATGCAAATCTAATGCTTTTCTACTAAAATCTTGTTACTGCCTCTTTAAAATAACCTATAGTTATTTATTTATCAATGATATTTGGCATTGGTTGGGAAATAAAAAAAAATTCTTTGGTGTACTAAAAATTTCCCCAAATTGGGCTTTTTACCATTTTGAAAGCATGGAGTTGGCTCTATAGGATTTCCTACTACCTGTATTTAGTTTTGCTCCACAACCAATCAAAACCAAAAATCCCAAAATGGAATATAAAATCATTGGCATATAACTGAGAGTGGATAATGGCATAGAATTAGTGTTGAAAATGGTCCACACTATCGTAAATAATAAATAATTAAACTTCCCCACATATTAATAGGTAATTTATTGAATAATCTTTGCCAGCTATAAACCCTTTATCGTCAATGTTTCCGCATACCATCCATGTCAATAATCTTCCATAATATTTAAAGAATTAAATTACCACATATTTTCCAATGTTGAAATAATGCATTGCATATAATTCTTTAAAAGTATTCCATGCCAAGATTAAATGCATGCCAAGACTCCTTAATCCAAGATCAAGAATCAAGACTTACATAAACAAGATTTGCATTAATTCAAGATTAGCACATTGAAATTGTTTTATGCATAAATTTTCAATGCCATACTTGCCACGTAATTTATTTAACTCAAAGTTTCATGCTTATCCAAAAAGCTAATTCTATATACCATGGAAACTCATGCCTTTAAAAAGTTTGGCATTAAAATAATAAGTCCATGCCATAAAATAATATTTTCATTCCTGTGGAACACATGCATGTAGTTTATTTAAAGGATATTACCATGCATTTAACGTTATGCCTTTATAATGACATAGGTCAATATAAAAACATTTTTAGTAAAGACTTTAATTTTCATGTAACATGAGGATAACAATGGTACACATTTCTTTTCTTTTTCTTTTTTTTTTAATGGAATAAATATTTAATTAAAAGAATATATTAAAATATATTGATTAATTTTAAATAAACACATTAAAATATATAAATATTTAATTAAATATTTTAATAAAAATATATTTATTAATAAAATAATAACTATATTAAAATATATTTTATTTGTGGAATTTTTTCAAAATTAATTATAACATTGCAGGTGGAGGTGTGGTATTATTGGCTAGATAATGCCCCACCTACATTTGCAACAATAATTAAATATTCTAAATAATTGATTAGAATCTTCAGTGGGAAATCCCCTAGATCATTTTTCCCCACTGAGAACTTCTGGACCTCCAACAATTGAATTTAATTAACCAAGTGAGGATGTTTTGCCCTCACTTTCCTAATTTCCACCCATTTTTCCATATTTAGATGCAACCCTTTCAAACCCACACAAAGATATTATGTATAACCCCTTCATGTAGTTCTAGTTTTCTTTTCAATAATAACATCTTCCTGTGACTCATGAAGAGACTCAGGAGCAAAGTCATCAACATTAGGAACTTGAATACCCTCATCTTGATCCATGATCATAGGAGGTTCATAAAATTTCAAGTTTTCCACATTAAACACTAAATAAATATACATATAAGATGGCAAATCCAATCAGAAATAATTTTTACCAATCTTTTCCAAAATCTTGAAAAGACCATACCTGATTGGTTTTAATTTTTTGCCTTCACCTTTCAATCTTTCTTTACTGATGTGAAGCCAAAATTGATCATCCGCTTTGAATTGATAATCAACTCTATGTTTATCATGCCTAGCCTTATATTTATCTTGGATATTCTCCAACTATTCTTAAACAACTTTTTGAATCATTTGAATACTCTGAATGAACTTTTTAGCCTTTTCAGCATCATTGTTTCCATCCACCACTGAGTTATATTCATTTTCAAAAGAGGAGTCCAAAGGAAACTTAGGTAAATAACCAAAATAGATCTAAAAAGGAGACTTTAAAGTATAAGAATGTAAAGCATGGTTATAAGAATGTTTCACATAATAGAAATATTCATCCCATAATTTAGGATGTTTACCACAATCCCCCAAAGAAAATGCACCACTATTTAGTTGACCACTTTTGTTTATCCATCAGCTTGTGGATGAAGGGTTGTACTTTTCTTTAGCTTAATATCCATCAAATCCCATAAATCTAACCAAAACTCACTAACAAATTGACCATCATGATCAAATATAATAGAAGTGGGTAACCCAAAATGGATCCAAACATTCTTGAAAAATAAATGTGCAATATCCTCACCTATAACTTGTTTATTACAAGGAACCAAAATACACATTATGCTGAATCTATCCACAACCACATAAGAATAATCATGTTTTCTTTGTGACATAGGTAAAATTCCTAAAAAATCCATAGAAATACTTTCCCAAGGATGGTTAGGAATAAGAAGAGGTGTATACAATCCTAACTTTTAGTTGCTAGGTTTACTTGTGGAACAAATAATGCAACCTTTAATATATTTAGATACATTTTCTGTCATACAGGGCCAATAGCAATATCTTTGTAATTATATAACTATCTTACCAATGCCAAAATGACATGAAACAAAAGAATTGTGTGCTTCTCTAATCATGTGAACTCTTTCATCCTATAGAATACAGGTTTTTCCAAGGTGATATAACATTTCATTATGCACATGATAGTGAAATGCTTTTATTGATTTACCATTTATCAAATCTTCATAGACATCTAAAAAATCAACATCTCTAGTATATTGTTCCTTATAACTTTCATTAATATAAAGACTATGCTACAAAATAGTAGATGCTACATTAGGATGTCTAGAAAACATATCTATAACCTTATTATGTGTTCCCTTTTTATACCTTATAACAAGATGGAACTATTACATAAATCCCATCCATCAGAAGTGCCATGATTGTTGTAGCTTGGCTTGTGATTAAAGGTATTGCAAAGGTTGATGATTCATATGGATGATTGTCTCTTTGCCCATCAAATAGTGTTTCCACTTTTTCACACTCTACACCAAATCATACAACTCTTTATCATAAGTAGGATAATTTTTAATTGTACTTGTAAATGTTTTCAAATGAAAACACACCAATTTCCACTTTTAGGATAAGTTTAAGAACTGGGGCTATACTTATCTTTTCTTTCAAGGTATTGAAAGATTTTTCATGCTTTCCTCCCCATCGAAATAACTTCTTAACACTTGTTAAAGCATGTAAAGGAGATGCAATATAAGAGAAGTTAACAATAAATTTTCTCTAAAATTGAATTTCTTTGAGAAATTTTCCAACTTCTATTACATTATTAGGCCTTGGCCAATTTAATATGGCTGAAACTCTTGTAGGGTCTATTTTTAATGAGCCATTCCCTATAACATAGCCTAACTAAACCGAATATGTTTTTGCAAATTCACATTTTGACATCTTAAGTAAAAGTTTCTCCTTTTACAAAGTATTTAAGACTTTCTTGATGTGTTTAAGATGATCTTCCCATCTGTTACTAAAGATTAAAATGTCATCCAAATACAAAATAAAAAATCATCAAGAAATGGTCTTCACACATCATTCATAACTTGAATAAATGTAGCAAGTGCTTTACAAATCCCAAAAGGCATAACAAGCTACTCAAAAATACATTACTTAGTCTTAAAAGTAGTTTTCCAACTATCAACATCACTTATTTTTATTTGGTGATAACCACTTCTCAAATCTAACTTATTAAAATACTTTGTATGTTTTAACTAATCTAACAAATCATCAATACGAGGAAGAAGGTATCAGTTTTTAACTATGATTTTATTTAAAGCTTGAAAGTCCATGCACATCTACCATGTACCATCCTTATTTGGAACCAAGACAATAGGTGAACCACATGGAGAGGTACTTGGCCAAATGACTCCTTTTTGAAGTAACTCCATCACTTTCTTCTTCATTTCTTTATTCTCTACTACTGACAACTTATATATTCCAGTATTAGGGAGAGAGGCACCCTGCTGCAATTGAATCTCATATTGGATTTCCCTCTTAGGGGGTAAACCTTGTGGTTCTTAAAAAACACCATTGTAGTTAGAAATAATATTTTCTATTTCAAATTTATGTTTATAATCACAACCCTCTAAGGCCTTGGATTTTTCACTATCCTTGGCTTTCATAATCATGAGAGTAAAACTCTTACTTGAGTTTACAAGTATTTTCATTTGTCCTATAGAGACAAAAGTCAAATTGGTTTTGACACGATGGGCTCTTACCATGGATTCAATACCATCCTTTAGAAGCACATATTTTTTCTCTTCTCTATAAAATATTTCCTTTATATCATATAAGTAAGGACTTCCCAAAATAATTCCATAAATATCCAAAGGAACTACATCTAGCTCTACTTCACCAATGAATTTAGAAGTAATAACAAACCTCAAGGTACATGTCTTTGTGACCTATAATTTTACATCATCACACACTCATTCTAAAGGATATGGTTTTGGATGTGGTTTAGTTTTGAGTCCTAAATTTTTAACAACCTATTGAGAAATAAGATTAGCTTGTGATCTATTGTCAAAAAGAGTATCTATTTTAGTATGCTTAGATATGACTCTTATGTGGAAAAACTCATTTATTTTTATTTCACCATGTTTAAATTTAATTTTAGAAGATGAAGCAATAAAAAAAGGTTTAGGGTTAGAAGAGGAAGAAGTTGAACCTTGTAGACCCATATCAGTCACTTTTGTTTCATCATCAGAATCTGATCCTAGGTCCTATTGGATAAAACATTAGCCTTCTTTTCCTTTTTATTCCAGAACCTCTTTGGCTTGAGTTATAGATGGAGTTTCCAACACTTATCCTCATCATGATTCTTCTTATAGTGATTATAAAAAGGTTATCCTTCCTCTTTCTTAACAGTGTAAGTATACTTGCCCTTACCCTTTCATTTACCTTTTCCTCTATTTTTAACTAGCTTGTGAGATTTCTTTCCATAGCCTTCCTTGGTCATCTTACCCCTGGATTCCATATGGGTAGATTGAACACTGATCCAAAACTTAGAATTTTTGGTTGAAAAATATTTCAAGAACACAAAAATAACACAATAATAATGAATTCTATGAGAAGAGATGTTACATTACTCAAGATCACAATACAACTATATGCTTATCTCAAGGAAGAGATGTCTGATTTCCATTTCAGCTTACATCTTCATTTATACACATTTTTAAATTAGGGTAAGGATGTGGAAGGTCACCAATATCGAGGGAGATCAAGTGGTTCAAATTTCATGATTTAAAACAATACAGAATTTGAGGAATTACTTTTTTAGAAACTTACTATTTTTAGACCGTACTACTAAAATTGAAATTTGGGGCACTTCCATTGGGTTTTTGTGGGTAAAATTTCATTTAGTGGAGCTCTGTGCCATCTCACCATGTTATCCTCATTCTTATCTTTCCAACGGTTCAAAAGCTATGGTGCAAAAGTTATCGCTCCCAGAAGTTCCGTCATCAATTGGAGTGGAACCATCACCCGAATTCTCACCTGAATTGTTACCCAGATCACACATAGACTCCATCAAGGTTATAAGTATTAAACATGAGAATAGTATGTCTCAAATAAATATGCAAACCTCTAATATACTTAAGCAATGTTTCTAAATTATATAGAGGAAAGCCCAACATTAATGCCTTCTTTCTAAACTCTTGAGTATAATCCTGCACACTCTGACCTTTATTCTATCTCATAGTCTGCCAATCCATAGTATCTTGTTGCATATAACCTAAAGGATAAAATTGTTTTCTCAATTCAGAAATAAAATCATTCTAGGAAGAAATTACCTTACCATGTTGCTTGAGATCTTCTTGAATATTAATCTCCCACTAGATGAGTGTTGTGCCACTCATATAGAGAGTAGCCAACTAAATCTTGGCCTCTAGAATATTTTGAATCCTACAATATATCTCAATTTGTTTGACCTAGTTATCTAATTTCTTTGTACTAATCTTACCATTATAAATTGGAAAATCAAATTTAACATCTAATTTCAAATGTGGGATAGTTTTAATATCTATAGAAGAGGATGCCTTTTTAGAATATGAAGGTGAAAGAGGAATTTATTATCTTTTAGATTGATCTTCCTCTATTTATTTCCCCTTTTTGTGTTCCTCATACATTTTTTCAACCATATTTTTCATGTTGAGGAAAGCACACTAGAATTCTACCTCAGACATATCTGCTCCCATACTTGACTACTAGCTTTCATGTCTTGCACAAATTTTAGGTTCAAACTCTACAAGTTCCCCTTCACCACATCTTGATCTAGACCTGGTTAAAATACAAAACTATTACAATTGCTAGACAATGTGTTAAATGGCCTTGATCACATGCTCTAATACTAAACTGATCCAAAAATCCAAGTTATAAAAACTTTTATAGTCTGATTAGATCATATTTAAATTAAAATGGAATATTTTAATTTCCAATTTCCCCTTTTAATAAATAAAAAAAATTAATTTATAAAACTATCATAATTTAATAAAGGAAATTGAAAGGATTTCTGATCATAGAGAGGAAATTAAAAACAAAATAAATAGAGAAGATTTGTTTATAGGTTCACCAAATGGCTACATCCTAGGTCCACTCTATGAGTGTTCTGATCTTATTAAAAATCTTTGAGACTGATTACAAAAAATCTCTCTAAGTAAATAATTATTTCCATACTAGATATCTATCTATGCAACAAAATAAACCTCCCATAGGTTCTACTTCTTCTGTATCTAGATATCTCTATCTATAATTTCCTCTATGTAAATCCACTACTTCTTTGCCAAAATCTTATTACTACCTCTATAAAATAACCTATATTTATATATTTCTCAATGTTACTTGGCATTGGATAGGAAATAACAAATTTACCTAGGGTACTAACAATTCCCCAAATTAAGATTTTCCCATTTTTATAGCATGACATTGGCTCTATAAAATAACCTGAAGTTATATATTTCTCAAAGCTACTTAGCATTGGCTGGGCAATAAAAAATTTCCTTGGCGTACTAAATTTTTTGCTAAAATAGGGGTTTTTCCATTTCAATATCATGGAATTGGATCTTTGGGATTTCCTACTACATGTATTTGGTTTTGATCTACAACTGATTAAAACCAAAAATCCCAAAATAGAATTCAACATCGTTGGTGTATAACTAAGTGTGGATAATGACATAGAATTAGCACTGAAACTAATCCACACTATCATAAATAGAAACTAATTAAACTTCCCCACATATTAATAGGTAATCTGTTGAATAATCTTTACCAACTATAAACCCTTTATCATCAATGTTTTCGCATACTATCCATGTCAAGAATCTTCTAGAACCTTCAAATAATTAAATTGCCACATATTTTCCAATTTAGAAACAATGCAGTGCATATAATTATTTAAAAATATTCCATGCCAAGATTAAATGCATGCCAAGACTCCTAAAACAAGATCAATAATCAAGACTTACACAAATAAGATTTGCATTAATTCAAGATTAACACATTGAAATTATTTTATGCATAAAGTTTCAATGCCATAATTACCATGTAATTTATTTAACATGGAGTTCCATGCTTATCCAAAAAGTTGATGCCATATACCATGGAAACTCCTACCTTTAAAAATTTTGACATTAAAAGACTAAGTCTATGCCATAAAACAATATTTTCATTCTCATGGAACACATGCATGTAGTATATTTAAAGGATATTACCATGCATTTAACTTTATGCCTTTATAATGACATGTGTCAATATAAAAACCTTTCTAGTAAAGACTTTAATTTGCTTGTAACATGAGGATAGTAATGTTACGGATTTCTTTTCTTTTCTTTTTTTTGAAATGGAATAAATATTTAATTAAAAAAATATATTAAAATATATTTGTTAATTTTCAATAAACATATTAAAATATATAAATTTTTAATTAAATATTTCAATAAAAATATATTTATTACTAAAATAATAAATATATTAAAAAATATTTTATTGGTGGAATTTTTTCAAAATTAATTATAACATTGCAAGTGGAGATGTGGCATTATTAGCTAGATAATGCCCCACCTACATTTGTAACAATAATTAAATATTCCAAATAATTGATCGAAATCTTTAGTGGGAAATCCCTTGGATTAGGTGCCAAGGCCAACTCTCTTTCCATATATGTAAGGGTCTTAGTAGGGAATGCTATAGGTCCCTTAGTCTTTTTCTTGGATGCTTTCTAGAAGAAGCACCCTCTTATTTGAATTCCATGCACTTCTTTGGGGTAGGTGGCATAATTTGTTCCTCAAAAGCTATTTTTAACTATAGGTGCTTCGTAATCTCTTTTAATTTCTCACCCTGATTCCTTGGGAGTGACTTTGCCTAAAATTTTAGTGCATCTTTTCTTTAATTTCCAACTAGGAAAAGGGCGATCATCATCCTTGCTAGGATATCCACCCTTCTTGTGTGGCTTCTTCTCATAATATAGGTTGAAATCTATTTTATTGATTATTATTCTTTGGAGGGGATGGATGTCATGCCTATCACTATCATCCTCCTCATGCCTAGTTGCCTTGGTTTTGGGGTGCATAAATTGGCACCTCATCAACCTTATGTCATGATCCATAGTCTTGGCATGGATATCAATTTGTTGTATGTTTAGGATTCTCTTCATCACCACCATGAAGTATTTGGATAAAAATGCATAAGGTAATTAAATCCAACCTAACAGATTATTGTCTATGAGCACTAGGTGCACCACAGAGAAGTGTTACATCATAGAGAAGGTCACCATTCCCATGATTTACTAAAGCAGTTCTTATGAGATGAACCACTCCTTTCCAAAGTCCTCCACATACCTATTGAACCATCATTTCACTCTAGTTTTATATTTCTATGAGAATTTGGGGGGCGGGGAGTAGATGAAGTCCTAGTACTTCATCAATGGGGACTCATGGTTTGTTGGAAACACCCATATGTGGTCATCATTTCCATTTGACACACCTATCTCCTCCATCACCATTATAATAAACACGCATCCCCATCATAAGGTCTTGCACACTCGATGGAATTATTATGCATTCTTTATGATCTCCTCTATGATGAAATTAGAGATGTTGAACATTACTCCTTGTGCCATATGGTGGGAAATTAAAAGGAAGGTTTTAATTATATCTAACCATCAATCACTAAGGCAAATTTTGGTGCTTATAAGGTGTACTACTACCCTTGTGTTATAATCTTGGATGTCTTTGATGGGGAATAGAAATATTGACTGGTAGTAGCATAGGATCTTTATGAATCTCTCTACCTCTACATAATCCTCCATTATCTCTTGTATATATGTTCATATACTAGGTAGCCCTATGATTATGCTTATATGGTTTGTAAAAATCCTCATGCATCATCTAGTAAAATAGAACTAATTACCATGCACCCCTGAGGGAAGGAAATGTGAAAAGTCTTTTAGCTTATCAAATCTCATTAGCTCAAAAATTTATGTGGGGTCCATGGTTTGTAACTTATATCTGATGGAGACATCAAAAAGTGTGGTTCCTATCTTGGTCTTCTTAATTGTTTCTACCATCTAGTCTTTATTCAATTCCTATATGTTGCTACCTATCCTATGGTTATAATCTTTTAACTTGCATACATGGGTGAAGGATACCCATTTTCCCCCCACCATGACTTCTAGTGGTTACTCCATCTCTCTATAGGTGAGCTTTGTGATCATGGATGGATCAAACTCTATGAAACTGACTCCCTCTACCAATTGTGCCTAAAAATTTACAATGGCTACTTCCCTCACTACTTTCACTTTCTATGCATAATTGTGCACTTTTATCACTTCTGAGATTAGTATTTTCTTTCTCATCCTAAACCTGATATTATTAAAGCATAACCTATTGATCTTATCAAAGCCTAAAATTGTGTTTGGTCTAATTTAAAGCTATAAGGAATGTAACTACACATTTAGTGTTGAGATTCCCACCCTATTAATGGTAGACTGGTTATCCTATCGAAGTCTCTACTTTCCTATTTCTCCATCAAATTCCCTCCATTTGCCTCCTCTTTTTCTTAGGTTGAAATGTAATCTCCTACTTGATATTTTGTTCAAACTTTGGGAGGATGTGGGGAACTTGTTTCCTTTCTAGTAGTGTTTTCTCATTTGGTGGATTCGACTCCTTGCTTTGTTATGATCTCTTAAAAATGATATTAAACCTCCAAACTCTACCATATTTGGTTTTATATGCTATTATCATATACCAAATTGATGGATGGAATCATTTAGATCCTAAAAATATTACAAGACCCTCAAAATCTACTAAAATCCACCACCATCTACTCATCAATGTGGATCTTTATTATTTTATCATCGTAGCATTAACTCTACTAATAGTTTTTTTGAGGAAGTGATAAGTAATTTAAATGGTCATTTCCCACTAATTATTGGGTGAGTGCCAAATATCAAAATGGTCACTTTATTTCACCTTTTTCATCTTGGCATGACCTTTTCCTTCCTTTTGGTTACTTAGGCACAACGCTTCACATGCACATGATTCAACCTCGTAGGTTTCATCTCTTCTCTGGTGTTGCACTTTTTTTCAAGTACACCTCACTCTCTTGGTAAATTTATTTACACTTTATTATCTCTTACTTCAACCTCCCCTACCCCATACAAATCCTTATACTAGTCCTCTAGTGCCTCACTATCTCATCGTGGTCTCATATGCATGAACAATTTGTGCCCTTTACTCATCAATTCATATTTATAGTTTATTTAGCTTGGTAGACTACACACCTATAAATTTAGGTGTCTGGCCTCAAGTGCTTAAAAAGTGACTAGACTTGACTCACTCAACTAGATTTATGTGAGTACAAGCACTAGGGATGTTCACCTATGGGCTTGAAAGTGCCACATTTATTCAAATAACATAAAAGAACCAAAACCATAAGGAAATGATTTGGCCTGCACCAATTTTATTATGATCACAAGATAAAATGACCAAATTTTGACTAAAAAGTCAATTTTGGATGGTGTAAGCACCATCCTATTGATGGTATAATTTCAATTTGTTGCCATTAAAATGCTTAGAGAGTATTTCACTAGTTAACATGTGTAACTTCAATGCACCAGTCTCTAAGAAGCTATGTATGACATAAGGTACTATCCATCTGATCTATAATTTACTTGGGTGCCATAGGTATTTATAATTATATAACAAGACCAATGCACCTTCTATAAACACCTTACCCTTGATGTGATTATTATAGACACCTAAAAATGGCCATCGATAACATCCAACCAGTCTTTGGACCAATTTCTACCTAAAATACATAATTTGGCCTAAAAACACTAAAACATGCTAAATGATGTGAAACTGATGTATTCAAGTGTCAATTTTGGCTAGGGTGTCACTAAATGGGGCAATGTAATTTATGGGCTAGATAACTTTGATCAAATCATTATGAGTCAAAATGCCAATTTTGCACCTAGGTGTTCTAGATTTCTTTCTTATCAAATCTCTTGCACAAGACACATGCCTTTGTTATTTATTGTTGGTAACATCCTAAATGGTAATACAGATCCAATGCATCTAACATCACCTTCAAATTCTAATCCAATAAAATTTTAGACCAATAACAAGGCATTCTGATCAATTTGAGTAATTTATACATAAAGTGCTTAAACATGCTTAAGAGCTAATTAATCCAAATCAAGGCCTAATTAAGAATTCCATGGAAAATTGTTGAAAACTTATTTTTGGAAATGGATATTGAATATCTAAATCATCAAGTGAACTCATTTCTTAGAAAGACATCCCTAGGCCATAAATGCCACAAATATCAAGATTCATGCCTCCCATGCCTCATCAAATCCCTCCATGCCTCTTAATTGTTCCTCTATCCCATTTATTGATGAGCCTATTTATCAATTTTAATTAAAAAATTGGATTACTCCTTAGCCACACATATCAATCCTAAGATAGATGGTTCAAGTTGATTTTGATCAATCTCAAAAATCTATAATAGAGAGGCTATGAACATCATTTCTAAGCTATTTTGGTACAAAGTTATTATGCTCAAATATATTCAAAAAGTCTTGATTATGCAAAGTTATAATGAAAAAATGGATCCAAAAGCTTTAAGCAACTAGTGTTACCATTCCAAATTGATTCCAAGCCAAGCCAAGACACAAGCCAAAGGTGCCAAGAAGAGATGGAGGTAGCCAAGCTTCCATTGCCAAGGACTTCATGAGCACAAGCCAAGCAAGCCACTATAACAAACATTTTAGAGCATCCAAGGGAGGTAAAAGAAGGTTTCTTTTTCATTTTAGTTGTGTGTTTTATTCATGTTTGTTAACTAAGCTCTCCCTAGTGTCTAGGCCTAGAGATGTTATGCTAGTTAGTGTGTTTCTTTCATTTTATTTTCATTTTGAAACTAACACTATACTAACCATCCTCTCTTGAGTCAAATTCTTATATCACATTTGGCACATCCGATGGGACTAGATGCATCCCACACGTGAAGAAGATCATTTTGTAGCTGTAAAATCTTCATTTAGATCATTAAAACTCTTGCAAATTAATTTTTTAACTTTGTTTTGTCATTTTTGTTTACCTTGGGTTTACACAGTAACTGATGTCGATTAGTAAAACTGACATTGGTTGGATAGCTATCGCCAGTCACATTGGTATAGCCAATGTCAATTATATAACCATCATCGATTAGCAAATTTAATCAATGTTGGTTATATAACTAACGTCGGTCACTGTCTTTTTCTTAAAACACAAACTTGAGAGATCTTTTTTTAAAGTTCATTGTTTCAAACCTAAAAGAGCCTCAAGGCTAAAAGACATGCTAACATTTTGTTATAGGGCCAAGATGGACATTTGCTAAAACATATTTAGATCACCTTTTGCATGCTTAAAAATGAATTAGGAACATTATTTTGGTGCTTAAAGTATTATTTAGGTGCTTAAATAAGTGTTTTTAGCATTAGTTTTCAAAGTTACAACTAAGACTAAGGGTTTAAATGAACACCACCTCATTTTTCATTTAGGCTTAAAAATAAACTCACCTTTTCAAGCTTTTTGTATTCACTTAGTTATTTAAATTAAATTTTTGTTTGGAAAAAAGAGGGGTGTTGCATGTATGCCCTTCCATGTGTCCCCTTTAGGGAACCCTTGGAATCAAAAGTGCCATTCCTATTACAAGTAGCCTAGTCCAAGGATTAGAAATAAAGTCATCTAAATCACTCCCCAAAAACTCATCAAATTTTGGGTGACCTTGAAAATGACCCTAAAGTCTTTCTACTTTCATGCTTTCTTTATTTTTATGTAAACTTAGCTTGCAATGGGGACTTCATCACCTCCCACAATTTCTTTAGGGAAAATTTGACCTGGTGTTTCACCTCTTAGCATTGACTTCATTTGTATCCTAATTGGAGTTGCACATGAGATGTATCTGCATTTGAACATCACACTACACTGAGTGAATAGTAAGATGTAGTGATTGTAAAAAGGACTAGACCTTTTTACAACTAGCCAATGCCATGGTCACCCAATTTCTATTATTTTCTTTTGCATTATTTGATGTGAAAGTCATTGTGCAATTTATTCCCCTAGAAATATTTGAAAGCTTACTAGTTTAGTCAACTCCATATTTCCATACCTTTGATAATATTTGGATGATTATACTTAGTGTATTTTGTTCATTTTTGCTTGGTATGTTTTGAGACTAAAACTTGTTTTTTTGTTCATAAGCCATGTCAAAATAATGTATTTGAGTTGAGAAGGGTAGTGTTATGCTTCCCAAATCATGTTAAACCATTTATGCCTTTGAGTCTTTTGAAACATAAAATAGATCACATCATTCAAGCGTGCTTACACCATTAGGCTGCTTAATTTGTTTCAAGACTTGTTTCACCTTGTGCCAAAAACCATTTGTTTCAAACCATGTCATGTATACCATTTGGACCTTTATCTTGTGTTTTCATGCTATATAATCTTGTCTATCCTATTTGGTCAAATCCTAGTTTTCAATGTTGGGTTTTCAATTAGACTTGTCAAGTTTGGATTCAAACATTGATTGATTTCTATTTAGGCCTTAATTCATGGGGCTAATACATAGATCTTTCTCTTTTGGGTTGCATAACTCTGGTTAGTCAATTACCCAAATTTGAAAACTATTGATGATTTTTTTTTTTAGTACCTATCCTTATCATTGTTTGTGATTTTATTTTGGAGAACACAGTCTTTCTTCAAAGAGCCTTTTGTCTTATGCCTTATGCTAACTGATCATGTTTATGTTTGATTCTATATGCCAAGTCTATTTCAAAGTTATTTCCAACTTGTTAGATTAAATCAAATCACATCAGCCTTTGTTTCAAGTCTAGCCTTTGATGTCATTTGGCCAAAATTACTAGCACATGCTTGTTTGTTTGAGCCTAGCTTTTGACTTTGTGTTTAAACAAAAGACCTAGTAACTCAACTTTTCCTTTTCCTAGTTTAGACCTTGTTTGGAACACTTTGACCTAGACCTTTGACATGTTAGTTTTTATTCAGACACTTGACCTTTTATGCATATCAAATTTGACATTAGACATTTGATGTTAAGCTATTTTATTCCAAGTCTTATCATAGATAATTTTGGAGATACAACTCCATCTTTTGACCAAGTTAGACTAAGCTCGAACCATTTATTCTTTGGACATAGTTTTTCAAAGTTTGTAAAACTCTAAGCCTTTTTATTTTAGAGATTTCATCATTTACATGGATATGTCTAGCTAAAATTATGTTGGAGTCACATACAATCCAACTTATCATATAATGGCCACACAAAATCCCATTAGGAACTCCTATAGAGAAATATTTTCTAAGGAGTTTTATTATTCTCCCTACAATACTCTATATGGAGAACATAGTCAAAATCCATAAAATCCAATTCAAGACCTTAATTGGTATGAAGGGGCTTATGAGGAGGACGTTCAAGATCTAGCTATAGGTAATTTTGTTTGGGATATGGGTCCATACCATCTTTATAATAATCAGTATGTGGAACACAGTCAAGAACCAACTTATGAGCCAACTCACAATTGGGATGTTATGGTTTATGAGGAAGACTTGGATTTTTTGGCTTATGTGAGTAATCAAACTCCACCACATCATACCATTTATATTATATGACAAAAATTTCATATCATTCCCATACCAAGACCTAATCCTTTGGTTTGTGTAAGCATTCAAACTCCACAACACCCCTTCATCATTCCTAGACCTAGTCTTTTAGCTTGTGCAAGCAACCAAGCTCCAAAACACCCCTTCATCATTCCAAAACCTAGTCCTTTGACTTGTGCAAGAAATCATGCTCCACACCACCCTATCATTACCATCTTAAGACTTTGTCCTTTAGCTCATGTGAGAAATCATTCTCCCCAAAGCCATACCATTATCCAATCACAAGTCGTTCCTCATCTAGAACCAATACCATCCAAACCTCAATCCATCCAATCATTCGAAGACCAAGATATGTTTAAAAATAGTATCTTCCAATTCATTAGAAACCAAGGCCAAGTAAACTAACTAATATAAGATGTTTATGTTGAACCAACCACTTATGATAAGTCAACCTATGATGAATTAATTATTGATCCTATATTAGTTATAAAAGAGTCTCACACTGATGAACTAGTATTTATCGAGTCCCTTCTTAGTGATTATAATTTCCTTTGGTAAAATAATTACCTTGAATATTTGATTTTTTTTTAAGAGCCTCTTATTGATAAGCTAGTCTCTGAGGAGTTGTCTCTTAGCCTTTTTCCCATCCTAGAGAAGTATCACTTTGATAAACTAGTCTTAGTGGATCCCATCATGTTGTTACAGGTTTTTACTTATCCAATACCAATCATTCAACAAGACATAATTATAATATATTAAACATAAAATGAAGAATCAAAGTTAGATTCAACTTTTATTCTTGAACCAACATTAAATTTAGCATCAAAATCAACATCAGTCTCAACATCAGATTTAGAGTCCCTTGAGTTAGAATCAGATTTAGAAAAAGAATATGTTCATGGATATTACAACATTGGTTACATATGCCTTGTAGATCAATTTAAATACATTTTTTATCCTTATTTAGTTTTTGAGGATGAGTACTTCAACTTCAACACAAGTTATCCTAGTATCTTCTATGAGGATTGTATAGCCTCTCCCCATTCCATTACCATTCCATAAGCCATTACCATCAACTAAAATATCCATAACATTGACATTCCATCCCCCATAAGTGTTGATTGGGATTGAAAAAATCACATTTTTTTGAACTACATCCATGGCAACATAGCAGTTGAAGAAGAGTAAGGAGGCCAAGACAACATTCATGTAGTAGAAGAACACTCTCCCAGTGAAACTTTTTTAGAAGTGCTAGAAGACAATCAAAGTCAAAAGTCAAAATTCCTTAGTGAAACCTTCTCAAAGGTGCTACAAGAAAATCAAGATAACTTCATTGATGAAAATCTTTATAAGGCACCAATAGTTGAGCACAAAACTTCTTCACTACTTGATGAAGACAAAATCAAAGATCAAATCAAAATATCTTCCAATCTACAGCCTAGTCAGATGGTAGCTACTCTCAAGATCAAACAACAGAAAAATATAGTGGTCCTATTGAGAGAACAAGTCTTTGGCCCTGCCACAACTAAAATTATGTTGATTCTGGCATCAACAACATTACGTGTGATTGAAACTCTTGATCTTCATTTTTTTCCCAACCAGGCCACATTCCATTATCATCTACCATTAAATTTAAAATCAAACCTACCATCCATTATTTATCATTGTTTACCATCCATGGCCACACTTTCCTTTGTAGAGGCTACAAAGATACCCTATCTCAACATTTGAAGGAATCAAAATCAATGACTAAGGAAGATCACAAAAGCATTCTTGGCATCCAAATTTGTAGGTAGTTCTTGATAGAGAAATTTTTTAGAGGAGGTGTGGAATATAAATTAACATGATTGAGTATTCTTTTTGTATCATTTATTGATTAGGACGTGCATCTCTATCTCAATAGGAAAAATAGATATATGTCATTTACTACACCTAGGCCAAAAACATGTACCATACCATTTCACATTGCTATTACCATTGTTATATACCTATTTACCATTATTGTATATCCCTACCATTCACCCCATCACTTGGGGGCAAACCTACTACCATTTTATCCAATCTATCTAACCAATCATTATCCTTAGCAAGACCATACCATCCTATCATTCCATTCCTATCTAAACCAAAGCCTATTTTTAGCCATCCTACCCAATCCTATGTTAATCTTGGCTCATTTGGTTCTTCTCACACCTTTTGTGGAGGGATTCTAATCAAGTTTCAACAATAAATAAAATCTATGTTTATAATGATAGTCTATGAAAGTAGTGTGACAATTGATCTGGCAAGATATCTTTCATCTCATCCAGTTTGTTTACGTGAGCCTTATTATAACCACCTATGGGAAAATTAATGTCTCACCAGTCTTTCTACTAATTATAACTTCCTATGGGAAAATTAGTATCATTGACCTATGCCATTGTATCTTATTTATAATCACGCATGGCCAAAATAGGGGAAACACTTGTCTATCATGCATTGTTGCATCACCTTACCATTACTATTCTCATTTGACTAGCCATTTGTCAAATTTGAGAACTTATTAGGACCTAGTTGGTTTTTCCCCACCTTTTGTGTGGATGGAATTACTTAACTTGAGGTTATTTCATAACTATGTGGCTTATACTCAATTCATGTTGAGGTCACCTCAGCCCCCCTTTCCATACGCTCTCACCATTTTATGAGCAACCTAAACCAAACACTTTTTCCATTTTGTGAGTAGGTATCTTGTAATTCTCTAATGAGTTAAGAAACTTAAAAATGCTTAAAACATTTAAATATTTCAAAAATCCAAAAATATTTATCCTATCTAAGCCTAGTCATTTATCCTTGATCTGCCTTATTGGGGCATTGTCATTATTAGGAATTTTTCTTTTGCTTTTGCTTTTGCTTTTGCTTTTGTTTTTAGGCTTTCTATTTGTTTGTTTATTTTAAGTTTTTTTTTGTTTATTCGCTTGCTTATCTATTTTCTTTCTAGCACTATTGCCTTAACTTAGTCTATATGTGTTCATTAGATGATTCATTGCACACATTATCCTTGAGTGTATCCATATTCATCCATTAACATTGTCATCATGGTTTTTATCATTGGTACATTATTTTTATTTGGATATTGGATATCAGGAGTCAGTCCTTATGCATTTTTTGGCCAAGTCTTCATGGTGTTCTATCATGATGCCTACCATCACATGCTACAATAAAAATTAGCTTCAAAAGGGTCTACAATCAATGGAGATACAGAAGTTTCTCCTTGGTACCTTGGCAAATAATTCCACCCACCTTGATCAATATAACTCCTTTGACCATTCTAATTGTATCATTGTTAGTCAATATGAGCATCTCCTCATTGGAAAGTATAATTGAATCATTCACATTGATCAATCTTATTCCTCTATCCATCTCTTTCATCACTTTGCACCCACTCATCTTTAATATATATTTTAGGTTATATCCTTGGGTTATGCTTGCTAATCAGCCCTAACTAGGGCACAATCATCTTTAGCCAATCTAGGTCCTCTTAATGATTATAACAACCTATGGGCAAACCAATATTTTTAATTTTATCTTGATTATAACCACCTTTTGGAAAATCAACATCCTTTTTAAATCAATGCATGCAAGCATTTTCTCATTTGGATTAATCTCAACCATATGTTAATTCCATTTTTTTATTATTTCTTTTTTAGGGACCATCCATCAATAAATGTTATGGCCAATCCTTCGAGGGGGCATCATCATAGGCTTCCCAAAACCATTTAGATCTTTGTTCTTCAACCATTTAGAATTTTGGCATATAGGACATCTCTCATTATTTGAGAAGACACTATTTTGCCTATAGTTTTCAACATCTTTCCAAATAGGGCCAAACTACAGACACCTAAAATTGGCCATCGATAACCTCCAACCAAGATTTTGACCAATTTCTACCTAAAATGCATAATTTGGCCTAAAAACACTAAAACATGCTAAATGATGTGAAAATGACATATTCAAGTGTCAATTTTAGCCAGGGTATCACTAAATGGGGCAATGAAATTTATGGGACAACTAACTTTGATCAGATCATTCTGACTC
Source organism: Torreya grandis (assembly GCA_037957365.1). NCBI lineage: Eukaryota > Viridiplantae > Streptophyta > Pinopsida > Cupressales > Taxaceae > Torreya > Torreya grandis. Next base: position 1,618,827 of record JARHVA010000942.1, on the reverse strand, counting down.
AAAATGCTAATTTTACACCTAGGTGCTCTGGATTACTCATTCCTATCAAATCTCTTACATGAGACACATGCCTTTGTTATTTATTATTCGTAACATCCTAAATGGGAATATAGATACAATTCATCTGACATCACCTTCAAATTCCAATCCAGTCAAATTTTGGACCAATAACAAGGCATTCTAATTAATTTGAGTAATTTATGCACAAAGTGCTTAAACATGCTTAAGAGCTAATTAATCCAAACCAAGGCCTAATTAAGAATTCCATGGAAACTTGTTGAAAAAATATTTTTGGAAATGGATATTGAATATCTACATCATCAAGTGACCTCATTTCTTAGGAAGACATCTTAGGCGATAAATGCCACAAATATCAAGATCCATGCCTCCCATGCCTCATCAAAGCCCTCTGTGCCTCTTAATTATTCCTATATCCCAAATATTGATGAGCCTATTTATCAATGTTAGTTGCAAAATTGGATTAATCCTTAGCCACACATCTTAATCCTAAGATAGATGATTTAGGTTGATTCTGATCAATCTCAAAAATTTATAAACCTAACCATACTAACCATCCTCTCCTAAGTCAAATTTTTAGATCACAATTATCATGCCATATATTTTGGTGGGTCTTCTCTATCTACTATCTCCATTGTGTTTGGGTGCATTTCTCATCCAACCTCTCCAAATCTTCCAGGCATGCATTTAAAGACTCTTGGTCATCTAATTGACCAATACAAGTGATGCATAATAAGGGAACTAGGAACTCCATAGGTAAAATATCCTCCATGCTAAACACTAGTTGGAATGGTATATCTTTGTTCATGCACTTTTATGTTGTATGATAGGTCTATAACACCGCTAACACAGGATCATCCTAATATTTGAGACCAACATTGCATATTTTTGTGAGGCATGTCCCAAATATTTTAATGAATACTTTTATTGTGCCATTATCTTAGGTGTGGTAGGGTATCATTTTGTGGTGCACCACCATATACTTAAACAATAGCATTTGAACTGTTTCATTGATGAAATGTGTGCCATGATCACTAGTCAAGCTAAGTGGGCATCCATACCTACTGATAATGTTTTCCTAAATGGATCTTGATACTATGGTGGTTGTATAATCTTTGGTTGGCACTACTTTGGCCTACTTAGTGAAGTAATATGTATTATCTAGAATATAGCCTGTGCTTTCTTGCCTCACGATGGGAGTAATAGGCCCAAAAAATTCAATGGCCCACTTTTCAAATGACACCTAGGAAAGGATGGGGATGAAGTGAATCTCATCTTGATGGTTTGGATTTACATTAAACTAGTAGATGTCACACACTTTGGCATATTATTTTATATCATGAAATAGATTTTTCCACCATAAGCCTAATTATAGTACTTTTTGTACTATGGAATCTCTAGCACAATGGCATTCAATAATCCCCTCATGTGCCTCTTGTAGTATTAAGTCTTTTTATACTCTAAGACACATTGACACACTATTTCATCATGGCTTAATTTGTATAGTTCCCCACCAATGAGTTGCAAATGGGCAACATGAACCACAAGCTAATTTTTTATGTTAGTTATCATGGCCTAAGGTGTAGATCTAAATTTCAAAAATGTGGTGATCTCTATTAAGTCTTATAAGATGCATTGAATCATGTAGAGTTGCACATCAGACATATCATCTTTAATTAGTGCTGATGTATATCCAAAGTTGATGCAAGATAGATGGTCTAGGCCCAAGTTTTTCTTTCTAGGCTTCACTATAATAAAAAATTGGAATTCTTGAAAGAAAATGATCTATCAATAAATGCACCCATGAAAAATGGGCTTGTTCACCAAGGACTTAAATGCCTCATGATTAGTAAAGAATATAAAGGGGGTTTCTATCAAATACTATCTAAAATTCTATAGGGCATAGACCATGACAAGCACCTCATACTCAATCATGGTGTAATTTTGTTCTACCTTAGTTTCCTACTTGAAAAATAAATAAGATGATCCATTTTCCCTTCACCTAGTTGTGCGAGCATGGCATCAATTGTAGTACCAAAGGCATCAACATGGACATGGAATGAAGTCACCTAGTTAGGAAATTTTAGGATCAATGTACTTTCCAATTTTAGCTTCAGGGTATCAAAAACATCTTCCTATGCTATGCCCCAATAGAATGGGGTGTCCTTCTACAAAATTTCCTCTAGTGGTGCCATAATCTTGGCATAATTCCTTATGAAATTCTTATAATAACTATAATGTCCAAGAAAGGCACATATGTCTTTTTGAATTGATGGTTTTTGAAGCTAAAGGATTATTACATTCTTGGATGGATCAATGAGTAACCCATATTTATAGACAATGTGCTTGAGCAATGTACCAAATGGTGTTGTGAAAATATACTTCATGAGATTCAAAGAGATTTGTAACTACTGGCATCTTTCAAACATTAGGCACAAATTTTCATAGTGATATTTTACTATACCATACACTATCCAATCATTTAAATATACTTGGAGGAACTTGTGAATGAAGTCTTTGAATGTGGTGATCACCACCCAGGAGAAAATGGTTGACACATTCTTCAGTCCAAAGGGCATCATGTTATACATGAAACATAATCATTTGGTTGTAAAAATGGTTTTGGGTTTGTCCTCCTCAATATAAACTTGATGGTATCTTTAAAATCCATCAATAAATGTGTATATTTTGTAACTTGTGATACCATCCAATATTTCATTGGTTAATGGAGTTGGGAAGGGGTCAGTCACACATGCAACATTCAACAATCTATAGTCAAAACAAATTTGGAATTACCCATAATTTTTGATACTAATGACCATGGGGCTGACCAATTTGGACTCCTACATTGGGTAGATATTTTTTGTAGATAGCATGCAATCAATCTTGGTCTTGACCTTAACACAAAGATTTAGGTTCATCTTATAAGGGCATTTTTTGATGGGTCTCACATTGTCAACTAGTTTGATGCTCATCTTCCCTAGGGATGGGTGGATGCCTTTCATATCTTTATAGTTTCATGAGAATAGGTCTTAGAATTATTTCAAGAGATCAACAATATGGACCAATTCTATGTTAGACTAATAAGTGCCCAAAGTGGAAATTTTGGGTTCCCCTTATGAACTAATATCTACCTTGGTAGTTTTTAATAGTGCCTAATAGGGAAAATCTTTCTCTTGGTGTGAATCATTAGCTTCTCTACTACCCTTGGTTGTCTCTACCTGAAGATGGGTACAGTCTTCTTATTTTGGGATGTTATCCTCAACTTGGCACAATAACCTCTTTTTCCCTATTAAATTCTTCTAGTTGCATGCTTTCCATGTGTCATCATCTTCATCACTAGAGTCACTATTTAGAATTTATTCTTAAAATAAGGTTGGGAGTGCTAACCCTTTTTCACTAAACATGTCCCTTAGGTGATCCTCTAATATAGTAGTGTCCTCAGACACTAACCTTCAAACTATTTGTAATGGCTCAATTAGTTCAAGATTTTGTGAAGAAAAGGAGAAGGTATGAACAAACCATTCCTTAAGGGCATCCCAATCTACTATTTCATGGTGCATCTCATTGACTACATGCCACTCCCACATCCAAGTATTTAAGGTTATATTAAAGGCATGCACCCATAATTTTTTTAGGGAATTTTCACTATAAATAATCCATGTTTCTTCACAGAGATATATATGTACTATGCGGTCAGAGTCATTAGAGTAAGATGAAATGTCTAGGTCATCAATGCTTTTTCCAAATATTGTGAAAATGGCTACCTTTACATCCTACCAAGTTGGCAAGCTAGGATTTTGCACTACCCACCAATAAGTGGCAGTGCTTTTCAATATGTACAATAGTGTGCCCATTCTATCCACCTCCTTTGGGATGCATGACTCAATGTCATGGACATAATTTTCCATAGGATTATTTCCTTAATATCTTAGGAGTGTAACAAGTTTTCCCTCACTAAATTAAAACACTCTTTTTCCCATTTTATTGGTGTAAGAGACCAATATTTTAGGAGCATGATCAATATGTATCCACCCTATCTTTACTAGTTTTGGAACCTTTGCTTGCACCAAGTGGCACCATCAGTCAGTGGCTCATATGCTTCCTAAACCCATCAGTCTCAAGCAACATCTATGGTGTTTAAGGCTATAATTACATCTTCCCAAGAGAGGAATCCTTGATAATTTGGTTCTAGAGTCTCCATACCTTACATTGTGATATTATAGATATGGTTGATTGCATCCTCAATGTCCATGCTCTTGACATAAGGGATCATTGGTCATCTAAAAGAGGTATGACTACCCTCTTCTTTTCATTCTCAAAATTCATGTAGTGCTTTTTGAAGTACATATTGACATTATTTTCATAATGTCATGACCTTACCAAAAGTGTTGGGTAGTTATCTTGCTTTTATAACTCTATTAATTCAAAGTCAACCCATAATTCATCACCCATGGTATATATAACTACAATCTTTATAATTCAAATAGCTTATGCTTGGGTCTTATTGTCCATGAAGAACACATGAAGGGAAGGTTTCAAAGTTGGGCTACCCATTTTTTACCAAGTAGTCTTTATCAAGATGTTGACCTTGGTACATGTGTTTATATAAACCTTGTAGATAAACCATCCATAATTACTGGCATCCACTAGGAGTTCTTGGTCATATTTAGCATTCTAAGTATGTCAAAATTATTTCACCCTCTCCATGTGTGGCATACTAACCTCAACTTAATTTTGACCTACGTGTTCAAGGAATAAGTTCTTCAATGGGGAAACATACCCTTAGTATACAATAGGCATAAGATCTTAGTTAATTATTGTACTTTAGCCTCTCAACTATCCTACTTATTTTGAGAGGCCAAAACCTATAATTATAGGTCCCATGCTAATTGGAGCTCCCTTGTAAGTTTTAGATTATGCTCATAGCCTGATGTAGTATGTCCTTATAGTGCATTAGGTTTGGGTATAGAGTAACTTTTGGTTCAGGCCATGTTATGCATTCATTTTGACCCTTATCTCCATACTCAAGGCATAACTCAAGTACTGGCACAACTAGAAACTAAGTTATGTATCCACTATGAGTAGTTTCCTACACCTTGACTACTTCTATCTATACAGGCTATGCCTTTGGGGTCTATTTTTCCATTTTTTCTTGGACCTGATCATCCTTGTGCCCTTATTTGTGCTAGGCCTACCTTGGGTCAACATTGTGTAAAGGGTAGGGCATTATTTGACCTTATGGGGCCCTTGATAAAGCCCACATGTGGGATATGTAGGGTAGTCACAATAATAATGCTCTTTTGAGCTACACTTATAACATGATCACAACAAGAACCTTTTTCCATCACATCCTCCACCTCAGCCTCTAGTGCCTTGATATATTCTAAATCCTATATTCTATTGGTCATAACCATTATTCCCTTGGCTTACTTTCCCTTGACTATTGTATCTTGTCATGCACCCCTTTTCATGTTCTTGCATATTTTTCCAATCAACTAGTAATCATAAGTGGTATGGGTGTATGCATCACACAAATGATAATAGATGGTTGTATTTACTTGGATGGAACATTGCAATAAAGGATAGTTTTACACATCATGTTCTTCGTAATAGACTTCATAACTTAGAATCATAATGTGTACATTCTTTTATGGGTAGTTAGTTCTATTATGGCCTTCTACTTAGAAATCAATACACCATAATCGATTTTGAGCATCATGTATAGATTTAACAGTAAGCTTTTAGAATTGGGAGGACATAGATGTAATTTGTGCCTCCATAAATGGGTTGATCCCAGTGTCTGCACTTCGAACTATCTTTATTTTGAGTATGGCTTCAAGTGATTCTCTATGGTCTATAAAAGTCTTCATGGAAAGCATTCTTTGGAATGGTACAAATAACCCCTCAATAAACCACTATGTATGTTGGGAAGGGTGAGTATCATATGGGAGTTTTAATAGGAGAGTTTTGAACCGTGCATCATATAAGCACACACTCTTTAAGAGTCCTTGGGTAATTTATTTTAGTGTAGTGATGCTCTATTATTAAAACTTTGGGATGTCAAATTCCTTTAATAATGCATCCATCAGGGTATCATAATCAACCATGGCCTAAGTAGACTTGCACTTCAATTAGGTTATGCCTCTTACACACCACTATAGTTCACATTTTAACACATGTTTTGTAGTATTTTCCATGTTTTAATGCTCTGAGAGGTGCATATCCATTTCATAGTAGATATGCTATAAGGGATAGCTAATACTTGAATCACTTGTCCCCTTGGTGCCTATCTTAATGGTAGTTATCTGATACCTCTAGACTCAGAGGTAGTCACTAGTACCATCATTCATGCTATCATAGTTGATGTTATTAGTGTTATGTTGATTTTTTGTGGTGCCAGACCACTTCTTGTGGGATGTTCCTAGCTTGCATTTCTAACATCAACTATATTGGTACACTCACATTCAAATTCTATTGTGAAGAGCTAATGCTCAATGGTCTAGAGGTAGTTGTGCTCACCTCCTTATATGGAATAATCTATTCAATAACAAAGTTACAATCTAAATATACAAAATGTCTAAGATCTAAGGTGTTGGTAGGGTCAATAATCACTTCTGTACTATCTTCAAGTGGGGGATCTAGTGCATTGATCATGCACCATAGGTTCAAAGGGGTAAGCACGTCAAACATATCTATAGTCAACCAAATTCTATAGGAACTCAATGAATTCCACACCTATCAAGTATATATCTCAGTCCATTGCTTAATTATACCTCTCGTCTCCACACTATTATCTTTCAAAAGATCCTTCCCCATGCCCTTTTCATTTACTATGGGTCATCTCAGCACTTCCAAGTTCTAGATCCTCCATCATTCAATGCCATATCTTATTATAGGCTTATTTTCTAAGCTCTCAGGTGTCAATTTTTCTCATCCCCTTCCATTGCACCTCACCTACACATCCCATTATCCCCCTTAGTGAAACTCATATGTGAAAGTATTTTAGCCTTCCACTTCCAAATTTTCAAAATCATAATCAACCATTAGCTTTTTGAGCTCTATGCTAAACTACTTCATAAATGTGCCTCTAGATTTGTGCAAAAATTGGTACTCCACTTCCTGAGGGCACAAATAATTTGACACTATGAACTCAAATATGTAACTATTTAGAGTTCCTTTCCACCATTTATCCACCACTTTGGTTCAAGTAACATCAAAGGTCCTAAGCCTCTCTAAGCACTCTATTATCCACTCATATCACTATCCATAACTTCTTCTATGGGTTGAATATGAAACAAACCACTTGTACACATGCTCAAGTAACTCATATAAAAAGACCTCATAAAAAGCATCATATAGGATATCTTGAACCCATTTTCTTGGTTTTTATCCTTTACAGGTTAGATGTTTTTATGTAAAACTATTTTCCACTTGTTGTAGCTAGCGCTTGATATTTTCAATAAAAAGTTAGTACATCATTCTATTTCATCATTGTAATAACAAAATTCAACATGGGTCCTGGAAATGGAACCAAAATGATGTGAAAGTATAGGGGTGATTTACTAAAACCAAGCACAAGCATGGGATAACTCTATTTACACTCAACATTTAAATACTTGACTATACTGACATTAATCCACATAAGGCATAGGCATTATATGCTCACCATAAGCACAATTAAGAATGAAACAGGGCCTGTATTGGTCTATTCATGTCATGACATGAGGCTTCACTAGGGGAACTTAAGTAATGCACCAAAAACTTAACTCAGGAAAATCCATAGGTGTAAGCCTTTCTTGAGTTAAGCCTGAGGTCATATAGGTTCTTAGTGGGTCATAAGACTAATTTGGTTCAATTTAATCCTCATACTCAACAAATTAAAATTAAATATGGATTGAGTTTACTAGCATAGACCTATACTCATCCTCCATGTAAAATGATGATGATGTCACAAAAATTATAGAGAGTCCATTAACATAGTAAAATAACAAAATGCATGAACATCAATTCACATAATTAATTAAAACTGTGACATCACATAAACATTCACATCCCATTATCAATATTATAAGACATGAAAACCAAACACATTTAAGTACATTTCAAAGCAATATTGTTTATCATTATTCAAAGTCCATAGCAAGAGTTTATATTCAAAATCATAATACCAACAACCCAGAGGCTCACAGATGAGCTTGGGAACATATAATTAGAGATAAAATGGCCTCTATTCTATTTATAAGAATTAATGGCTATAAGAGCAATGTTTAAAGAGAATGGATTCAAATTAATTCTACCAGATCTTCACTATAGTTATTCTCTTTCATCCTCTAGTTTGGGCTCCTTATATAAGCATTTCAAGAGCATATTTGCTAGGGTGGATGCTGCATGCTGAGTATTGAGCTAGAGTTTGATCATCATAGCCATTGGTTCTATGACCCTATGATTCTTATGCTCCACTTTCCATCTATCTTTAGTTTTTTAATGATATCCTAAATATTTGGGAGATGGTTAGCTATCAGCCAGCTGGCATAAGATTTACACTACATTCTCCACCTGACTACCAAAACCATTTGGCTAACCACTTGCCACAATTATCTTTTTGTGTTGAGATGGATATCAAGCTAGCATGAACAATCCACTAATGGGTTAGGGGCAAAAAAAATGGCAAATTCACCATTTTCATATAGGTTAAATGATGGCTTTAATAAGGATAATAATGACTTTGATCAAATTCATCATTCCTAAAAATGGTGATAGCACCAAGAAAGGGAAGAAATCATTGAAATGGTAATTTATCCCATTTTTAAGTGAAGTCACCATTTTTGTGAAAATTAAAATGGTGCTTTCACCTAAAAATGTGTAAAATCACCTAAATGATGACTTTAACCTAGAGAAATCAGTAGCTTTTCCTTAAAATCCAAAAAGTTGACTTGAGGCCTCAAAGGGGGTTTGGAAAACCTCTGAAAGAGGGTCAATTAGATTGAGTAGGATAGGCTTAGGCTTAAGAATCTATATATAGTTAAGTTAACACTAATTTTTTTGATTATAGGAGTAATTTGTTATTATTACCTATCATAAGAGATGATCACACTATATACAGACCTTGTAGATTTGGACCAAGAACATGGTTGGATTCCTATAGATGTTGGATCTACATGACATGGCATAGATGCTAATTATTTGGGTTGATCAAGCTTAATTGAGTTTACTAGAGGAACATTGACATAGTGGGATGTCTACCTTCCACTTAATAACTATAGAGGATACTATTACACTTGAGGATACCTAGCATATATATATATATATATGTGTGTGTGTGTGTGTGTATATATATATATATATAGACACACACACACACACACATGACAGCTTATGAAGGTATACCTAGCATCAAGGCTTACACACTTTTTATGTTATAGGACTAGGATAATATCTTGATTGAGTGACCAATTAGGATGTGAAGAATATGGAATCATAAGGATCCATTATCATATGATTGGGCTCAAATAAGACCCAAAAAGTGTGGCCAGGGAGGGGAAATCCAATTTTACCATTGGATGTGCAATGATCTAACACCATAATTATTCATTTGGAGGTTGTACCTCACCTATCAACTATAATGGTTCAAGGATGGATCATGGGCTTCATGAATACTAAATGATTTATTACTAGGAGATATTCATGTTGATGTGGGTCTTGTGCACTAACCAAAATTTAAAAGAGGTAGGATCTAATGTTTTAAGATATCAATGGAGGTAAAATCCATTTTAGGGAACAAGTTATAGGTATGGGTTAAACAACTTTGTGGTGGAATAACAAGTAGAACATGTAGGTTATTAATTGGGTTTGCTTATAGTGAAATTAATCTTAGTAGAGAAATCAAACCTAAGTGAGTGGGATGGATGGGTGATACATAATCTAGAGTGGGTATATCTCAATTAAACAAACTTTAAAAGGAGGGAAGGGTAGAGTAGAAAATAAGTTTCTATGATCTCAAAGGGTCACTTCCTAGGTTGGTTTCTTATTAGACAAGTGCTCTGAAAACTAGTGGTTATTTCTTGTAGCTATTGCATACTCATAGGTAAACACAATTATGAAGTCTAGGAAGGATTGATATAGGAAACATAATGGTCTCAAATGAAGGTTGTTTCCTTTTTAGTTTCTCTTGCACACCCTTAATTGGAAGGTTACAACTTAGACCAATAAGGAGTTTAAGGTAGTTGTTACACATAATTAGAAAACTATACTAAAAGAAAGCACTTATACACACTAAGAATATTAACACATTTTAAACTAATTTCTCAATAAGATATACTAAATTTTGATAGCATTTGCACATTTACAGTTAGCATACATTGATAAAATAATTAAAATTTATTTGTAGCTTTTCTACACTTCAAATTACTATATTATGACAACCAAAAACTCAAAACCTTAATATCACATGAATGGAAGGAGAAAAAACCCTCACAATTACATCATAGTAAAAATTGACTTATTCTTATATTGATAAAATCTTCCAACCCCTTGGAATGTGAAATTACATAAGCATATAGACTTTGGGAGGGGGTGCCTCATCCTCCAAGTGTATGTGAACTCATAATTACATGATGTAGTTAGAATCTCAATTCTAATTTTAGCCTTAAAATTGAATGTTTTACATGCTTATAACTAATTACATTTATGTCAAAATTATTTAGCTTATGTAAGGTAATGCAACATGTACATGATTACAAATAGTTCAGGAAACTTTACATGTATACTCTAAGTGTAAGTAAACTATAAGTGAAAAAGTAAGTAATATTTGCATATATACATACAAAATTGGCCTTCAACTCAAGGTTAACTAGGTGTTTGCATGTTAGGTGAGGTTTTTGGATGCATTGAAGTGGATGCTTATGTTGAACTCGGATTTGAAGTGCCAACATTCTTCTTTTCTTCCAAATCTTGATAACACTTATGCCCAATGTCATACTGGTATCTGATTATGTCCATGTTAAGGAGCAGAGGCCTATGCACCCTATTTACTTGTTATAGGAGCCTTGCATGTTTAAGCTTTGTAATCTTGAAGTTAGATATGAAAATCTCAAATTTATATTTCTAGAAAAATTAAGCTCAGCTTCTATTTCCTCTAGGGTCTTCCCTTGTATATCTTGTTTAAATTTTCTTGAAGCTTGTTGTAAGAGTTAGTCAAAATTAGCCCTACTATTAATTCTCCCTATGGAATATTTGTCCTGTGAAAGATTTAGTTCACCCAAAAAAAATTAGGTGAGAGTTTCATATTCTGAGTATTTAGGCATCACTACCTCAGCTACATTAATCCACTCCCTAGCCTCTCATGTTATGATAACCACCAAGTTGAAGGTATTAGTATCCTTAAATGGTGCCATTAGGTTTAAGTGTGCATATAATTTTCTAATTGTAAAAATATTAAGGAATTTTAGTTTATTTTCATCTATTTTTAAAGAATTAAATAATTCGGTAGTCTCTAGTATATGGGGTGCCAATTTTTCCCTCATTACATTAATAGCCTTAACAGTATTATACAATCTGGATGTAACACTCTAGACATCCATCTCTATTTAGATTAGAACATGGATAGTTTGTTATTATTCTATTATTTGTTTTAGTTCTTTCTCTAGTTATTTCTTTTCCATTTTATTTCTTTCATGTATATCTATTAGAAAATCCTTCTATGTTTTAAAATAGGATTTAAAATCCTCTATATATGGGGATTTCCCCAATTTTCTATCCTTTTTTTTGGATAAGGTAAACATTTATTGCCTTTCTCTACTATGAATACTCTTCCAATCTCATCTTCTAGCTTCCTCTTTCTGATGCTCTGTACACTCCCTATAGATTTTTCAAATACTATAATTATAGTGGGAAATTCAATAATTACTAGATTAGGCCTTTTTGAAACCTCCAACTGCATATTTTTTGCCCACTATGGGAGGAATAGATGGGCTAGATCTGTGGGTTGAGTGTTTAAAACTATAGCTGTACCTAATATCTCTCTTGATGTATTCCTCAAAGTTTCCTCTAATAGGGGATCAAGGAGTGAGGGACAAATGATTTTGGACAAGTCCACTCCACCATATTATGGTAATGGATGAACTATGTAAATTGAATTTTTCTTCTTCTTAGCCTTCCTGGTGCTTATCATAATTATATCTTAAGATGGACTAGGAGGGAGAACTAGTAGACTTAATTATGCAGATGAAACATATAAGGAGTTTCTACTTCTCTCCTTGATTTATTTGTGGCCTTTTAATTAGTTATTATGGAGGGTGGAATAGTAGTGGAAAGAATAGTAGTAGGAATAATAGGAACAAATTTATAATAAGTAATCAGAGGAATATTAACTGAGGAAGTAAGAACTGCAAGGGTAGAGGAGAGATCCTCTACCTTTGTAACTATCAAATTTGGTTGAATAAGGGGTTGAATACTCCACCTTGGGGACCAATACAAGAGGGGGGATAGGAGGGGTGAATGAAATATGATAAAATGAACTAACAATAAAAGGAGAAACATAAGAAACAACAAGGGTAATATAAATCAAATGGAGGTTGGATCACCTAATGGTTGATTATGCAATTGTTCCTTGGCCTTTAAATCCTAAGGACTCAAGATTTTTGTTCTCTACAATTCTACCTCCTCATCAGTGGACTCCCTTTTAACTACCTCTTTTGTGGATGGCTTCACTAATGGTGATTCCATGGCTAGGCTCTATGGAGGGGGTTGATCCCTTGGCTTCCTTCTATAACAAATAGTTATCTTGGCATCTATGAAAAGAGCCAATTGTGTGGTTGAGGTAACCACAAAAATGACCTTTGAAACTAATGAGATATCACCTTAGGAAGGGCCTTTAGAATCTAAGGAATCAAGACAAATGTGTTCATCTTGTTTTAACCCAAGCGAGGTATTTGTCACCCCTCATTCCTTCTTCACTACCTTATGTGCCATAGGGGTGTTTGGGAGAGTTTCCCTTGATCCCCTACTAGCTGAGTATGTCTTTTAGTCCATAAGTCTAATATATCCCATCTCTTAGCTAGTGAGAGTAAAATTCATGCCTCCTTTTATAGAAAGGGAAGGTTCCCCTTAATTAAGTTTTAGAAGGTCTTATTTCAAGTGAATTGATTATGCCCTCTCCTTAGATTGGTCATCATTTTGAGTGATGAGGAGCATAAAATCATGATAATAGGGATGATATTGATATTTGATGACAAGTCCCTTGATATGTTTTTGTGCATATCCATGGGGATCCCATTCCTTGTGTGACAATATAGTCAAGAAATAATATTCTTTGTACTTCCTTAACTCATAAAAGTAATTTTGATTGGTGTAGAAAATCCTTCCTATCATTAGGTGAGACCCATGAAATTAATCTTTCTTACTCATATATGTCATCTTTGATACCCCACCATAACTTGTACACTATTTCTTGTATCACCAACTTGTCTAAGACATACTTGGGGAGGCATAGAGGTGTAACCTTATGGCCTATAACCACGATGACTATGTAATCAAGATATAACTAGTAGTCTCCCCTAATCAATAATGTATCTACAATGTTTTTTGATATCCTAGCTAGGAGGGAATCATGGATGACCATCCATACCTGGGTGTAGATGCCCTAGGAGATGCACAAAATGTTGTGAGTGTATTCATATATGTGCATAGAGGAGTAAAAATAACATATTTGATTCTTTATGCAATCTATAGGGGGATCTCAGATGAGCCATTATGAATGTAAACTATCCCAAGGACTATGTTAAGTAAGACATCATATAGAAATGACCTCTTAGAGGCCTCTTGTCCTTATGTAGTATTTATTCTCGTAGCCTTTCTCCAATCACTTCACCTAGAGCAAATGTTAACTCTAATGTCCTTAGAAAATCAAGCAACAAAACCCATTCTACGTGGAGGAATTTTATGCTTGGGTAGCCAAATAGTCTATTCAATATGGCCATCTAAATATATATTACCATTTTGAATTTAGTTACCGGTGTGGGCTGCTTATATTTCAAATTGATTGTCTCTCTAGGGATCATCCTACTATTGAGTGTCTTCTCAATCAATTTTTATTTATTTTATGCCACTACTCAATGTAAATCATAAGTGGCATCTACAATAGGAAGGGATAGGTACCTTTGAAATGAATCACTATAGATGCATGCCATAACTATTTTGTGCTCAACATGATGTAGGAATGCTCTTATAGATATCTTTTTAATGAAAAATAAATCTCATAGGAGGTCAATATAATTCATGACTTCTAGCTTTTCTAAAATGAAGTGTAACCCTTAACACCCTAGTTGGAGGAGGTCTATGACCAATTGACACTAAAATAGAGTCAAATTATCCTCATGCATATGTGCATCAACCTGGTGAATGGCCTCCCATAACACCAAGTAGTTGGTATAATTATTATTGAATATTTCAATTTTGAAGAGCGTATCCATGTACTCAGTGGAGTCTTTAATAGAAAATATTAAATGGGGGAGAGTTCCTTAGAATGATCTAGATGAGGATACCAATGTTATTTAATAAAGATTATACTTGTATAGTTTGTAATTCAATCACTTGGCTCTCATGAGTGTGCTGTGATGTTAGAGATATTGGTGGCTAGGGCTCTATTGTAGGAGAGTACTTAAGTTCACAAGTTAGCTTGAGATTGAATGGGCATGTCATCATTTGAACTACTTTGGTATAATTTTGGCATTGATTTATATTTCATGTACCATTAATATCCAACATCAATAGCTTTGATTTGTTTATTCAATTCAAACTTTACCACTTTATTTGGTGGGTAGGGCACATAAACAACATTGATGTTTAGTAGGAGTGTCACATAATTTCCCTTTGCCAAGTGCCATTTTCTCACTTATTTAGCTTTGGTTTAGCAAGCAATCAAGATTTTGGTAGTTGAAAGTCATGAGTCAATATATAACAATATTCTCAAGGCATCCAAGTATCCCAAGAAAAATTTCTAAACACTTTTTGATGAAAACCTAAATGAGTAAGAGGAAATCTGTGAATGAGTTTGTCGAAGACCTTGATATGCCGAGTTTTTTTCTGAACAAAACCACTGAAGAGTGAAATATGTCATAGGGATGCCCCAAATGAAACCTTCAAACCCTTTCATCGAAGACCCCTTTTATGTTGATTAATTTCATCAAAGGGTCTTTACTAAAGAAATCCTCTAAGGACCTAGATAAACCAAAGTGTCAAACTTCAAAAACCAAGTTTTCAAAGAACAATGGCCAAAGAGTAAATGGAAAGCTATTATAATACATGGTGAATACATTTTTTTGGGTTTCTCACATTGAAATACTAAATATATGTTCTGAACTAATCCCCAAAACGAAAATATCAAAGATTAAATTCTTGTAGAGGTACTAAAAAATGTGAAGTGTTGAAGACCTTGATGTGTCAAAATAATTCGTCAAGCATAATCATCAAAGACCCAAAATATGTTGGAAGAGTTAGATGAATGAAAGTTCAAACAAAATCACTGAAGACCCTTTTGTGCTAAGTAGTTCCACTGATGCATATTTCCAAACAAAATGGGTCAAAGCCTATATATACACAACTTCTAAAAATAATTAGTAGGTTAGTCTAAAAAGGTATGTTCAAATGTCTACTAAATAAAAGAATTAATGCAATATACAAGGCATTTATTTTTAGAGGAATTTCAAGATAGGTCTATAGGCCAATTTCAAAATAATAACGGATCCCTATTATAAATAAAATAATGGGGTTATGTTGGGTACAACAAATAGTGACTCACAGGGGAAATACTCCCAAGTATTTGATAATCCAAAACTTTTAGTTAACAAATCTTAAATCAAACATGAACCATCATACATAAGATAATCAAATCATATATATAAGAGACTCCCATAATCCACATACACCATACTTTCCTTTTTGTTTACCCTATATTTCTATGTAAGGAAGTGATTTATTGGTATCCTTAATATGAAGACTTTAATAGAGAAGGATAATTGTTTTTGGGATGTTAAAGCATTACTCTGCTGCCAGACAAGTGTCTATATCCTCAATAGAGGTGTCATGGGTTCCTTCTCTTTCCTTCTCCTATATTATTTCAATATGCATGGTATATTGACCTCATTTCATCATTTTAAGCTCTTTGATCACCTTTGAATTTTTCCTTTTAGACCTATTGGATCACTCTTTTGAGGATACTTTGATCCTTATGTTTACTATGTTTTCTTGTGAAGAACATTACTGGGAGAGGGAGATCAGAAATCATAATGATCTAGTAGCTATGAAAGAATAAGTTTATTAGATTATCCCTGTCAATTGTACCCATATTAATGGTTATTTCCTCAAACAAGTATTAATATGATAAGTGTTTTTTTATCTAGGGTACTTGAAAAAACCTTTCTAAAATTTGTATGTAGTAATGAGAGAAAACTTCACATCCCTGATTAAAGTATATAGGGTTAGCTTGTTCATGATAAATTTCCCTATTGTACATCTAAATTCTAAAAATTTGAAATATATGGGTGCAAAATACTACAAATAAACAAATTAATGTACCTTTTCTTGGCAAGTTTTCCCACAGGCTAATCATTTAGATTTTGAAAATGTTAAAAGAAGTCTCAATAGGTTGGATAATTGCTTTTAACATACTTGGGAAAGTTAATCAAATTATTATAGGACAAAGGGAAATATCTAATCTAAAATCCAGGCAACTACTCTATAAAATGTACTACTAAAAATTGGGAAAGCTAACCCAGGAAGTGAGGAAACTATTCTATGAAAGCCATAAAATATATTCTAATAAAATAGTAAATATACCATAATCCTACTCTTAAAAATACCTTTGTTTCTATTCCATGAAATTTCCATACAATACATCCATGAAGTAATGCTTCAAAAATTGTCGATTGACTAGATATGTCATCTCATTGTCTTGGAGGTCCCTTAGATGGAAAACATTATTACCTAGGATCTGTGAAATCTGATAAGGTTTAATCCATAATGGGGTAAACTTATCATAATCTCCTTTCTTTTCATGGGTTTTGTCCCATAGAAGCACTAGGTCAAATATTCTAAATTCTTTGAATTTTTTTATTTTTTCAAACCATATTTTCATTATATCTTGATATTTACTAAAGTTTGATAAGGCCTCAATTCTCAAGTCTTCCATTTCTATTATTTCCAACAATCGAGACTCCACCTTCTCACTTGGTTCCATGTATTCCTAAATAAAATGATATGTTATAAACTTAAGCATTATTAGGAAAATAGGTTGTCTACCATAGACCAATAAATAATGTAAGGCGTTAAGTGCTTATTTATGTCTTATTTGATCAACCCATAGTGCATACTTTAGTAGATTTTGCCAATATCTAGGTTTGTCTGATGCAAAATTATTAATGGCATCAATCAATTTCTTATTTATTGATTTATTCAACCCATTTCCTTGTACGTAATGGTTTGATGATGATTTGATGGTGATTCAATTGTCATGGTCCCATTCAGTAAATTTAGTTGATTGGAATGCTGAGACAATATCACACACTAGAAAGATAGGAATACCAAATATAGTTGTGATATTTTCCTCTAGAAATATAATAACATCCTATATTCTTTAATTACTTATAGCTAAAACTTTAGTTCATCATGTGAAATAGTCTATAGCACTGAGTAAAAACTTGTGGCTATCTAAAGAATTAGGATTAATGACCTCAATGAAGTCTAGACCCCATTAGGTGAATGATCTTCCTTTAATCACCAGTTGTAGAGGCATGGTTGCATGTACTTTAATTTTTGATAGGAATTGGAATTTATGGCACATTCAAACATGAATGTGTGCATCCTTAAATATTGTAAATATTCTAAGGATTTTGTGGGCAGTGTTTCCAGAGGGATGACCATTGCCTATCTTTTGGTGCAAATTTTCCAAATTTTTTTTAATTTCCTCTTATGATACACATATCAGGTAGATTTATTCATAATTTATTCTATATAATATCCCATTTATGATCATGTAATGAGCCAATTTGAGTCTCAAATATCTATTTTTTTCTCTTTTAAGCTCTAAGGAATAGGTCCCTATGAGAAAATATTAAATAATGTCAGTATACCAGTCCCCTTTAGATACTTGGTTTTCACAAACCTCCTCAATAGTGATGCATGGATTAGGCTCAGTCATGAGATGAATGATTCCTTGACCTCTAATGATCTTGGTAGGATTGACTCCCATGCTAAATTTTTACAATTTTTCCATCCATTTTCTTCTATGTTCTCCCAATTTATTTTATGACAAAGTAAGCTTAACAGTAGGATCCAGTACAATGGAAATTATATTGTTCCTTAGGATGTAATGTCATAATTTATTCACCACTTTGACAAGGTCAAAGATTTTTTTATATATCATGGAATACCTAAGTTCTGATTCTTTCAATTTTGTAATTATGAATGTGATATGATGCTCATTCTCCTCTTTCTTCTAGGTGAGGATGACAACAATAATATGTTCTGAGGGAAATGAATACAAGAAGAAGTCTTTGATGAAGTCTATAATTGCCTAGGATATTGCATCTTTAATGTCTTGAAAAGGCTTTTGAGCCTCTATTATCCATTCTACTTTAGCATCCTACTTGAGCATTGCATTCATAGGTCTAATGATTTCTTTAAACCCTGATATAAATTTTCTCATGAAGTTTATCTTCCCATATAAAGATTTGAGTTTATTATTGTTATTTGGGAAAGAAATTTTTGATATCCCTTGAATTCTATCTAGGTCAATTTTAATCCTATCTTTGATGATGATATGACCTGAGAACTTGCCTTCTATGACATCAAATATATTTTTTTTGGGGTTCAGTGAAATACTAAACTCTATGCATCTTTCAAAGATTGATTATAGGTGTCCTATGTGATTAGTACTTACTTTTGAGAAGACTATGAAGTCATGCATGTAAATAATTATACATTTACCTATCAACCCCTATAAGGCATGGTCCATATCTCTCTAAAATGTGTCACCTATGATAACTAGGCCAAATGGCATCCTTTTATATTCATAAGTACCCTACTTCATAGTGAATTATGTATTCATACTATATTATGATTCTATGAGCACCTGGTTATACCTTGAAAATCCATCCAAGAAATACATCATTCCTGAACGACTCCCTATTTGGATGACTTCATCTAGGGAAGGAAATGGATAATTGTCTTTCTTAGAGGATTTATTTAAGTTTCTAAAATCCACACAACCTAATCTCTCCACTTTTCTTCCTGATTGGGACTAAATTATCCACCCAAGTAGAATGTCTGATAAGAAAAACTATTTTTGCACATAGTAACCTCTCTACTTCCTTTTGAATAAGGGGTTCCAGGATAGGATTTACTAGCCTTTTCCTCTGATTGAATGGTTTGTGGTCCAAATTTAATGGAATTGTATGGGTGATGATCCTTGGGTTGAAAACCTTTAGGTATTCACATGTCCATGAAATGACATCCTTGTATTGAGTAAACTCTTCATTTTATGCGTTTCCACTAGAGTACAATTGAGACCAATGTTGACATAGCATGGGTTACACTTATCTCCTAGATTTTCCCTTTTGAATTATAGATTAGTTTATTTTTGGTTGATTTTTCTATTTAAATTGAAGATCCAAATCAAATATCCCTTCTAAGGAAACCATTCCGAATGGGAGGCAGTTTTCCCTTAGTTGAATAACTCCTTCTCCCTAATTCCTCTTGGCACAAGTAATTAATTTATTTATCATCAATGATTTGAGACTCAAATTATCCTAAGTTACTCAAGAACTAGATAATTTGTTGGTCATCATAAAAAACTTATAAATTTTCCATGATGTTTAGAAATGATGGACAAGGTACCAGATCAATAAAGAATCTTTTTACCTTGGACTCCTATAGGGGTGCCAAGTTAGTAGTTGAGGAAACTAATAAATCAAAATATTGATTATGTTAAAGACCTAAAAATACTCAATCAAATCCCATGATCTATATTTGTACCTTTTTAGATGTGAAACCTTGCATTAATATTCATTTTTGACCTGATAGACTACTAGTTATGAATCTGTATAAATCAATAGTTGTTTGATGTTATTTTTGAGAGAAAAATGTAATCCCAATATTAGTGACTCATATTCCACTTTGTTATTGGTGCAAGGGAACTATAGTTTATATAATTTTAGGTATTTCATGCTTTGTGGGTTCACCAATTCAATGCTAACACTTGATCCTTGCTTGGATCTTACACCATCAGAGTGGAGGGTACATAATTGGGAAGGTTCTTGGACTTTTGGTTTTCACATTTCATGATTTGTAGTGAAGGTATAAATCCCAAGGTTAGGAGATTTATAACTTACTTCTTCATTCTTTGTATTGTATTTAGTAATTGGGTGCTTAATTTTTGGCTCTTGATCAATTCAAATATGGTTTGGAATACCTCTACATGGTATCCAAATGTGAGATGAGTATGTTTCCACATACCTATTTCATGTATTGGACCAGTCTCTACTAAGGAACAGATTGTATCCTTCCAAAATATCTACTACCAATATGTTGATCATCATTTGTAATCATGGTTTAGATGCTACTTAGATCTATACATTATTCAACTATCCTATTATAGGGACCATAGTCTTATCTAATTTTTAAACCATTATCTTAAATGTATTCAGGGTAAAACCTAGCTATTAACACTCCAAATTGCATCCTTTGATGAAGATGGTTTAGTTCTCTTCAAGTTTGGGGTAACATGGGATTGGGTTAAAGGCTACAGGTTAACTATAAGAAGACTAAACCTATAATTTATGGGTCTATATCCCCTATTACATAAAATTAATCTCTCTTTCTAATACCTACTTATGGTGGGGTGAAAAGAGATAGAGTGAAAACATGAAAAGGAAAACCCATCCTAAGATGATGATGCACCAATTTAATCTATCCACTCTCAACTGATCTTCAAACAACACATTATGAATTAAATAGAGACTAATGACTTAAATAAAATCCTTGATGAACTATTAAACATAAGTGTTTCATGTGAAGGCTATGTGGAAAGTATTCAACTTGAAGGCAATGGAGGGGAGGCCTAGTTGAGACACTATCAACCAACTCACTCTTTAGTATAATTACCACACTCTAACACATCACATGACATGAATAGGATGACATTATAACAAATAGGTGAAGGATAGGACATATAAAGGATCAAAAAAATCACACTTTATACAAGTCAAAAAACCATAACACATTAATGCTAACAAAGAAGTCTGTAATCAGTCTTTTCTTTTTTGATTCTCAAGGTTTAAGATACAATTTGGTAGAGTTTTGCTACACCCAACTGAGGGATGAAAAAAAAGGAATTAAAGCTTGAATATATATAACTATGATCAAGAGAGAGAAGGTAATATTAGGATATAAATGGCATGAAGAGGCCATAATGGTCATAACCCACTCACATAATAGTTACAATAACCCTCCACACTCTTCTATGTATTACATAGACTAACTAATGTCTTGAATGATAATATTTATGGAATTGGAGTCTATTTTTAGTAAGTTTTAACCCATGAAGATCATATGCATGCCATCCTTTATCAATTCTCTCTCCTCTAATCAGTTACCAAACATTGAAAAGGTCCAATTAGGCCTTCTTAATGAAGCATTAAGTAGTTGCCTTTTCATGCATGTTGACCATGTTCAAGAAACTAAAAAAATTATTCATAATGGATATGTATGTGGAGTTTTCTCACCTCATAAAATATTTATAGGAGTTTTATGATCAAGCATTAACTCCATATCAATTTCTTATACCAAGGAGCATCCTCATTTTATTGGTTAAGTGGGCCTACTAGATAAGTAGTCTAGTCTCTTACTTGTTCACCATTTGAATGGACATGAGAGCTGGATCAAAATTTCAATATGAATGAGTGATATTGATTTACATATCTACCAAAATTCTATACCAAGACTTAGGATTTACAATCAATTCACACCTACAACCTTACTCTACTTAGATGACTAGGCCACCTTCTTCTTGTATTCTAAGACTATCTATTTGGTGAAGGCTTGTGGAAGCATTTTTAGGAAAAGTTGTGAACATTTTATGATTTTATAAGGTGAAAAAAGTTACATAACACCTCATTCAATGATTTTCAACTCTTGATCAAGTCCTATATTTCATTTCCTACTAAAACCTTATAAATTTGTAGCTTTTGGGGGTGTCCATACACTGTACATAAAAAATATATAATAATTGAGGTCTATTTAAAGTGTAATAAGTGATAAAAATGGTTACCAAGTCATTTCAATCCATTTGGATGCATTTTCTCCAATTTTTTCCTAATTGGGTCCTTATTAGGGTTTTATGGAGGTTTAAGAGGGTTATGGAATCTTATAAGTGGTTCATAGAGGTTAGGGACTTAACCTTTGAACCAAAGCCATTGATATTTTTTAGATAAGGCCCATGAACTCTCATAAAGTGATTAACTCCCCATGCAATGGTTTTGTACAATTACGAGTTTGCCAAGTTGCCTCTTAGGTGAGAAATGTGTATTCTGGGTAGCCTTGAGACACTTTCAAGCCAAAATGACCAATTATGGATTTTCTCCTACAAACCAAGGTGGCTCACACACTTAAAAAATATGAAAAACATCCCCATGGAGGTCTGAGATGTCATCTAATATCCTTGTATCCTCTATTCCAACCTTTAATTGGCATTGCCTTGAGGAAGGTTCTAGATCATCATGTTTGAATGTAGGGTTCTTGAGTTATGACCTTAAGTTGTAGTTGTGATGAACTTAGCAACTTTTCTTGACATTTAAATTACCCCTTAGGTCCCTTATAGCATATATATTAGGTTGATCAAGCCATTTACCTCCTGTTATATGCATATAGTCTCTCATTTAAGCACCTAGGCCTATTTGAAAATGCATATCAAGTATGGAGGTCCTATAGGTGACTAATATATGATCATTTGAGACATTTGGGTCTCTCTAATCCCTAAAAAACAAAGGGGATGCATATATCCTTTTCAAATTCTTGAATATATGCTTTTAGTGGCTATTTTAGGCCTAATTTATATAATACACATCATACACTTTCCAACCATTAGGACATCAGAGTGATCAAGGGACATGGGAAGACAATTAGGACCTTTTCATATATCTATCACCTCATTTATATGCATTTGGAGGTGTATTTTATTCATCAAGTCTAAATAAGGGTTTAAGAAGGATTTTGGAGGTCTACCATCTTAATGATGGTTCATAAAGTATGGACCACCAAACCAAAACTTCTTATCATGAAAGTTTAGCCTATATACCCATTCATCTCTTTTGAATAGCCTTAGGTCCAATGAAAAATTTACATGGAGATATGAGCAAGAGATGGTGTGCTTCGATCTCTCTTCTAGGTTGTTTATGCAAGTTACATTCCTAACATTCATTCATAGAGATGGGCCCCTGAAGTCAACTCACTCTTTCATGGATATTGAGTCCATATGGATGCCCAAGTTCTCCTAGGAAACTTGGGTCTGATTCTATCTATGATGAAAGATATGAATTTTGGAAGGTGAAACTCGACATGGATGCTTATAATAGTGGAACTTGAGAGAGGAGTAAAACCAAAATGAGCTATCTCATTACATTCCCTTACTTCAAACACCTCCTTCAAGACCCATAGAAACATTATATACATTTTATATCCCTTAAGTTTTATTTGGGGTTTTGGGTCTTTTTATAAGAGGAAGGTGGAGTTTTAGCACCTAGATGTATCTTTAGGACTTGTATACTCAGATTGGATGTTAGAGACTCCACCCATATGTAGGTGTATTTGTAGATTAAAAGTTATCAATGCATCCTCCCTAGTCTATTACCATCTCTTACACATGCTCTTATCTTCTTAAACCATCTTTTCAACCCTCCTCTCTCTTAATCTTACCTTGGCTATCACTATCCTATACAGGTGTTTGCAATAATTAGTGTGATGACCTAAACAATCTCTTTCAACTCCTTATAGGGATGGAATCATGGCTCAAATATCATATCTAAATATTTTAATATAACCTTGAGTCTTGTCTTCCTTAATTTTGTTCGTAGGGTTCATTTACACACTCATACATAAGGCCTATGTGTCTTGAGTATGCAACTCAGATCAGGTAGTCACCCTAGACTAGTATCACCATCATATGTAGGATTAGGATATATATACATATTCATCACCTTGAGATCCCCCCTTACATGCTTTTATCACTGTCATTTATTTTAGTCATGCACTCTAGACTAATTGAGCAAGGTTAGTTTATTATATATGTTTGTATCATTTTATTTAGCCATCTATTCAAACTTATTTTCTTTGACAACATGATTCTCATGTTTTGACTACCATCCTAGTCTAATTTTTCCTCTTTATATGGTATAATTTTCATCATTTAAATGTTTTAGATAAATTACCAATATTACTATAGATAATGGCTTATGCACATTGACTATTAAGAGATCTTTTAGGTAGATCTTTGAGTAAACCTATGTCTTCATGTCATGTTTGAGACCCCAAGGGGTATTAATTGAATTCAAAACCATATCCTTAAGATAAACACCTTCTTATTCATGGCCCCTTCCTTATGTTCAAGGCTCATTTGCATATGACAACTTGAAGGAATTTGAAAAGTGGATTTGAGTTGTTTCCAATAGGTGATGATTTTCTCTCTCAACAATGCTTATACATGTATAGGTTTATTTATCATAGGACTGGTAGCACTTGATGGCCTGATAGAGTATCTAGATTTTATTCTTATGACTTGTACTTGGGTAAAGGGTTTAGACCTATGGGTTATGATTGGTAAGGTCACATGGAGATTGAAACTTGGAACTCAAGGCCATTTATGAGATGAATGACAGTGATGAGACCATCAAATGATAGGGGTTAATTGAGGGATAAAAATGGATGTTTGAGCCATACTCAAGGTGACCTAAAAATACCATAGGCACCTATACACACATAACTGATAGATCAAAACCCTTAGAAGTCAACAATTAGGTGTATGTGATGATAAAAGGAAACCTAAGACTCTCTAAATACCTTAACTTTTGCTAAACAACCTTAGTTTTTGCTAAATAAGACTATGAAGGCATTGAGGGAAGATTGATAGTTTCTTGGTGTATGAAGGCTATAATGAGGTCTGAATACCTTGAAAAAAGGACTTTTTTATATTATTACAATGTTTCTGTATTGTCTTTCAGTATGTTTTGATAGCCTCTAAGCCGTTATCATGAAACATACTACCTTTCCTTGTAGTGAAACCCAAACATGCAAGAAGTCTCACTTGAAAGCATCATTTAAGAGATTTAGAGGTCCACATAACCATTCAAATTTAACTAAAGAGTTATAAACAACTTTAGAACACCATCATTTCACCTCTAAACACTATTTATCTCAGACATATGTACTAAATATTCCTTTTCACCAATGAAACTCTACTTATAGTTTATAGATAGTGCTAGCTTGTTTTTTCCTTACTCCTATAAGCTCACACATGTGAACCAGGGGTGGATTATATCATAAAAGGACCCTTCAAGACTAGAGAAGACATGATCAACCACTATTTTGATCAAACAAGCCAATAATGCATTAAAATCATCCCCCTTTTTAGACCCTACACAAATGAGGAAGGTAACCAAGTTGATTAAATTCTTAGTGTTTATTAATACAACACAATAGACTAATATTGAATCTAATTCCCATGATTTTAAATTCATTAAGTCTCCTACCTTTGGCCAAGATCTTGGACCTTCATTTTCTCTCTCCCATATAAATTGAGCACAAACCTGAAGTGCTCTCCATGGTTGCCAAAGAGATTTATGGGGGAAGGAGGTCAGATTTTGACTCTTTTAGCTTTGAAACACCTAGATTCTTTCATTATATGCCTATGTTGAACTCCCAATGAAGACCTCTAACTCCATATGATAAAATCCATATCGTATGGATTCGTACAACTCTATAACTCTTACAAAATAGCTTGATTATTGTATTTTCTCATGTTTCTAGACCATGAGTCATATTAACAAGTAGGAGGAGGGAAAATAGGGATCAAATAGTATTTCAAAACACATAGAATTGTCTATGAAGATGAAGGGACACATTTTCACATGTGTAGGGCCCATGTAGTGGAAAATGAAAGTTATTAACCTATGGGAAGACACCATTAGCATATGAAACCACTTGATTATGGCAATGTGGTGACCATGGGGTCCCCTAAATGCATACTTGATGGTTTTAGTGGCATTTTAAGTTAAAAAATCATCACTTTAAGGTCACATATCCCCTTTTAAGATAACACACATGATTTCAAGTGATGGTTTCAAATGGATATCACTTTAATACTTATTAAAGACCTTAGAACTACTAAAAGACTTCAATTAGGTTATCATATAACTTCATAACATCAATAATACTTATGATCAAGATATACCTCATCATATTATATGGATTCATGATAGTGTCATCAGTTGCAAACACCTAGTCATTTCCATCATGGCAAATTTGGACTATTTAGACCACTTCAAGGCTTGTTATGGATATTAAAAAATGTCTAAACATAAGGAGGACACTTGATACAAGTTCAAATACGGGGAGATATAATCCCTATGTGTTTAATGACATGAATAAAAATTAAACCTTATATATTTTACATGATAATTAATGACTTCTTTTGAACTACCTTGGCTCATCAAGAGGTATGAGAAGAGTGAAGTCTTAGGTGGACTAGGGTACTCAAGACTTAGGTTTCCTCATTTATAGTCATGAGGATAGAAATTAGTCAACATTTTTAGTGACTATGAATGATAGACATGCCTACTAATCAAGAGGACCCATGATCTCTTTGATTATCACGCATGCTTAGGTGAAGACTTATTGATTGCACTATCAATATAACTAGTACCTTGTAGACCTCAAGGACTGAACAAACTCAATAAGACACAAAAAATAAATAATAAACAACAAATACACACAACAAAAATAAACTAAATAAGCAAACAACTAACAAAGCATGTGTTGTATCACTTGGAGGGAGGAAACTAACTATTATGTACAAGAGAGTTTTGTGATTTTAGTAAAAATACTTAAGGAACATCCCATTAATAGGGATAGGGATTTCCTCACCACTTATTTTGGATAATTATAAGGCATTTATTTCCTTGTAGTTGATAATGACATATGACCGACTCTAAAGACTATCAAATTTAGAATGCTTACCTAGCTTGGCACAGTACTCATCCCACTTAAGCATAATATCACCTTATTCAAAGGTCTTTAAAGAGTACTATTATCAAATTATATTTTGAATTTATCTTGTTTGAACCAAATGGCATGCATGTAATCATCTCTTATCTCTGCTAGCTCTCTCAAATCATTTATCCTTACTTCCATTGCATCACTCTCCATGAGTTTAAGTTGATGTGCAAGTTTCAAGGCTAGAAACTCAAGTGATATGGGTAGTCTTTCTTATTTTTTATAAGAAAAAAGATATGGTGAGTGACTAGTAGACATCTTGGGAGTAATTATATATGCCCATAACATAGTCCATAACTTGGTATGCCATTCCCTTTGGTTATCCTCCATTGTCCTTATGATCCTAATAAAATTATTTTTGGTGGACTCTGCTAGTCTATTTCCATGTGGATAGTAATTAGATGAAGAACTAGGGCAAATAACATGATCAATATCCAATTAACTCACCTTGAAACTATTTAATGCCAATGCATTATCTGATATGATGGTGGAGGGGACCCCAAATCTAGTCACTAGGCTATCATAAAACTCCAAAACTAAGCTCTCATTTACCTCCTTAAGTGTAATTGCCTCCACCCACCTAGTAAAGTAATAAATATATGTTAAAAACCAATTATTTATATCAATATATGTGGGATGAATCATACCTATAAATTTAAGGCCCCATTGTATGAAGGGATGCTCAACTTGAATGGACTTTAGAGGCAATGGAGCTAGTCTTTACTTGCTAGTAAACATTACATATTTGGGAAACATCCTAACCCAAGCATGGGAGTCCATAAATAAATTTGACCAAAAATATATTTCTTTTATTATCTTTTATTTTTTTATCTTGGCTGCAAAATTCCCTCCTAGATGCTCATCATGAAACTATCCTAAAAGTATGTCAACGTGACTAGCCTCTACACACCTCAAAAGCAT
This sequence comes from Torreya grandis, assembly GCA_037957365.1. NCBI lineage: Eukaryota > Viridiplantae > Streptophyta > Pinopsida > Cupressales > Taxaceae > Torreya > Torreya grandis. The sequence continues at coordinate 1,590,570 of JARHVA010000942.1, read as the reverse complement.
GCCATCAAGGTATTTATTAAAAATTGCCACATAAAAATGATATAAGTAATTTATTATAGTCTTAATTACCTCATTTTTGTCCTATATAATCCCATAGGACATTCTCCCATTTGGAGAAACTTCACTATGTCTTGGGTCCAATTGGGAGGAGATGTAGTTGTAGCTACTTGTTAATCATATTAGACTACCAAAACCACTTATTTATCTTACTTCACATTTGATTTAAGGTTTTAACATAGTCCCATAACCCTAAAAAACTTATTAAATTTCACCTCTATGTCATACTCCATGCACTTGGTCACCCAACCAGCCCTCTTTTCACTTAAGTCTCTATTAAGGATGAAATTCTTAATGCTAGGGTGAACTACCATGACACATATCTTGTTGTTAGATACCATGTGTTTAAACTTATTGAGGCCTCTTATGAATATAATTAAATTATTTTAAAAAAAGGTATACATCTCTTCATACCACTCTAACACTTGGATAAAAAAGGCTATGGGCTACTCTAGGCCTTCACTATTTTGTTGCATGAGCATAGCAAAAATAGTGTCACTTACAGAGAAGACCTAGTGACCTGATTCATAGATAGTAGAGGGTAGTAATCTCTTAGTGACACCTTAGTGATATCTATAAATTCCACACACAACCTTATCTCCCCATTATTATTCCTCACAAGCATAATATTTTCCATCTATGAAGAGTGTTTAATGGGAAATAATATTGGATTAAATTACCTTTTTCAACTCCCTCCTTACAAGGATCTCAATCTTGGGGTTGACCAACCTTTAATTTTATCTCATGGGATTAGCACTTCCATCCAATTATATGGTATGCTAATAAAAAATAGGGTCAAACCCCTTCAAATCATGATATTCCCAAGAAAAAAAATCTACAAATTCTTGTCATAATGCTATGAAGGCTACCTTATCCTCTTTGGTGTTCACCTTTCCTAGTTTTATTAGTTTTTCTTTGAAATATGACAAATTTTTCATAGTGTTCCTCCTTACTGGATATACTTACCTTATCTTTCCTTAGCTGGGCATCCTCATTGAATATTATTTATAATTTTACCAAGACCTTATGTAGCTTATTTTTCCTCAATTAGACAATTTGGTCCCCAAACTACTATTTTAATCTACCTTGGTTCCTTGAGTAGAATTGTACATCATGTTGCAAGAAACATGTAATTTACTTATAATTTTCAAACACTTACCAGCTCACCTCATTTTTATAGACTAATTTTTTGCATACCACCTTGATTTGAGATTGATCTTTGATGTACTTAACCCCACTTGGTATGCCATACTATGCTCTAATGGTTGCTAACCAATCTACATGTTGATTGGCCTCTCTATGAATGGAGTGAATTTCAAAGGCTTGAAAGTCCTCCAAGAGGTCCCAAAACCTATGCTTTTAGGCCTTCAAGAGTGGATTATTAACTTCACTTTGACCTCTCATATGATGCACCACTAACTCACTATCTCCCATAGCTTGTAAGAACGTGATGCCTCTATTTCTTGCTCATTTTAACCTATAGATGAGGGCTTCATATTCTTCTATATTATAAGTGCAACTAAATTGAAACCTTAATGTACCATTTTTGGATTTAGAGTCATCAAATAACAAGTTCCATACCCCTTCATGATCTTGTCTTGTGATAGTGAGACTCGGTATGGAAAATACTTATTCATGCATGCAATACACACCCAAACCTACCTCTTTAAAGCTTTTTTTATGGATCATAACCATCATTCTCTATTTCCCATTCATCAAGGATAATTTGATATTACTTCAAGAGGTTCAATGGGATCTTGGTCATTAGGGTGCTCATCCTCATCTAGGATAGAATAATTGACATTTGATAGGTTAGGCATGTAGGGTTCTAAGTGGCACCTAGAGATATGTTCAGACCTTATGGTAACCTTTATCCCATACCTAGTCCTAAAATTCATATAAGACCAATCAAAAGAGAGATAACCCCTATTTTGCTAGTGAAATACCTAGACAAGTATAAGGTAAATTAGGGAGGGAGGTCAAATACTATTACACATTGAGATATAGTGAAACTAGGACAAAAAACCAAGATGATTTTAAGGTCTTTAAAGACACCCACAGTCTTGTTAGGAGAGCTGTATAACTATAAAACCCTTTTTCCATTTAGTTCATAATTTAGTCCCAATTTATCTGTTATAGACTTAGGCATGATAAAAGTGATAGCTCCACTATATATCATACAATTATGTACTAAGGAATCACCTATGATGACTAAGAGATATAAGGAAGGTGGCTTGACTACCTTGGGTGCTAGGAACTCATGAATTTGATTGGAATTGGTTAGGACTAAACATACCTTTTTTTCTTATTTATCCAAGACATGGAGTTTGGAAAGATCTTATTAAGGGAGATATTTTTCTTTGTAATGAGCAAGGTGTCCCACATAGGGATAGTAACATGGGCCTTCTTCATCTGATCCACAATGTTAAGGTGAGGGATGGATACTTTGAAATGCAACTGAGGAGTAATAGTACTACTTGAAGTTTGTGTGAATTAAGGTATGAAAGGACCTCTATGATTATGCCCTTTCCCATCTTGAATTTGTTGAGTTGATGGTGTTTTAGGAGTTGTATATAGATTATTAGTCCCTTGAGGTGTTTGATAAGGTGGAGAGTGTATATACAAAATATTTTCAAACTTTTATCACTTACTAACACTTTGTATCTTGCAAGAACCTATCGAGTCTCAATCTCTCTAAGTGCATGCCTTAAGGGGTACATTGATAAAGGGGTGGGTAGACAATTAGTGCTTCATAATATTATTTTCCCTTTTCCACTTTCCATATACAAACCTATCTCTTAAAACCATTTACCCTAAGCTTATTCTTCTCAATCTTACTCATTCTAAACTATAATCATATCATTATCCTCCTTTTTCTTGCCTTGACCCCCTTTCACCAGTTAACTGTATTAGGTCAACTGGGTCAACCTTGTATATTTTTTATCCTCTAATTACTATAGAAGGTTAACTAGGTTGACCCTATATTATTTTTGGGTATTTTCACTTAAGAGTTTTTTGTCCCTTCAGCTGACCTAGCTTAGGACCTAGTGATTTATCTCTCGAAAACATACAGGGTCAACTGGGTTAACCACATATAACCAGCATATTCAAAATAATTTAGGAAAATATCCACATATATATATATATATATATATATATATATATATATATATATATATATATAGTTTCATTTCCAAACATTTGAAAATAGAGAAGTGAATAAGAATAAGTGTGAATAAACATCCACTTATTGACCATTCTACTTGAAGAATAAAGATTAGGGTTCCATACTTTCTTTAGAGATACAAATATTATCTTATGGATAAGTATTTTATATGCATAGATAGGTTGTGTACCCTAGATATGATTTGTCTTTGTTATCCTTACATACCATAATAATCTCTTGTGAATCACCTTGGCCAAGGGAGAGATTGAGACTCGATAGGTTTGTCTTCAAGGTAAGTATTCCTAACTTTATTTCTCCTTTATAAGAGTAGATAGATAATATATTTTTGATTCTCTCCCATGAATTAGGATTTCATATACATTAACATGAGATATATGTCTTCTATGCATGTTTATTTTAGTTTGTTTTGTTTATAACCCCCACTTTGTGTCACAAGATTTAGTGTGCACTACATTAGATTTACTTTTTTGTTTATTAGAATAGAGTGAACATTAAATTTAGGACTCTTTTAGGGTTCTTTCTGATTATGTTAGACTTTAGGTTTTTTAACCCATCCTGTTATGGTGTATTGTGACAAGTGATCCCCTAATTAAATCTAGAAAATCCCCATTTTAGTCATGTTCCCACTTAACAAATGTATTCCCAATTGGAAGTGTAGGTATGATCTATCTTCTTTGATCCAAAATTTATTTATAGATATGATACATTTATGATTGCATATATTTTTATGAACCCAATCTGAACTAATTATTATAATATTTTTTCACCTTATTTCATTCTTTCATCATTATTTTTATCATATATTTTCCATACTAGGTTGATTACATTGACCCATCTCTAACTTCTGTGTGTAGGTTTTTAGGTACATGATATTGGATCAACTCAAACAACCTAGTAAAAGTTTTTATCTTTTTAGACATCTAGTTTAACATACTAGATTGACCCAATCAACATTGTATATTTCCAAGCATCATGTTCAGCATACTAGGTCAACCTAGTCGACGCTACACATTTTTAAGCACTCAGTAACAAGTTTTTGTAAAGCTTGATCAATCTAGTCAACCCAATTATAAGAATTTACAAGCATATATCAAAGTTATTGAACAAAAATATTCATTATCTACATCTCTGGTCCACTAAGGTTCCTTTCTATCTCTCTATCTCTTTATTTACAATCTTTCTTTTTATATTTTGTAGTGTTCAAAATTGCCCCTACACAATCAACTAAATTGACCTTGTTAACTCAATTTTGAATTCTATGTGCTATTTGGATAACTAGGTCGACTATGTTGACCATATTCATTTTTATACCTTGATTTCATAGTATAGGATTGACCCTATCGACCCTGTTCTATATTTTATGCATACACTATTAACTATATCAACATTGTACCTTGTTTCAAAGTTGTAATTAACCTTATATACTAGTAATTAATTCACACTTTCTATTCTTGTTTCTTACATGCTTAAAATAGATCACATAGTTTAATTAGGTGGTTTTCAATTAATCTTTAGTTTCACTATTTTCTATTTTATGTACACATGACCAAATCACAAAATCTAAACAAGCATTTTAACATTTTTCTACCCAAGGCCAACCTACTTGGATTTCATCACCAAAGGGCAAGCTAACTTGATTTTATAGTCAAGTATAAATCATGGTTAATGGTATATTCTGGCTAAGTACCTAACACCCTTATTGCTATGATGTGTGAAGTGAGGGGTAGGCACCAATACCAAGCTTATATCATTACCACTACAGATCCCTTCCAGCCCAAACTACTTGAAACCATCCTTAGATTGTTTTCTAGTTATTTACTTATAGCCAACTTCCCATCACATTTAAAATCATATTCTAATAATCTAATAAACATTCAATTTGACCAATTAGTTAGATATTTACTTTCCAAGTTGATTACTTGTTATTTGATCAATTATATTTTGTATTACAAAAACTTGTATTAGCCAACGTTGATGCAAGGTTTTGTTTTGTGTGAATTAATTAGATTGGCTAGTGTTAATCCAATTGATTATTTATTTCCTTTCTATTCTTCTCAAAATTAATTAAAAAAATATATCTTGTTTCAATTTCCAATCTGTATTAGACTTTCTAATTTTCCTCTCCATTGTATTGGGTTGACCCAGTCAAACTTGTACACTTTCTCGACCTTTGTTTGCTATACGAGGTCAACCTAGTCAACCCTATACCATTTATAGGCCCTATGTTCTATGCTAGGTTGACCCAATCAACCCTATACTATTTTTTCCCTTCTTTATTTTCCAATTTTATCCCTAATTTTCCTCCTAGCCTTTCGATATCCACTCTTGCTTAGAATCATGAAGACTCTTATCAAATTATTTATTGATAGTCTCAACCTATTTTGAATATACATGGTTTTTTCCATCCTACCCCACCTAACCACCATAGAATAAAACCCTTTATGGTGCAACTCTTCATCAAAATCTTCTCGATATCAATCTATCCCATACTATATAGTTGATCTAGAGTATCCTGTTAGACAAATCCCAAACCATGACAATCATATACCTTATACCACTTTTACACCTTCTAAACTTAGAATTTGTAAACTCATCAACCCATTTACATCAAATTTTAAAACCTCACATTTTGTTCCACCTCTTACTACCAATGTTCACAATCCTCTTGTTACACCCATAACAAGAGCACCTAGTATTATCACTTCTGAAATTAACATGGTTTAAACCACTCAAATTGATAATCTAGATGGTTCCTAATTATTCAAAAACCTTGATGATAATAATATTTACACCTCTACCAAAAATGGTGGCTTTACCAAGCTTCCTTCTAACTCTACCACACTTAAGACAACTAACACTAATGTTGAGAATCCTCCACTTACAAAGAATCCTCCTCCCACCAACACTAATAATCCTCTTCCTAAAAAAAATAATACCCGTCCTACAAACACCAATCCATATTTTGATACAACTCAACTTATTTCACATGTATTTAAACAAATGAACATCATGAAAACAACCAATCAATCTCAAATGATGATCATGCAAAAAATTCTATTAAACATGACTACTCAACTACCTCAAGTCATCATGTCTCAACCAAATACAAATTTTGTTCCTCCTCCTCTTAGATATGCCAATGGGAATATCATCCCTCAACCTCAAATAAATAAAAAATACTTCAAAATCTTCAAAATGAACCTTTAGCCCCATTCATTTCATCCATAGATATTGTGAACATTTCTCCAACTATCACATATAATGTGACTAAAGACCCTATTATCTTTCTTAAGGCTTTTGGTAATCTATATAAGGAATGGGTCCAAATTAACACATTTGCTACCACCAAGCTCTTAGCCAAAAAAAACTTGGGTGATGCACTTGAATGGTACAACCAAGTTCCTAGACATTCCATCTCAAAACTAGATGATTTAGTCAATGCTATATTGAAGGAATTCCAACATGATGACCTTACTGAAAATTACCTTAGCCATTTTATCAATGTGAAAACAACTTCCTAATGAATCTGATCATACTTTCATCAAATGATGGAAGTCTCTCTATCATAAAGTGGACCATAACATGAATGATGATACTCTTTTAAAACTATTTGTCATAGCTCTTAAGGCTTCACTTCAATACAAAATTCATTTTTTCTCACCTAAAATTTAGAAGAAGCCTTAGATCAAGAAAAAAGGCAAGAATTTCTTATGACTCAATTTGAACCATCTCAAACAACTAATAAAACACATTTTTAATCATTTCATCATAACATTAATTCATCTAAGCCTCCCAAACCTAAAAATAGAGCATCCATTTCAACCATCTTTAACCTAACCCACCCACCCTTGAGTCTAGAATAACTTAAAACTAAATTTCCACCCTCTAAACCCATTAGCTTTGATCCTTCCAAACCTCCTCCAAAATGGTACAATCCTAATTAGGTTTGTTGGTGGCATGCTACTATAGGTCATTCTCATGAGTCTTGTCATGATCTTCACTATTTTCTTCTTTTTTCGTTGATTGGTCCACATTTTAATCTTGATATTTTCACAAAACAACATTATCATGACTATCTTCAAGCTTCTCAAATTTAATCTCAAGAACCATAATTACATTAACATCACTTACCTAATGATCAAGAACAATAGTCCCATACATATACCTCATCCACTAATTTTGTTTAAACCATAGGTGATCCTTCATCCTACACTAGTAAGGAAAGGATAGCTAACATGAACAACTTTACACATATTGTTACATCCATATAACCTCAGCCTCTTGAGTCATATAAATCAAAAGAGTACCTAGTTCAAATGCCTACTCCAAATCATATCATCCATGGTCCTCCTTTACCTCCTCATACATATCCTACCCATCATATGTCACATTCAACCTCCTTAAAATCTAACACACCAACATATTTTCCTATCTTTGAATGCACCTACCAACCCAATGAAAATCATTTTGATAGTTCAATGTTACCTACTCCACCTCACATATTGGGGCATCTTACGATGCCCATCCACATGTCCATTAAGACTTTGGGGCATATTATGATGCCCATCCCTATATCCGCTTACCTATTGTGCATCTTATGATTCCCACTCTTATTTTAAAATGCACAATAATAACCAAATTTAGCTTCAAGAAACCTTTTGAGACTTATAGACTTGCCTTTCACATGCTCATCTTTGATATAGATATTAGCATAGATATTACTTGTTATTTTTATTTATTTGTGTTTATGTACTTTATTTCCTTTACTTTAATTTTACTAGCATCATTTTTTTCCTTTTACATTCTTTGGTTTTATTACACATTACATTTGACATTTGCTTTCATTTTTGTCCTTATATATCTCTTTTATTTTTGTCTTTTTATGTTAGTATTTTCCATATTATATTTATGATTATTTTTTCCCTTGTTTAGCATTCACCCCCATGGGTTTATCTTTTGTGATTTTATAGTATAAGACCATAGATAAGACCTTGACCCTCCTCAAAAAATACCACCTTTGCTTATTTTCTCATTTTATTATTTCACATGTTTTTTTGGCACCCTTGTGGGTTTCTCTTTTATGAGTTGTACTATAAGACCATGGATAGGACCTGACCCTCCTCATAAAATTTCCATTTTGTCATTCCTTTTATAAGCAAATTATCACTGATTCTCATTCTCAACTTTAGCTTTTGATTCTTTTTGATAAGATGGAATTTGCATAAATAATCTATGTTAGCATGTTTTCCTCCATTTCCCTCATTCTTATGATAAGGAATCACACTTTACTATCATTTTATCCCTTTTTTCCATTTGTCACATTTTTTTATTATTTAAATTAATTCAAATTGTTCCATGTGTCACTCCTCTTGATTTCCCCTTTCATTCACTCCACATTGGATAAAACAAAGTCAAAGTCAAGATAACACTTTTATTTTACCTATATTTATGAGAATCTTAGACCCCATTCTCTTTGAAGTTTTTATCTTAGAAACCTTGTCCAAAGTATTAAATTGAAAGTCATATTTAGCACCCATGTTTGGTTTTCCCAATATATATGGAGGAAGAATAAAAAATTCATAAAAAAAAGTTAAAAACCAAATCATTTAAATCAAAAGGTAATCCCATTCTAAAAGGAAACATATAAATCTCAAAATTCAAAATCACACCAAAAGATGTGATTATAATCACATCTTCTATCTCCAATAGAAGCTCAATCTCCATAGTTGGCCTCACATAGAGCTAAGGTTTATTAGGGTACAATAGGCTAGTAGATTGGAATAGGGGAATTCAACAAACTCTATGGTGCTACCTACTTTATCACACAAGTACCTAATCTTCATAGTATATCGACAAATCTGTAAGAGGTCTTAAGGAATGGGGAACACATTGTGAGAAGGTAGGTCTATTTTACTTTTCATGAATATAACCTTTATGGGATGATATATATACTTCATTTGTTTACCTAAGACTTGTGTAGCTAAGAGAATTTATTCAAATTCCTTAGGGTCGAAAGTCCTCTTGTTTTGACAAACCTAATTTGAGTATCTTAAATTTGATAAAGAGTTCCTTTACCTTGGTTTTTCCTTCATTCTCCCCTCCACCCATTTCATTTCCCCCCTTGATAGACAAATTGTGATTCCAAATCTATTTTCCCTCTTATTTAAATTCCTTCTTCTTCACCTCTTAAAAACATGCTATCATTACATTTTTTTAGTTTTATATATTCTTAGAACAAAACATTTTTGATCAATTATGTATTACAACCTTACACCATTTATTTACCACACCATCTCATTATCATACTAGTCATTTCATTAGGTGGTTGTGTTTTCTTACATTGCATCTTAGAAAAAACACAAAGTTTGAGTTTTCATCCTTTAGAGATTTTTTATTTTCATTTCTCCATCATGTTCTTATTTGATTTTTTACAGACTTCACTTATCTTACATATTACATTTTACATTATTACATGTTCCTCTTTATGTATGCATTCTTCATGTTTGTCTCACATCTTCAATTACATTTAATTTTTTGTCTTTCATGTTTTTATTTTTGCCTATCCTACATGAGCTTAATTTTAACTTACATATCTTTTTTCAAATTTTCTTGCATTGATATTTATTTTTTCCATTTATGTTTTACATGCTTCACAACATTATTTAGTATGTTATACATTCATTTTTTCCATTTACATTTTGCATTCTTTCCAATATGAATTAATGTGTTTTATAATCATTTGTCATTTATTTACATTCATTCATTTGCCTTCAATATTTTAGCCTTGCCTTAACAATCCTAATTTGCCAATTTTTCCTGATACACTACTATATGCCTATCATCCTAAAATTTTGATTTTTGGCCTTTTTTATACACTAAATTTTACAGGTTCACCTAGTGTTCTTAACATTGGACACCTTCACATCTCTTATAGCTTAGTTATTTATCTACAATTCTAAGGTAACTAAAGGTATGTGTTTCTAAATTATATCCTTTCCTTTATCTTATTTGTTGCTTACTACACTTTACTTAGCATCAACATTGTGTGTTATCATATTTTATTCCTGAAGCACCATCTTGAGTTGCACTTATGTGACACTTGATGAGCTTCAAGAGGGGCATATGTATACACATAATATTTTCAAAATTTTATCACTTACTAACACTTTGTGTCTTGAAAGAACCCATCGAGTCTCAATCTCTTTGAATGCCCACCTTAAGGGGTGTACTAAGAAAGGGGTGGGTATACCATTGGTGCTTCATAAGATTATTATCCCTTTTCCACTTTCCATATACACACTTAGGTTCCCTAAGATTATTATCCCTTTTCCACTTGTCTCCTAAAACCATTTACCCTAAGATTATTTTCCTTATTGACTTGACAAAGGTAGTTTTAGATGGTGATTTACTTTAAATTATCCCTTATTGACTTGACATATTAACTTGAGTCATGAAAGGAGCATCATCATGTGGCATAAGAGGGCCTTTATTGTGTTGTGTAGGAGGCTAATTGTCATGTGATGGAGGAGCTAGACCCTACTACATGAAATATGAATGAAAAACATCACCACTTAGAGCCATTAACATATCATATGGCTAACCCTATTGAGTAGGACATTGACCCTCTCAAGCATAATTATTTTGGGTTGGGATTAGGGCTCTATAAATACTAGCTAAGTTGGGGTTATAGCTATTATATGGACTTTTTTGAGTGATCCTCCCTTTACCTTGTTGATTAAGTTGATAGGGAGGTCTAATATACTAGTAAGGCTAATAGGGATCTTGGTAGGGTATATCTGGTGGAATTTTCTACCTCTCTAAGGCACTATCTTTTTGTTTTGGGCCTTGGGTATCCCTTCAATATGGCCCAATCTATCTACTTGATTGCCATCTACCTGATCATGACTAGTTGTTGTTGGTAACGAAGTAATGGTAAGCATATGGGGTTGAATTTATAGCAATAAAGGTATGAGGGTTCTAGGGGTGAGATTACCTACTTGGATTAGATAATTTTATTCCTTTATGGCCACCTCATAAGATTTTGGTAGAGTGATTACCCCTATGGACTGTATTATGACTACCACATTAGAATTTAGGGATCTTAGGTAGTACAATAATGCATAATTAGGGGTGGAATTGATGACTATGGGGATCTTATCCAAGGTATTTTGAAACCTATAGTTGAAATATACCATAAATTCTTGAGGAACCCTTTTAATTATAGTGAGTTGATCCACCAAAGAGAGATGGTCACTCTTATCCTCAAAGTGTTTGCATAAATGTTCCCCAAATTCATCCTAGGTATTGATGGATACAAGTGTTAAACCCTTATACCACTAGAGTTCCTTACCCTTCAAATAAGTTTCTAATAGTCTCATAGCCACATTATCTTAGGTCACATTATGGACTGAGCATAAATTGGCCATGTCTACAATACATTCTATAGGGGTATTTAATTTATATCATATTAAATAGGTAATGATTTTGAGGGTAGCAATAAGTATGACATCAAATTGGTTGAGGTTTAATGGGTTACCACCATTACAAGGCATAAAGGCTTGAAGTCTAGGCCTAGCCATTAGAGGTGTAGGGTTTGTAACAATGTTTAGTTGAGAACAATTATGAGAATTAGGTGGTGTAGGATTGGATTAAACATAGGATATCTCTTTCACCTAGAAAATTCCAATGACAACTCAACAAATTCATATTACTTGCCTTTTTGAGGAAGATTTTGTGACCACTTTTTGTATGTAACTTAAATAAAAATCTACCACTAAAGTACTTAAAGATCTGTAATGTTTATCAAGACTAAAAGTGCATACTCCAACTCATTTGAATGATGTTCTCATAGATCATGCCAAAAATATTAACACTCCAAGCTTCACCATTTGAAGAATATGGTTCAGTTATGTTTAACTTAGGGTAACATGGGATTGGTCTAAAGGCTATGGGTGACTTATAAGAATACCAAACATCTAGGTTATGGGGATAGATCCCCTAGTACATTAACTTAATCTCTTTTCCTAATACCTACTGATGTTGGGGTGAAAAGAGATAGAGTGAAAACATGAAAAGGAAAACATATTCTAAGATGGTGATGTACCAATATTCATCTATCCACTCTCAATTGATCTTCAAACAAAACTTTATGAATCAAATAGATACTAATGATTGAAACAAGATCCTTGATGAACTCTTAAACATAAGTGTTTCATGTGAAGTCTATGTGTAAATTATTAAACTTGAAGGCAATAGAGGGGAGGCCTACTTGAGATACTATTAACCAACTCATTCTTTAGTACAACTACCACACTCTAACACATCACATGACCTACATAGGAAGACATTATAAAAACTAGGTGAAGGAGAGGACCTAAAAATGAGAACAAAAATCACACATTATGTAAGTCAAAAAACCATAATACACTAATGCTGATAGAGAAGTCTGCAACCAATATTTTCTTTTTTAGATTCTCAAGGTTCAATATATATTTTGGTAGAGTTTTGCTATACCCAACTAAGGGATGAATATAAATTCCTTAAGGCCTAAATATATAGAACTTTAAACAAGAGAGATAAGGGAATATTGGTGTATAAATTCCATGAAGAGTCCATAATGGTCATATCCCACTCACACAATAGTTACAATAGCCCTCCACACTCCATGCATTGCTTAGGCTGACTAATGTCTTAAATGATCATCTTTGGGGAATTAAAGTCTATTTTTAATAAGGTTTAACCTATTAAGAGAATATTAATTCCATCCTTGATTAATTCCCTCTCCTCTCATCAGTTACCAAGCATTAAAAATGTACAATTAGGCTTCCTCCATGAAGCGTTAAGTAGCTACCTTTTCATGCATGTTGACCATATTCAAAAAACTACCAAAATCCTTCATAATGGATATGTAAGTGGAGTTTTATCACCTTAGAATATAGTTACATGATTTTTATGATCAATAATTAACTCCATATCAGTTTCATATGCCCATGAGCATCCTCATTTTATTGGTTAAGTGGGCCTACTAGATAAGTAGCCTAGGCTCTTGCTTGTTCCCCATTTGAATGGCCATGACAGCTTGATCAAAATTTCAATTTGATTGAGTGATCTTGATTTACATCTCAAACAAACTTATATATGAAGACTTAGTCTTTAAAATTAGTTCACACCTACAACCTTACTCTACATATATGACTAGGTTACCTTCTTCTTGCATTCTAAGACTGCATATTTGGTAAAGGCTTATAGAAGCATTTTAAGGCAAAGTTGTGAAAATTTTATGATTTGGTAAGGTGAAAAAAGTTTCTTATCACCTCATTTAATGATCTAAGACTCTTGATCAAGTCCTACATCTCATTTTCTACTAAAAAATTTGTAAATTTTTAGTTTTTAGGGGTATTTGTACTGTTTGTATAGACTAGTACCATAGTTGAGGTCTCCTTTGAGTGAAATAAGTGATATAAATGGTTACCAAGTATTTTCAATGTATTTGGATGAATTTTATCTAATTTATTACTAATCAAGTCCTTATTAAGGTTTTAGGGAGGTTTAAGAGGGTTTTAGACTCCTAACAATGGTTCATATAGGTTAGCACCTTAACCTCCAAACCAATGCCATTGATTTCTTGTAGACAATTCCCCTTAACTCTCCTAACATGATCATCTCCCCATGCAATGGTTTATTATAATTATGAGCTTCCCAAGTTACCTCTTAGGTGAGAAATGTGTATTCTAGTAGCATTGAGACACTTTCAGGACAAAATGACCAATTATGGCTTCTCTCCTATAAACCAAGGTGGCTCACACAACTGAAACAATATGAATAACATTCCCATGGAGGTTTGAGATGTCATTTAATCTCTTTTTATCCTCTACTCCAACCTTCAAGTGGCATTACCTTGAGGAAGGTGTTAGATCATCATGTTTGAATGTAGGGTTCCTAAGTTATGACCCAAACCTATAGTTTTTAGGCACTTAGCCACTTTTCCTACCATTGAAATCACCCCTTAAGACCCTTAGAGAATTTTTATTGGATTGATCAATCCATTTACCTCCTGTTGTATGCATATAGTCTCTTATTTAAGTACCTGGGCCTATCTACAAGTGCATATCAAGCATGAAGGTCCTTATAGGTGGATAATGTATGATCATTAAGACCTTTAGGTCTCTTTCCTTTCCTAAAAAATATAGGGTATGTGTAGATCCTTTCTAAATTCTTGCATATATGCATATAGTGGATCTTTTAGGCCTAATATTTACAATACATACCATACACTTGCTAAATAGTAAGTCATTAGAATTATCAAGGGACTAGGAAGACCATTAGGACCTTTTAATATCTCCATTACCTCATTTGGATGCATTTGGAGGTGTATTTTATTCATCAAGTTTGAACCAAGGTTTAAGAAGGGTTTTGGAGGTTGACCAATTTAATGACAGTTCATACAATATGGAACTCCAAACTAAAACTTATTGTCATGAAATTTTAAGATAAAAACCCCTTTCATCTCTACTGAATAGCCTTAGGTCCCATGCAAACTATATGTAGATATATGAGAAAGAGATGGTATGCATCAAGCTCTCTACTAGGCATTTTGTGTAGGTTAAATTATTAACACTCATTCATATAGTTGGGACCTTGAAGTCAACTCACTCTTTCATGGATCTTGAGTCCATATAGATACCCAAATTCCCCTAATATCCTTGGGTCTAAGTCCTTTTGTGATGAAATATATGAATGTTGGAAGGTGCAACTCAGAATGGTTGCTTAGAGTAGTAGAGCTTGGGAGAGGACTAAAACCAAAATGAGCTATCTCATTGCATTACCTTACTTATAAAACATCCTTTAGGACCCATAAAACCATTATATACCTTTTATATCCCCTAAGTCTACTTTGGGGGTTTATATTTATTACTAATGTGGAGGTGGGGTTTTAGGACCTAGATGTATCATTAGGCCTTATATGCTCAGATTGGATGTTGGAACCTCCACCCACCTATAGGTGAATTTATATCTTCAAAGTTGTCAATGCATCCTCCTTAGTCTATTCTCCATCTTATAAACATGCTCTTATCTGCTCAGACCATCTTATCAACCCTCCTCTCTCTTAAGCCTACCTTGGCTATCATTGTCCTATACAGGTGCTTGAAATAGTTAGTGTGATGACCTGAATAATCTCTCTTAGATGCTTATAAGGATGGAATCAGGGATAAAATATCATATCTTAATATTTGACTATATCCTTAAGGTTTGTATTCCTTAACTCTATTAGTAGGGTTCATTTACATAGTCATAATATATAATGCCTACGTGTCATGAGCATGCAACTTAGATTAGGTAGTCACCCTAGACTGGTATAAACATCAAATGTAGGCTTTGGATATACATACATCTGCATCACCTTGATATCCCCCCTTACATGCTCTTGACATTGTTATTTATTCTAGTCATGCACTCTAGACTGACTGAGCAAGGTTAGTTTACTGTATATTCCTGCATCATTTTGCTTAGTCATGGACCCTTCCTTATGTTCAAGACTCATCTATATATGACATATTTAAGGACTTTGAAATATTAGATCTAATTTATTTCCTATAGGTTATTATTTTCTCTTTATAGGACTTATACTTGTATAGGTTCATTCTTTATAGTACTGATGACACTTGATATCCTTATAGAGTATCTAGACTTTATTCATATGCCTTGGATTCAATGAGAAGGTTCATACCTATGGGTGATGACTGGTAAGTTCACATAGATCTTTAAACTTGGAACTTAGGGCCATTTATGAGATGAATGATAGTGAATACCATTAAATGATAGGGGTTCCTTGAGGGTTGAAAATGGATGCTTGACTCATACTCAAGATGACATAAAAATACCATAAACACATATGCACTCATAGCTACTAGATAAAAACACATATAATTCATAAATTAGACATATTTTATGATAAATTAAACCTATTACTCTTTAAATACCTTAAATTTTTCTAAATAACCTTAGTTTATGCTAAACAAGACTGTGAAGGAATTCGAGGGTAGATTGACAGTTTTTTGGCATCTAAATGGTATAATGAGTTATGCATAAATTGAAATAAGGAATTTTTTATATGATTAAAACATTTAAATATTGTCTTTCACTATTTTCTAAGAACTTATAATCCATTATCATGTAACATACTACCTTTCCTTTTAGTGACACCCAAACATGTAGGTAGTCTCACCTGAAAGCATCATTTGAGAGAGTTAGAGGTCCACTTGAACATTAAAATTTAAATAAATAGGTATAAGAAAATTTATGACATCATAATTACACCTCCAAATACTTCTCATCTTATAAATATTCACTAAACATTCATTTTCACCAATGGAACTCTGCTTGCAGTTTGTAGATAGTGGTATCTTGTATGTGTATACACATAATATTTTCAAACTTTATCAATTATTGGTGATTTATATCTTGTAATAACCTATCAATTCTTAATATCTCTAATTTCACACCTTAATGGGTATACCAAAAAATGGGTGGGTATAACATTGGTGCTTCCTAATATTGTTGTCCCTTACTACCACTTGTTATTAATCTAACCAGCTCCTAAAAACATTCCCCCAAGCTTTGCCTCCTATTTTACACCCTCCTCTAGTATTTTACCAACTTCATTATCCCTTTCCCTAACCTAATCCCCATTTTTACAATTTACATGACATAAGTAGATGCATTAACCTTATATTCTTATTTATAAAGATTATTAGGGACTAGGTCGGCCCATGACTGACGTAGTTCATGACCTAGTTTGTTTTTATCAATTATGATACTAGGTTAACTGGGTCAACCTTGTTGGCCTAAAATTTTAGAAGGGTTTAGGGTTATATCCAACTATATAAACACATCCATTTTACCATTATTAAATAGAAATAAAGAGTTAATTATTCATTTGTGCTTCTTTATAATATGTTCTTCCACCATTCTACTTGAGGATTCTTAGCTTAGGGTTTCTACTTGGAGAAGAATATTGTATTTTGGAGAAGCCTTGGATGCTTTTGCCTTTCTTATTGATCCTTAAAAACCACAACATCTTCTTATGAAACACATTTGGATAAGGGAGAGATTGATTCTTGATGGGTTCATCTTAAAGGTAAGTATCTCTAACTTTACACCTCTATTTAGTAGATAGAAGTAACATAAGTAATGGCTTTTGAATATATTTCTCTCTCCATGCATTAGGGTTTTATCTATACATAGCTCAATTAGGATTATCTTATGAATGTTTAATTTTATGTCTATTAACCCCCACTTTGTGCCATAAGATTTGGTGAGCACAAGATTATATTTTACTTTACTTGTTATTAGTTTAGTGAATAAAAAACATAGGACCTAGTTAGGGTTACTGCATAGTTTTTCTTGACTGAAGGCTTTGGAACCCTCCCTAGTGATATTATTTGTGGTTAGATATACCTTGGAGAGGTCTAGTAGATACATATTGGTTGTGACCTTGATTATCTAATGTATCCCCAATCATAAGTATAAGTAAGATTTATCTTCTTTGAGCTAGGATTGATTTTTAGATATGCTAAATTATTTTTCCATATTTGTGATACTCTTTCATGCTTTTAGTTATATCATTTAATTAATTTTCCATATTTGTGATACTATATCAAACCATTTGGTATATTTATAATTTTTTTGTGTACAAGTTTAACACATGATCATATAAAAATGTCTATTATTTTTGTATAGGTATTCATCAAATATAGGTTACTAGATCAGACAAGTTGACATAGTACTCTTATTCATTCCTAGATAACAAAATAGGTCAAATAGATCAACTTAGCCTCTCAAGAAGCATCCAAATCAACAAACTAGGTTGAACATGTCTACTTATTATCTCGATTAGCATTTGGATTAACAAACTAGGTTAAAGAGGTTGACTTAGTCATCTTATCCTTCTTTAACACATAGGGTTTTATAGAACTGGGTCAAACTAGTCAACTTAGTTTGCAAATTTTGAAATCAACATTCAAGGCACTTTATCATAAAATTTTCAATCCTAATCATCTTCGAACCCACCAAGATTCCTCTCTTTCTCTCTATCATTTTAGTAGTTCATTTCAATTCTATTTTGTATAAGTTAGCAGTCTTTAAAACTACAACCCTAGAACAAACTAAGTCAACTTGGTTGACTTAGTTTTGTAGCCTATTTTTTGTCTAAAAGACTGAGTCGATCTATTCAACTCTATTATTAAAGACTCTTACCTTCGTATAATAGTAGTGACCCAGTTGACTCTATTCTATACTTTTTGCATATAATGTCATTTAAACTAACTTTATACCATTCTAAATTTGGGAAATAATAACCATTTGCTAATAATTAAGTTACAATTTCATTTTCAATTGTTTGCATGCTTAGAATAGCTCACATAGTCTAATTAGGTGGTTTTTCAACTTATCATTTAGTTACACTATTTTTATCTTTTTTAAGACACTACCAAATCACACAATATTCAAAACACATTTAACACTTACCTTCCCAAGCCCTACCTACTTGGATTTCATGATCAAAGGGGAAGCCAACTTGGTTTTTTAGCCAAGTATAAACATGTGGTTAATGGTATATATTAACAAACCACCTGAAAACCTTATCAATTTGAGATTGTGAAGTGAGGGGGTAGGCCCCAATACCAAGCTGGTACCATTGCCAACATAGATCCTTTTTAGCCTAAACATCATGAAACCATCCATATATTTATTTCTAGTTCTCTATTTTTAGCAAAATTCCCTATCACACTTAAAACAATACTTTATTATAATATAATAACACTTAGGATGACCACTTAGTTAGCATTTAATTTTCAATTTATTTCTTGGTTTTTGATCACTGTATGTTTTATTATAAAGACTTGCATTGGCCAACATTGGTGCAAGGTCTTATGTTGTGTGCCCTAATTGGATCACTCACATTGATCCAATTGTTTATTTGTTTCCATTTCTTGTTTCATTCATATCATAAAAATTTCACCCTATTTCAAAACATTGTCATTCTAGTCAATACATTCTCTTACAAACTCTATTTTTCCTCCTACCAATAGTAAATAGTTAATTGGTATGACTGTCTCTTATATATCTATCCTGAACTCTATCTAATAATACATAATTGACCTAATAGATTTTGTACTCTGCTACCCTCTATCTAGTAATACACAGTTAACCTAGTTGACTCTGTACTCTTTTAACTTCTACCCAATAGTACATAATTGACCCAGTCAACTTTGTACTCTTCTCAGCCCCCTTTAGCAATACATAGTCAACCCAATCAACCTTGTATTTGATTACTAACCTTATTATTTTATATAGATAACTTAGTTTTCAATCCTTGATTTCTCTCTTTTTGCTTAAGATTCTGTTCATTTCCTCAAAACATTATGAAATCCCCTATCAGAATCTTCTTAGACAACTTGAATCTATTTAGACACTATATGGGGTCCTCTTTTCTTATTATTTTTTATTATCTTTTCTTCCTCTTTTTAGCCTTTGGGGAATCTTTGATGCCCATCCAAATTTTAATTTATCCTTTTGGGCATCTTGTGATGCCCACCCACATATCATTTTAGACTCTAGGGTATCTTTTGATGCCCATCCCTACAACCAATTACCCACTGGGGCATCTTATGATGCCCACTATTATTCTACCTAGCATGATACCAAACTAATTCAACTTCAAGAAACCTTCTAAGATACATAGGCTTGTCTCTCACATGCTCATCCTTGATATAAATGTTAGCATATAATCCTTCCCTTCTTTCCATGATTTATATATGTTATCATTATAACACTTTTTTCAAGATATTTACATGGGTATCCCCCTCTCCAATATTTTTCTCTTTTCACAAACCTTAGTCCTTTCTTTTGGGGTCTTTGGGTTTCCCCTTTATCTCATGAGTTGCATTGTAAAACTATGGAAAAAAACCAATCTTAATCATGGGTTTTCACTTATATTGTCCTTATTTTATCACTTTCCAATACTTTTTGGCACCCCCTTGGGTTTCTCTTTTGTGAGTTGAAGTGTAAGACCATGGATAAGACCTTGACTTCCTCACAAATACCATATTTTTTGTCTTTATTTTTACTTCACATGATTTTGGCACCCCTTGGGTTTTTATTTTATGATTTGTAGTGTAATACCATGGATACAACCTAACCTTCTTCATAAAATTACCATCTTTTCATTTTTTATCTAGAATGTGTTTTGTAATGGTTATAAATTTTTGATCTTTATTCTCAACTTTAGCTTTTTCTTCTTTTGATAGATGAAATTTTCACAATAACTTGTGTTAGCATGTTTTCCTACATTTCACTCATTTTTATTGTAACGAATCACACTTTTCTATCATTTTACCCCTTTTTCACCCTTTATCACATTTTTTGTGATTTGAATTAATTCAAATTGTTTCATGTTTCATTTATCTTCATTTCTTTTCACTCCACATTAGATAAAACAAGGTTAAAGTCAAGATATCACTTTTATTACACCTAAATTTATGAGACTCTTAGACACCATGCTCTCTAAGCTCTCTCTCTTATCAACCAAGTCCCAAGTATTCAAATGCAAGTCATCTTTAACACCCATGTTTGGTTTTACAAATATGTATGGAGGAGGAATAGATAAATGCATAAATAAAGTTAAAAGTAAAATCATTTGAAATAAAAGGCAATGATATACAAAAGGCAACACATAAAATTTCAAATTTTAAAATTACACCAAAAGACATTATTCAAAGCACATATCCTATCTCCAATCGAAGCTCAAACTCCACAGTTAGCCTCATATAGATCCAAGGTCCATTAGGGTGTGGTAGGGTAGTAGATTGGAATAGGATACTTTAACAAACTTTATGGTGCTACCTAATTTCTCATGCAAGTACTCAATCTTCATAGTAGTCTGATAGATCTATAAGGGATTTTGAGGAATGGGGAACATTTTGTGGGATGGTAGGTCCATTTTAATTTTCATGCATATAGCCTTCATTAGATGATCTACATACTTCATTTATTTACCTAAGACTTATGTGGACAGGAGAATTTATTCAAAGTGCTTAAGGTCAAAAGTCTTTTTGTTTTAACAAACCTAATTTGAGTGTCTTACCTTTGATAAAGAGTTCCTCTACCTTGGTTTTTCCTTCTTTCTCCCCTTCACCCATTTTATTTCTACCCTTGATAGGCAAAATGTGATCATAAATTTATTTTCCCTTATTCTATACTTATTCTTCACATCTTAAAAACATGTTAGCACTACTTTGTTTCACCTTGATCTATCTTTAGAAAAAACCAATATGCTTGAGTAACTATGGATTACTTTATTTACACCATGGTTCTACATTTCTCAATATGCCTTACTTTATTTTACCATTTGTCATTGTTTTAATACCTTTTTTGCATATGCCTATGTTCATTTATACTTTCATGTTCTTTTTCCATGGTTGAGTGAGGTTGGCTGATTATTTCTCACTCACCAATGTTGTTTTCCCTTTCATGCACCTTTTTCCATTGATGATTGAGTAAGGATTATTATTGCTCATTCATCAATGTTGTTTTACCATTTTTTCTTACCCATATTTGTTTAAGTAAGGATTGTTACTAATTTTACATTAATGTTTGATAATCATCTTTTTTGACATGTATCTTTGCTTTGACTGGGTGAGTTTGCCTTTCTTACTTAAGTCTTACTTGTTTGAGTTTTTTGACCTTTAGCAGTCTTGGATTTTTAGTTACTCAATTTATACTAAATTTTGACTTGGTCATTTGGTATAACATAACACTTATCACCCCAATTTTCCAAATTTCCAAATACATCCCATCCACATAACACTAGTTATCTTGGATTTCCTGCATTTGTTTGTTTTTGCTCTTTAGTTTTGTATCATTGGGTTTGTCGAAAGCATTCTCTTTACCCTCCATGATTAAAATTACAAACATAACAAACAACCATTTAGTGATAAATTTAATTCAAGGTATGCATTACATTTATTTTTTAGTTATTTCCATTTCAGTCTTTTATTTCAGTTATTTTTATGCTTTAAAATATTATAATTTTTTTTGGCTTTAGCATTATGTGTTACCATGTTCTTTCTCAAAGCACCATCCATTATTTCACCTAAGTAAAATGTGATGAGATTCAAGTGGGGCATATGTGTACACATAATATTTTCAAATTTTATCAATTATTGATACTTTTTATCTTGTAGGAACCCATTGAGTCTCAATCTCCTTGAGTGCACGCCTTAAGGGTTGCATCAATAAATGGGTGGGCAAACCATTGGTGCTTCCTAGGATTTTTGTCCCTTAATACCACTTTTTATAAATATAACCATCTCCTAAAAATAGTCCTCTAAGCTTTGCCTCCTATTTTTCACTCTCCTCTAGTCTTTTACCACCTTCATTAGCCTTTTCCCTAACTTAAACCCTTGTTTGATAGTTTACATGAAATATATAGCCACATTGACCTTTTATTCTTATTAACAAAGCTTATTAGGTATTAGGTCAACCCATGGATGACCTAGTCTATGACCTAGTTTATTTTTATCAATTATGATACTAAGTTGTCTGGCTCGACCTTGTCAACCTAAACTTTTGGAAGGGTTTAGGGTTAAATCCACCTATATAAACACATGCATTTCACCATTCTTAGATAGGTAGCAAGAGATTAATTATTCATTTTCACTTCTTTACAATATAATTTTCTACCATTTTACTTGAGGAGTCTTAGCTTAGGGTTTCTACTTGGAGAAGAATCTTGTCTTGTGGAGAAGTCTTGGATGCTTTAGCTTTTCTTAGTGATCCTTAAAAACCACCACAACATCTTGTAAAACACCTTTGGCCAAAAACCTAAATTTCTCTCCATGGCTTAGGATTCTCTTATGCATGTTTAATTTTATGTTTATTAACCCCCACTTTGTGCCACAAGCTTTGGTGAGCACTAGATTATATTTTACTTTACTTGTTATTATATTAGTGAATTCAAAAACATAAGACTTAGTTAGGGTTACTGCATAGTGTTACTTGACTAGAGGATTTTTAACCCTTCATAATAATATTATTTATTGTAAGATATCCCTTTTTTAGGTTTAACATATCCATATTGGTCGTGACCCTAATTATCTAATGTATCTCCAATCATAAGTATAAGTAGGAATTGTCTTCTCTAAGCTAGGATTGATTTGTAGATATGCTACATTTCCCATTGAGTATAGTATGTTTATTGATACTATAGGCTCACACATGGGAACCAAGGGTAGAAGATACCATGAAAGGACCCTTCGAGATTGGATAAGACATGAACAACTACTAGTTTTATCAAATAATCTAATAATGCATTAAAATTGTCCCCCTTTTTGGAACCTATGTATATGAGTAATGTAACTAGGTTAATTAAATTATTAGTGTTTGTTCATACAAAAAATAAGACTAATCTTGAAAATAATGCCCATGATTGGAAGGTAACTAAGACTCCTTACTTTGGCCAAGAGCCTGTACCCTCATTTTGTCTTTCCTATATAGACTAAGCACAAACTTGAAGTGCTTTCCATGGATTCCAAAGAGCTCAATGGAGGAAGGAGGTCAATTTTTAACTATTTTGGATCTAAAACACATATATTCTTTCATCATATACCTATTTTGAACTCCCCTTGTAGACTCCTAACTCCATTTGATCAAATCCATACCATATAAATCCATACAACTCTACAACTCCTATAAAATAACTTGATTCATATATCTTCTCATGTTTCCAGATCATGAATCATCATTATTGAGAAAGAGGAGGGAAAATAGGGGTCAGATAGTATTTCAAAACACATAGTATGGTCTGGGAAGCTGAAAGGACACATTTTCACACATGTGGGGCCCATTTTGTGGCAAATGAAAGTTCTTTACTTATGGGAAGACACCATTAGCATATGAAACCACTTGATTATGGAAATGTGGTGATCATGGGGGTCCTTAAATGTGTAATTTATTATTCTAGTGGAATTTTAAGGTTAAAAAATATCACTTTAAGGCTAAACATCCCCTTTTAAGATAATATACATGATTTCAATTGAAGGATTCAAATGGATATCAATTCAATACCTATTAAAGACCTTGGAAAATGGTAAAAGAATTCAATTTAGTTATCATGTAAATTCATAACATCCATAAAACTTATGATCAAGGCATACCTCATCATACTAGATGGATTCATGAAAGTGTCATTAGATATAAACATGTATTCCTCTCCATCATGGTAAATTTGGACTATTGAAACCACTTCAAGGCTTTTTATAGATCTTCACAAATGTATAAACATAAGGAAGAAACTTTATGCAAGTTCAAATAGGGAGAGAGACAATCCCTATGTGTTTCATAACAACACAAAACATTAGACCTAATGTCTTTGGCATGATAATCAATGATTTCTTTTTAACTGCCTTGACTCATCAAGAGGCATGATAAGAGTGAAGTATTAGGTGGAATAGGGTACTCAATACTTAGGTTGACTCCCTTCTAAGCTTGAGGGTATAAATTAGTCAACACCATTTTTTATCAAATTAAAGTAGGCATCACTGTGGTTGAAGCTTTATAATTGAATAAATAATTATGGATTTTATTTCCAAATGCTCAGAAAGTCAATAAGAAAGGTGGAACTTTAGGTTTAATTTTGTATATGACATTGGTGTGAACAACCTTTGTCTTCTCTATAGTAACTTTCCCTATGATAGACTTACATAGGAGCTCCTTATGTTTTATAATCTGGTGTAATTCATGAAGAGTTATGTTGGCTTTATTCTTCTTCATGTCTTTAACAATGTTTTACCCCCTTTACCTTGCTCTTGTTTATTTTGGAGCTACTCATTCCCTTTAAGGGGAGGTGGATTGTTGTCAAATCTTAGATTCGATAGAGTAGTAATATTGTTCATATGAGTAGACATTATAAAGGGTTACTTATTCCTCATGTTATAATTGTTCTTATAGTATTTATAAAAATCCTACACTCCATTAGAGTTATATTATGGTTCATCATCTTCTTCTTCTTCTGGGAGAAAGACTCATGCATTTCAAATACCATTACTATGTTTGAAGATAAACCTTATAGATGGAACTCTAGTGGATTATTCATCAAGTCTTTCCTTACCATCTCCCTCTAAAAGATATTAAATGCTACATATAATTCCACACATTCAATTTCACCATGTTGTGATGTATTATGGACTGTACACTAATTGGGTAGAGCCATTTCTACTATGTTGATCTTTGTTAACTTATTGGGGTGTTGCTCTGCATTATTAACAAGCCTATTAAAGGGCTTATTATATCTTTGAAACCCAAAATTTTGGTTACTATTTTATCTAGTGGTATTACACATCTTCTTCTGCATATTTAGGAAGTCATTCCTTAGTTTTTAGACCATTCTTTGGATGGAATCTAGTTCTGCTTTGGTAGAATATTTCCTTGCACAAATTTAACATTAGAAGGCATTAAATGTTGATTTTTTTGATGATTATTCATCTATACTTGGTTATTCATATAAGCATAGTTTTGGTTAGGAATTTTCTGCATTAGAGGAGGAAATGCATATAGTTTATTCTAATTGAAAGTAAAAATATTTAATTTTCATGAGGGATTGGATTCAGATCTGGAAAACCAACACTGATATTTGGAGTGTTGGGTATTTTAGGGTTCAATTATCTATTAATTTTGATAGTCTCTTTTTATGCTAAAACTAGAGTGGTGGTAACAAAATCTCTCCCTAAGAATACCATAGTGATTGGGTCTAGAGTGTTTCTATACACATACAATTCTAATGGTCCATCTAGCCTATACTCTAGGTTAAGCCAAGTGTACATCTTATATAATCTAGCATTGAAATCTTGAATTGGATTATTAGGCTCCCTTTTCATACTAGTAAAATGTTGATACACCATTACAAGGCTAATAACTTGTCCAAATTGGATAATAAATGTACTCTAACATGCATTCCAAGAAGTTATCAAGTTTTATTCAAGGTTGAGATACCAATCATAGGCAACATCCTACAAGGTAAATGGGAAAACCTTGCATGCAACATCTTCATCAATAACATTAATTAATCTTAATGCATCCTTAAAAGACTTAATGTGTTCCTCTATAGTCCTTCATTTTGAAGGGGAGAAATAAGATAGATATTTATTTGGGTTTCTAGGCAAATTATGCACATCTCCTAGAATGACAATAACATATCCAACTAACCAAGGATGTTTTTGGGCCATAGGATGATTAATGGGATGGATATTTTTATTGGAGATGGTGTTCTAACCCTTATTATATTGGGAATAACTAGTGTAGATATAGGCCTTCAATGTGTAGATAAGGGGAAACTAAAAGACTAGTTTGGGCTCTAGACCTAGTAACTCTCTTAGGTGTCTCCAATGTAACTCAACATAGGGGTAACCTCTCATTAGGAAAGGCACACAAGCGACCTTACTTCTAGCACCAATTTTTTTACTATTGATGTGGTTCTTGTACACCAACTAAAATTTTAATTAGGTATCCTAAAATTCTTTAGGATCTCAATGGAGGTAATTTCCACTCTATAGCACATTTTGAAGGTATGGGTTCAACAAACTTTTAGTAGAAGAGCAAGCAAAGCATGCAAGTTGTTATCCAAGTTTTTTTTGTAGTGAAATGAATCCTAATAGAGAAATCAAACCTGAGTTATTGGGATGGATGGGTGATACCTAATCTAGATTGGGTATATCTCAATAAAATAAACTTCAAAAGTAGGGAAGGGTAGAGTAGAAAAGAAGGTTCTATAATCTCAAAGGTCCAACTCCTAGGTTGGTTTCTTAGTGGACAAGTTCTCTCAAAACTAGTGCTTACTGCTTGCAATTGTTTCACATTCATAGGTAAACATAGTTATGATGTTTTCATAGGAGTGATAGAAGAAACTTTATGGTCTCAACTGAAGGTTGCTTCTTTTTCAATTGATTTTGTACAACCTTAATTGGAAGGTTACGGCTCGAACCAAGAAGGAATCTAAGGTAGTTGTTGCACACATTTAGAAAACTATACCAAAATAAAGGACTTCTACACACTAAAAATATTAACATAGTTTAAACTAATTTCTCAATAATTTTTACTTAATTTCAATAGAATTTGCATATATACAATTATCATACATTTATAAAATAATAAAAATTTATCCATAGATTTTAGACACTTCAAATTACTATATTATTACAACTAGAAAAGCAAAAACCTTAATATCACATGAATGGAAAGAGAGAACACCAATGAAATTGCATGAGAATTAAAATTGACTTCTTATTGTATTGATAAAATATTCCAATCCCTTGGAATGTGAAATTACATAAATATATATACTTGGGGAGGGGATGCCTCATCCTCCAAGTGTATGTGAACTCATGGTTACATGATGTAATTAAAACCTTAGATCTAATTTTATCCTTAAAATTTCATATTTTACATGTTTATATCTAATTGTATTTATGTCAAAATTAGTTTGATTGTGTGAGGCAATGTAACATGTCCATACCTATAAATATTTTAGGAAATTTTGCATGTATGCTCTAAGTGTAATTGTAAAAGTAAGTATTATTTTCATGTATATATAAAAAATTGGTCTTAAAATCAAGGTTGATCAGCTGCTTGCATGATTGGAAAGGTTTTTTGAGGCACTGAAATGGATGTTTGTGTTGAACTGGGAGTTGAAGTGTCAACATTCTTATTTGCTTCCAAATCTTGATAATGCTTATGATTGATGTCATACTAGTATCTGATTATGTCCATGTTAAGGAGTGGAGGCCTATGCACCCTATTTACCTAATCTAATAGCCTTGAATGGTTAACCTTTGTATTCTTGAAGTTATATTTGAAAATCTCAACTTCAGTAACCTTATTTCTATAAAAATTAAGCTCATCTTCTATTTCCTCTAGGGTCTTCCCTTGTATATCATGTTTGAAGTTTTTAAAAGCTTTTTGTAAGAGATAGTCAAAATTGGCCCTACTAATAAGTCTCCCTATATAATCCTTAGACTTTGAAAGCTTAAGTTCACCCAAAATTTTCTAGTTGAGAGTTTCATGTTGTGAGTATTTAGGCATCACTACCTTAGTTGCATTAATACACTCCCTAGCCTCTTGTGTTTTGATGACAACCAAGTTAATGGAATTGGTAGCCTCTAATGGTGCCATCAAGTTTAAGTGTGAATAATATTTTCCCATTGTAAAAATAATAAGTAATTTTAGTTTATTCTCATCTATTTTTAAATAATTAAATAATTTAGTAGTCTCAACCATATGGAGCACCAATTCTGCTCTCAATACATTAGTATCATGTTGACCAATTTTTGGCCCTAGACCAAAAAGGTTAACCCCTATAGTTCAAAAATTGACTTGTCAAACTTATTAACCTTGTTGATAGACATAATATACCTTGTGATGTCTTTAAATGGTATTTTGAGGTCCTATTAGCATTGTTTAAGGTTTCATTATATGCACTAAAGGTTGTTTGAAAAGTCATCATGTTATAGTATGTTATGAGTCATTAGATGATGCATCATGCCTTCAAGAAGGTGTGCTAGAAGTGAGATAAAATAATTCAAGTGTATATAGATATATATATTGGCATATAACATGTTTATAAAATATTAAGGTAACTTAGCATATTTTAAGGTTTTTAGAGAAGTTAAGGTTTGTATTTTGCATAGTTGCCTTGTTATTTTAGGTCTTTCCTTGAGTCACACCCTTGTGATAAAAAATAATCATATTTAGGATGTCATATGAGGTATTTTTAATAGGTTTAATCATGTCAAGTATGGTCATGAATAACAATACATGTTTTTATATCATACTTTAAAGCTTCTAGTCAAATGATTCATTTCCATGCCTAAACTAATTGCATCAAGGGTCTAATAAAGTCAATGTAAGTGATAAAGTGGATGATTTAGGCATGAAAGTGTATTTTTAAAGTATAAATATCACTTTATAACATTAATAAAAAAATTACAAGTGAGAAATATGTTATATTTGATAGTGGTAATATTTCTTGCATGTTCCTTCTTTCTCTAAGAAACATTTTCAAGAGCAATCACAAGCTTTGGGAGTAGATGAAAAATTGTTTCATACATTTTAATGAATATGAGGTGTTCCTATATATCCATAAGGTAATCATAATGCTTGGTTTGTCAAGGAGAAGTTAAATTAGGTCAAAGATGCACCTATTTTTCTCTTGGGTTTCTTGGCAACCTCACAAAGGATAGTTTAATATGCTCATTCCATACAAAGGAGAGAGGGGGAGATTAATATTTTGGGTAGAGGAGGAGGTCCTAATGTCCTTAAAATCATTGAAATTATTTCTTAATTTTAACTCCCATCCTCTATGAACAATCACTAAGATCATATGCAGGTCTTAAACCCCTTCTAAATCCTAAGTCTCAGTTTTGAGCATGGTTGATGCATGAATTAGCCAATGAAGATAAAGTGAGTATTTGGAAAGGATTATCAAGGCCTAATAAACCCTATCACACCTTTATATACCATCATTTTTTCATGTGGTATTAATGTATAAGTAGGTTTTAGGTGTTAGATGAAGATAAAGTGTAGAGATGTGTGTGTAAATGCTACTTTTATACACCTTGTATATTGTGTCATCATGACATGTGTTGAATTGCGCCCCCCCCATTGAGTAACTATTTAAATAAGTACATTTTATCTTTATATTTAACTTTTACCACATAGGTTAAATGAGTTAATTACTATAGTTAAATAGTAATTAACCCCCTTTTTACTACCCGTAACCATAAAATCTCAAAATTAAATAAAAATCTAAATCTACCCAACCTCCTAACAAACTTATCTCATGGTTAAAACAAATTGAACAACCTTGGAAGTAATTTTAACCCTCATTTAACCAATTCTAAGTCATTAGAGTTGCATTTTGTTCATCTTCACCCATTTTTGGTAAATCAACATCGATCCTCCTAGATCGATGCCGATCGATTAGGATTGACATCGATCCATAAAAGCACAACAAACCTCCATTACTCAAGAAAAAATGAATGTGAAAGGAAGGAGATTATTTTTTATCATGAATTTTTGTCAAAAACTAGTCATGAATCTACATAGACCTTACTAACATCTTACTACCTTTAAAAAACACTTGATAAGTGATAATTATCAAGTGATTTTGAAGGTCAATTTTTATTGTTTTTGGCATCACTTTATTCAAACCATCCAAGGATATTATTATATTATATTTAAGTATTTATTCAATTATACATCTCTACCTTGTATCTACATTCTATTTCTTTTATTTTATCAATTTTCTAGGTCGTCACTATAGTGTTTTTAGTATTAAGCAACTTTGCACAAAATCGACATCAATTTATCTGTATAGACATTGATCCTGTTAGATTGCCATCAATACTTTAATAGATCATAACATAAGTCTTTAACAACCTATTTTAAATCTATTGTCATCTATATTTTGTCTCTATCTATTCTACATTTAGTTTTTATCATTTTATCAAAAACACAAGTCGTTATTATAGCTTATTTTTAAATTTAAGCTTTTATATAGAATCAACATCAATTCATATGAATCAACATTGATCTTGTTGGATCACCATTGATCCCTACTTAAATTTTAAAGCATTTTTTCATCTATTTTTCTCAATCTTAAAGTCTATTAAAATCTATATTTTGGTTTGCTAAAAATCTATTTGTGCATATAGATGACCCTGCATGGATTAATACATGATTTAGTTAGCATTTTTGATCTTCCTATAGTCCCTTAACCTCTATTTGCTAATCAGATTGATATTGCATTTTATCTAAGACTTTGCCTCATGAATTTCATATGTGATTTTGCATACCTTTAAGAATAGTTGGCCATAATCTAAGAAGACATAGATATTGCTATTGAATTCTAGGATGCTTATTTTAGTCATATAAATCTTATTGTCAATTAATTATCTTTAGAATTGCTTATCCATATTCTACATATTTTTTAATTTCATGTTTATTTATAAACTTTAATGTTGAACATGGGTTGGCATCCATCTAAAGAAGCATATCACTTCTTGGGACTAATTTCTTACTAGGCAATCCAATCATTTTTCTATTAATCCATTTTTTATTTAAGTGTGGTGAATTGTAGGTCATTCCTCCCCAGACAAAGAGGATTTCACACAAATATTGAGTAATGGTGCACAACCAGTTCATATCTCTAGGTAACTCTAAACCTTACATGTACTTTATTTTTAGTAGCTAATTAGATCCACATTAAAAAGCATAAAAAATACTAAAATAAGGTGCTTGAGCAAATTTTGGATGTCTCAAATGGTTTTTAATCTTAATAAAAAGTCTAAAATAGCCATGGTGTGTTCACAAGGTTAGAAAAAAACTAAAAGACATGTCATGAATGGTTCCAATGAGAAGGTACATGTATCTACAGGTTTTCCTATATGTTGAGGTGGACTAAGAAAATTTGGTAATGAGACATGGACCTAATAAGATTTATTAGTGAATTTAAACCCATTATAGGACCTATCAAGACTTCCTATATATTATAGAACAAGGTAACTAGGTTAGAGAAGCAAGAGATTAAGACAATCCTAGGTGTAGGTATCTAGTGGCAAACATGACAAGTTATAGGCATGAAGGTTATGGTAAAGATGAATTTATGCTTGAATAGAAGAGAAGAGGATTGTTTGAATCTATAAATCCTTATATTAGTGGTAAGAACACTTAAGAGATTCATTATGAGGTAGATCCATCAAAAGACATGGTAGAAGGGTTTGAGAAGCCTAACCAAGTGCAAACCTTGCATTAGTGAGTAATATACAAGAAATATTCTTGTTGTTTTGAGAGATATAATCACTCAAAATGTTCCTAAAATATTCATTTACAACCTCATATCCCTTCCATAAATTTAATCAAGCTTCATCCCACTTCTAAGGAGGTTATCTTTGGCATAGCCCAATACATAGACTTCAAAATGGAGAAGACACAACTACAAACAAGCAAATATAATGTTTTGGAGGTAGTGTGTTTCAAGTATAAATCATAATAGTTTTATGCAAAGGTGTGATAGCTCATGAAACTTATAACAAGATATTCATGGGTTATGATCACTCTCAAGCAAATAGGAAACCATGAATGTATTTGTTTGGTGTTCTTCAACAAAGATTTTGTGTGGATGAAGGATTATAGGTAGATGAATGATGAACAATCTCTTAATGCATCCATAAAATAACTAAAATTATGTTCAAGTCTCAATACCTCATTTGATACCTGTATTGAATACTCCAACCTAAAAAAGGTCAATAATACTATGTATGAAAGGAGGCAAGCCTAAAAATAATCACTCACACACCTACTATGGCCTAAATGGAAAGAAGGGAGACTTGTGACTATTATGTGAGATCAAGGGATTTTAAAAGAGATGAATAAGAGCATGAAGATAACCCTATAACATTTTATTAGACCACTAAGGTTACAAAATACAAGTAGGAGAGGATTACCTTCAAGTTACAGTTAAAAGGTCAAATAAACATCTACAACCTAGCTAAGGGTAGCCCTGGCACAAATATGATTGAAAGATGTAAGGTTTATTTTAATAATAAGTTTGAGGTATGTGTGAGATGTAAATTGTATTTAGTAATAACCTCATTTTTATATTATCCCTTGTCAAGTGATTAAAATTTCAAGGACAAGTTATTGGGGTCTATTTTGCAAGGTTACTCTCAAAGCCTCATGAGGGTACAAAGCATATTTAAGGATATGAGGAGGGTCAATATGATTATAAAGATGATGTAAAACCTCCAATAAAGTGTTTCAAATCTATCTAAGGTGTTTATAACTAAAAATATTCTTTGTGAAAGCTACATGCTTAAAAATACTCTCCAGACCTATGCATACAATCCTTCAAGGCCAAGAAGTCTACTTCTGAAACTCATAACTACATTGAGGAGATTCATGGTGGAAAATTGGGTTTGGAAGAGTTGAAATGGGTCTCATAATACATATTAATAACATTTATTTTTCTCTAATAGTCTTGTATTATATGAACAATCATTAATAAGACTGTCACCTCAAAACTACCTCAGATCACTTCTTGGAGCTCAAGAGAGCATAATTTTTGCTTGGAACTTGAAGGATGTTTTTCAAGGGTCCAATTGGAATTTAGAGATTATGGATGGTTCCTATACTTCTATCCTATGGTTTTATTAGAGAGAAAGTGTATGTGTCCTCTATGAACAATCTTTAAGACAAACACACCTTAAACCCTCTTAAACCCCTCATAGTTACCTGATGGAGAAGTTTGGAACTCAAATGACTTATAATAAACATTATTGGTCTTGAAATGACTTTGGTGAAATTTTTAGAACCCATGGTCACTTGATTAGGATACTTGGTGGCACGTGTGAGGGAAAAAGCATAGAAAAGGGCCTAAAAATGCATATTTTTTGATATTTTCATGACGTTTCAATGGTTTGAGTTCCTTAACTAGTTAAACAGACCTCTTAGACCTAGGAAGAGGTATAATGATCTTCTAAAATCCTTTCAAGAGACTCTCATTGTGTTAGAACAAATTTAAAACTAAGAAACAAGGCTTAAATGAAGAGTATCTTTTGTTTGCACAAGGAAATTGAGGTTGTAGACCTTGCATAGGTCATACATGGTATTAACTTTGAGGTCATTTGATATAAATATCTAGTGTCCATCCAAATGGAAAACATCAAGAAACTAGGCCTAGTTGGTTAATAGGCCTATATGACCAATGAAGAAGAATATTCATGAGATGTAAGGAGGAGTGTGAGTTTCATGTGTCAAAGTGAAACATAAGCTTAAGAGTTTCATGATGAATCCAATAGGCCTAAACCATATCTTTCCTATTATTTTGGAAGTTTCAAGCACTTCTAAGATAGTTTCAAGTGGTTGGTAACTCCCAAGTAATAAAGATGAGTTTTAAGTGAAGATGTGAGGTGTTTCCCTATGCCAACTCTAGAATATTATCATGACCTTAAGCACACACTTCTGGTGAAGAGTCTTATGTATTGTTTTATACCTTTCTATTCATTTTTTTAACTTTTTTTATAAAAAATACACTTGTAAATGACTCTCTTCTATGCCACTTCTCTCTCACCTCTCATTCTCTCTCTATATATCCTTATTTGGATTTGTAAGCATACTCCACCTAAGTATGGTGAAGCCCCTCATTATTATGCCTTTGATTAATGAATACTACTAATTTTACCTCCTTCTATGACTATTCTTAATGTGTATACATGGATAGTTGATCTTTTCAAGTGATTTTCTTAGTCTTCCTTACCATTATGTCCTATTCTAACACTTATATGTAGTTTGATTATTCTTTTGTACGTCATGTGAAGTGTTCAAGTGAAGTTCAATGGGTGAGTGAGTTTGTCTATTCATTAGTATAATTTTGGACCTCTTGACTAGTCCTCCTATCCTAAACATCTTTCAAAACTTTCACATTAAAACATTAATGTAGGAGATTTAGATTAGGAGTAGTGTATGTTCAAACTAGTCTCATGGTTAATGTGAACATGCAACTAGTTGGTAGTGGTCAATTATTTTTAGTGTATCACCTCTTTAGGTTTATTTCATGTTATTCATTCCCCTTTTCCTTTTCAAGTTATTAGTGTAGTGTTTTTTATCCTAATTTATACATCAAGGGGAACTAGCCCTAAAATCTACATATTCAATCCACCTATTAGGACACCCATAGTATAGGATTATCTCCATGTTACCCCAACTTATGAAGGCTTGAACAACCTTCTATAGGGTGAAAATTTGGGATATAACATAGCCTAAATATTATTATATATTCTAGATGCAACACTCTAGACATCTATCTCTATTTAGACTGGAATATGGTCAATTTTTTATTATTCTCTTATTTGTTTCAATTCTTTCTCTAGTTCTCTCACCATTTCAATTAATTCATGTATCTCTAATATAGAATTATTTTATGTTTCAAAATAGGATTTAAAATTCTCTATTTATGGGTATTTCCCTAATTTTCTATCATTCCTTTTGGATAAGGTAAACATTTTTTTCCTTTCTTTTAGTATGACTGCTCTTCCAGTCTCATCTTCTAGCTTCCTCTTTTTACACTTTGTACACTCCCTATAGTTTTTTCAAATACTATACTTACAATGGGAAATTTATTAATTACTAGTGTTAAGCATGGGATATACTGAGAGGGGTGGGTGAATTAGTATCTCATATATCTTATAAATATTTTACTTAATCAAACTCCACTTAACCATACATTCAAGATATGCAATAAAACTAAAACAATAACATGCACCATACAAGAGAGAGAGACGCTAGATTTTTATGTGGAAACCCAATGTAGAAAAAACCACAAATAAAAATGTCAAGTATATGAATGAGCACCAACTCAAATTACAAAGTTTACAAGCACCAACTTATAGGAGCATTAACCCCTTTGTCAAGCACTAACACAACAACTATTTGTGAGTACCAACCCACAGGAGCACCAACCCCTTGCTAAGATTTGCAAGTACCAACCCATAAGATCACCAACCCCTCTTGTGTATAAAACACAACTATCTCTCAATGTTTATTTCTCAACAAATGATATAAATCTACAATATTTATTTCTATTATCTCCTCTTTTCTTATATAAAACAAATAAAAACCATGCACTCTCTTGCATATTACAAATGGCTTCCTAAGCCGTTATTTATAGCTTTTCAAATGACCTTTGGCATTCACCCTTTATGACTCTTCACTCCTCATAGAAAATGGCACCAAACTTGTATGACCCTTCAAATCCTTGTATTTAAAAAGTCACATGATGAACCTTCATGATCAAATGCATCCTTTCCCCTTTTTTCTATATCTTGGTGACCTTTAGAATTCCTTAAGGTGACTCTTCATGAAAAAATGCACCATACCCTCTTTTGTCTTCACTTGGTGACTCTTGGAATTCCCCAATATGACTCTTAATGGGAAAATGCATCCCATTCCTCTTTTGTCTTTACCCCATGACTCTTTAAATTCTCCATGGGCCCTCTTTCAAATTTTATGCAACTAAAAATATATTCATTAATATTAAATAAATATCAACACATTTTAGCCAAAATATGAACATTAAAAACACCTTTAGAAGTAAATGCTATAGGTCCTTTATCACCAATTCTAGAAATTTGACATCAATGATAATACTTACAACAATATCCCCCTTTGTCATTGATGGTGACCTCAAACTGAAACTACTACATCTTGAAACCTATACTGTACATGCCAACCTACACATACTACCATCTAAAAAACATACAATAACTCCCCCTTATTATAGCGTCCTGTACCTATTCCCTGTACTTATTTATGTAATTATTTCTACACCTATTCCTTTACCTATTTATATTCTTCTCCCCCTTTGAAATCAAGGGTAAAGGGCATATCCTTTACATACTAACCTTGCTTTATTCTAGGTAACTTTACCATCTTCATTCAACTTATTTTTGTAAACCCATTTAGTTCCTATCACATTTTGATCTTTTCATCTAGACATTAATTACCAAGTATCATTTTTTTCTATTTTATTTAATTCTTCATCCATTTCCTTAACCCAATACTCATCATGTCTAGCTTCTAAAAAAATTCTAGGCTAAATTTTGGATAACAAAGAAAAATTTACTTGCATAGATTCACTTACAATCATCCTTTTGGTGAAAACTTCTTCATTTATATTCCTAATGATGTCACTCTTGTTATGATTTATATGAACATATTTAGATGGGTTATTGGTTTCCTTTTTCTCCTTCTTTGCATCCTCATCTGATTCTTCAAAATCTTCTTCTTCAATGATTTTAGGAGTGTCTACTAGATCACTGGCTCTTTGTGCTACATCTTCATCTATCTTGACACTTGCACTTTTAAAAATATTCTTAGTTTTTTTTATAACATTTATAAGCTTTACTTTTGCTAAAATATGCAAGAAATATACCTTCATCTATTCTAGATTCAAACTTACCCAATTTTTTGTCGGTTCTCTTTATGAAGCATCTGCTATCAAAAACTCTAAAATAATCAACTATAGTTGGTTTGTTTTTCCATAGCTCATAGGGAGTCTTATCACTATTGACTCTTAACAATGATCTATTGTAGACGTGTAATGATATACATACTACCTCTCTCTAATATTTATTTGGTATCTTGGATTCATTTAGCATTATCCTCACCATCTCGTAAATTGTTCTATTTTTCTGCTCAACTAATCCATTTTACTATAGAGTTATGGATGCTTAATAATATATATTTATCCCATGGTCTTCACAATACTCAATAAAATCTTCTAAAATGAATTCTTCTCCTTGATCTGATCTCAGGCACTTAATTTTCAAATTAGTTTCATTCTTAAAAAAATCCTTGAATGCCTTAAATTGGCTGAAAGCTTCTGATTTTTTCTTCAAAAACATCACCCAAGTCATACGCGTAAAATCATCAATAATAAAAATGAATATTTCTCACCTTGATATCGTTGATTTCTCATAGGTCCACATAAATTAATGTGACCAAGATCTAACATCTAAGTGGTCGAGTATTCTTTTATTTTGAATCATCTTCTAACTTGCTTCCCCTATTGACATGGTTCACAAAGTGTGTTGAAGGGATTTGTAATCTTCAAAAGATCTCTAACTACTTATTTCTTGCTGATGTTGAAAATATTATCAAAATTTATGTGTCCCATTATCCTATGCCATAGCCAACTTGACTCAACTTGACTCAAACAACATTTTTTACCTTTGATATCTGATAACATATACAAATTATTGTATGTTCTTTAAACATCTACAATCAACACATCTAAATCTTTTCTCCTAATTTCAAAACCTTCTACATAAAACTTTAGTTTATATCCTTGGTCACACATTTGACTTACACTCAAAATAGTATGCTTAAGACCTTCTACATATAGAACATTTTTAGTCTAAGTTCTAAAATTATCCAAACTCAGTGTACCTTTTTCGACAATTTTGGCAATAGTATTATCTCCAAATTTCACTGTGCCACCATTGATCTTCTTCAAGGTTATGAACTTAATTTTTTATCCTATCATGTGCCTCAAACATCTGCTATCAATAAACCATGGCTTTTCTTTGTTTCTTGTATGCAAAGTTGTCTAGACCAACATAGATTTTTCAAATTGTTTTTTATACCATGAACTTATCTGAACTTTCTTCTTGATAAACGTAGCCTTAAAACTCTAGTCCTTCCTGACTAACTTAAAAACACTTCTATAATACCGAGATTTGTGTCCAAAGTTATTTCACTTATAACATATTATGGCCTCTTCATTAAATCTTGATAGAGGAGCAAAAGGGTTGTGGCTTCTGCTTGACTTTGCATGAGTTTCCTTTTCCTTGTTTCCAAAATTGTTAGCCCTTTTTTGACATTGTATTTTCTTATGACCATATATATTAAAATAAAGATATAACCTATTTGTGTATCTCTAACTTGATTGCCTTTAAAATCTCTATTTTTTTTAGCTTTCTTTGTTTGAGATGTCCTCTATATTCTTAACTTCTTCCTTTTTCATTCCTCTTTTATAAGAGCTTCAGCATATCTCTTTCTTTTTTCTATGTTAACCTTATCTATGAAATTAGTGGCCTCCCTTTTCTTTTTATCAAATATGATACCTATCTTATCTAACATTAATGTTTGATTTTCTAATATCTTATTCAACATATTAGTGTTATTCTCAAATTTTGAATTATTAGCTACTCTATCATTGACTGCTTTATTTGTTTTCTCAAGATTTGCTTTTAAAGAGGTAATTTCAAAAACATACCTTTCACATTCTTCACTTACTTTTTGTAATTGAGCTATTAGATCTTATTCAATCTTTTTGGATTCTTCAATGTGTGCTTGTAGATCTTCAATTATTTATTTTGACTTTGTTTCATTTTTCTCAATTTGTTACTTCAATCTATGATTCTTCTTATCAAGTGCTTGTAAATTATTATAAGGTACAAATGAGTTCTCCTTCTAGATTCACTTCAAATTCATCTTGTTCTTCTTCTTAATCATTTTTACTTTTGCTTATGGAGGCATCTTCATGTATGGTCATGAATAGAATCTCTTTTTCATTTGAATCACTGATTCCACTGTCTTCAGCTGAGCTACGATCTTTAGAGTATAAACTCTTCTTCTTGAATCCCTTCTTTAATTTGCCTTTGAAATTCTTCTTGTATTTAGAACTTCCTTCTTCATTTTTACCATTACTCTTATCTAGGCACTTAGCTATAAAATTTCTAATCTTTCCATAATTAAAACATTTAAAAGGTAATTTTCTTTGATATTTACCTATGCCCTTTTTTGTCTTGCAAATGAATGAGCTCTATTGTCATCTTCATCATCACTAGAGCTATCACTTGATTCTTGAATCTTAACCTTGTATTTCTTTGATGTCTTGAAATTATCTTCCTTCTTTGAGGGTTTCTCTTTTTTGGTCTACATCTCATATACCATAAGAATACCGTGTAGTTCATATATATTTAACTTGGCTAGATCCTTCATCTCCTTGATTTTCAAAACCTTTGCATTATATCTCATTGGTAGTGATCTCAAAACCTTTTGTACCACCACTAATTCTTCTAACTTTTCTCCAAGGCCTTAAATATTATTAACTATTTGATCAACCAGTAAAAGATAACTTGCTATATTTTCTTTCCCTTCCATTTTCAAACTCTCAAACTATCTTCTAAAAGTTTGGAGCTTAGATTGATAAAATTTTCCATCATCTTTGTAAATATTTTCAAGCTTTACCCAAGTCTCAAGAGCATATTTTCAGTGCATAACTTTAATAAATTCTAGTTCACATAAACCACATAAAATAGCATTTAAATCTTTAGCATTATTTTCACTTGCCTTCTTTTCTACTGGAGTAGTCACAAGTGTCTGTGGCTCTTCATATTCGTCCATAACTTCTTACCAAATGTAGAATCCAAGAGACATCAAATAATTCCTCATCCTTATGCTCCAAAAATCATAATTTATCACATTAAGGTGCCTTATTTATAGAAAAACCTTCATGTGATCTAGCCATCATGCTTTCCCTGATCTACCTTCAAGCTATAAAACTTTTTCCAAAGCAACCTGCTCTGATACCAATTATTAAGCACAAGATATATTGAGAGGGGGGTGAATAATTATATCATATATCTTATAAATATTTTACTTGATCAAACTCCACTTAACCATACATTCAAGATATGCAATAAAACTAAAACAATAACATGCACCATACGAGCAAGTGTGTGTGTGTGTGTGTGTGTGTGTGTGTGTGTGTGTGTGTGTGTGTGTGTGAGAGAGAGAGAGAGAGAGAGAGAGAGAGAGAGAGAGAGAGAGAGAGAGAGAGAGAGAGAGATTTTTACATGGAAACCCAATGTGGGAAAAACCATGAAGAACAATCTCAAGTATATGAATGAGAACCAACTTGTAGGATCATCGACCCCTTTGCTAAGCACCAACATAACAACTATTTATGCATACCAACCCACAAGAGTACCAACCCCTTGCAAATATTTGTGATCACCAACCCACAAGAGCACCAACCCCTCTTATGTATAAAACACAACTATCTCTCAATGTTGTTATCTCAAAAAATGATAGAACTCTACAATATCTCTTTTTATTCTATCTTCTTTTATTATATAAAATAATTATAAACCATGTACTCTCTTTCATATTATAAATGGCTTCCCAATCCTTTATTTATAGATTTTCAAATGACCTTTGGCATTCACCCTTTGTGACTCTTCACTCCTCACGTAAAATGGTGCCAAACTTGCATGACCCTTAAAATCCTTGTATTTGAAAAGTCACATGGTGACCCTTTATGAGAAAATGCATCCTTTCCCCTTTTGTCTTTATCTTGGTGACCTTTCAAATTCGTTAAGGTGACTCTTCATTGAAAAATGTACCATACCCTCTTTTATCTTCACTTGGTGACTCTTGGAATTCCTCAAGATGATTATTAATGGGAAAATGCATCCCATTACTCTTTTTTCTTTACCCCATGACTCTTTGACTTCTCCATGGGCCATATTTTGACTTTTATGCAACCAAAAATATATTCATTAATATTAAATAAATATCAACACATTTTAACCAAAATATGAACATTAAAAACACCTTTAGATAATAAATGCTATGGGGCCTTTATCACCAATGCTAGACCTTTGACATCAATGACAATATTTACAACTATATTAGGCCTTTTGGAATCCTTCAATTGCATGTCTATTACCCAATGTGGCAGGACTAGATATGTTGGATTCATGGGTTGAGTGTTTGAAGCTATAGGCTCACCCAATATCTTTCTTGATGTATGCCTTAGAGTTTCCTCTAGGAGGGGATTAAGGATTAAATTACAAATGATTTTGGACCAATCCACTCCACTATATTTTGGTAGTGGATGGACTATGTAAATTTAATTTTTCTTCTTCTCAGCCTTTCTAGTGGTTATCATAGTTGTATCTTGAGAGGGACTATGAGGAGGAACTAGTAGAATTAAATGTGAAAATGAAACATGTAATTGGGGATTTGCTACTTTCCCCTTGCTTTATTTGTGGCCTTTTTATTGGTTATTATGGGGGTGGAATATTAGTGTAAATAATAAAAATAAGAATAATAGGAATGAATGTAGAAGAAGCAATCAGAGGAATAATAACTAAGCAAGTATGAACTATAAGGGTAGAGGAGAGATCCACTACCTTTTGAAATAGCATAGTTGGTTGAACAAGGGTTAAATAGGATCAAACTCCACCTTGGGAACCGAGAAAGGAGTGGGCTAAGAGGGGTGATGAAACATGATCAAATAAACTAATAATAGAAAGAGAAACATATGAAATAGTAGGGGTAATAGAAATTAGAGGGGGTGTTGGCTCACCTGATGGTTAATTATATAATGATGCCTTGGATATTGAGTCTTGAAAGCTAAATATTTTTACTCTATGCAATTTTTGCTCCTCATCAGTGGACTCCCCTCTAACTACCTTTTATGTGGCTGACTCCATTGATGGTTTTTCTATAGCTGGGCTCTATGGAGGGGGATAACCCCTTGGCTTATTTTATAATAAATAGTTATCTTGAAATAAATGGAAAGAGTTAGTGTGTGGTTGAGGTAACCATAATAATGACCTATGGAACTGATGGAACATCACCTTGGGTATGGCCCTCAGAATATGACTAATCAAGACAAATGGGCTCATCTTATTTTGACCCAAGTGAGGTATCTAGCACCTTGGGTTCCTTCTTCACTAACTTAAGTGCCATAAGGGGTATCTAAAAGTTTTTCCATTGATCCCCTATTGGTTGAGTAGATTTTCTAGTCTAGAAGTCTGATGTATCCCATCCCTCAGCTAGTGGGAGTCTAGTCCATGCCTCCTTTATAAAAATGGAAGGTTCCCCTTGAATAAGTTTTGAAATGTCTTATTTCAATTGAATTTATTGTGCCCTCTCCCTGACTTGGTCATCATTTTGAGTGTTGAAGAATAAAAATCATAATTATTGGGTTGATGTTGATATTCAATATCGATTCCCTTTATATGTTTTATACCTATCCATAGGGATCCTAGTCCACGTGTGGCATGTAGATAAGGAATAATATTCTCTATAATTTCATGCCTCATAGAAGTGATTATGATTAGTGTAGCACATCCTTTCAATAATTAGGTGAGAGCCATGAAAGTAAGATTTCTTATTCTTATGCATGTCTTCTTTGATACCCCAACATAATTGGTATTCTATTTACTACTCCACTAACTTATTTGGGACATACTTGGGGAGGCACAAAGGTGTAAAATTATGTCCTATAACCATGATGAATGCGTAATCAGGGCATAACCAATAGTATCCCCTAATCAATAATGTATCTACAATGTTATTTGATATCCTAGGTAGGGGACTCATGGATGGCCATCCATACTTGGGGGTAAACATCCTTAGAGATATAAAAAATATTATGAGTGTATGAATATATGTCCATGAAGGAGTAAGAATCACATATCTGATTCTTTATGCAATCTAGGGGGAAGTTTCAAATTGAAACATTGTGAATGTAAATTATCCTAAGTAATGCATCAAGTAAGACATCATATATAAATGACCTCCTAAAGGCCTCTTATCTTTATGTAATAGTTTCTCTTCTATCTTTACTCCAATCACTTCATCCGGATCAAAGGTCAACTCTAATGTCATTATAAAATCAAGTAATATAACCCATTATAGGTGGAGAATTTTTATGCTTGGGTATCCAAATAGACTATTTAATAGTGCCATCCTAATCTATATTCCCATTCTAAACTTAGTCATTGGTATGGGTTATTTATCTTTCAAATTGATTATCTCTCTAGGGAGCATCCAACTACTGAGTGTCTTCTCAATAAATTTTTATGTATTCCATGCCACTACTCTATGTAAATCATAAGTGGAATATTCAATAGGAAGGAAGAGGTACCTTTGAAATGCATCACTAGAGATGCATACTACAACTATTTTATGCTCAACATGATACAAGAATGCTCCTCCAGATGTCTTCCCAACAAAGAATAACTATCATAGGAGGTTGATATAAGGCATGACTTCTAGCTTTGTTGAGGTGAAGTGTAACCCTTGACACTTAAGTATTAGGAGGTTTATGGCCAATTGGTACTAATCTAGAGTCAAATTCTCCTCATGTGTATGTGTATTAACCTAGTGAATGGCCTCCCACATCATCGAGTAGTCGGTATAATCATTGTTGAATATTACAAGTTCAAAAAGCACATCCATGTACTTAGTGGAGTCTTTGATTGAAAATATTAAAGGGGGAGAGTTCCTTATAATGATCTAGATGAATATGCCATTATTATTTAATTGTGTTGATATTGGTCAAATTTACAATTCAATCACTTAGTTCTCCTCAATATGATGTTAAGTTAGAAACACTAGTGGCTAAGGCTCTATCATAGGAGAGTCATTTAGTTCACAAGTTAGTTTGAGATTTAATGGGATGTCATCATTTGAACTTCTTTGATATATATTTGGCATTGATTTCTAGTTCATGTGTCAT
Source organism: Torreya grandis (assembly GCA_037957365.1). Lineage (NCBI taxonomy): Eukaryota > Viridiplantae > Streptophyta > Pinopsida > Cupressales > Taxaceae > Torreya > Torreya grandis. Next base: position 1,546,180 of record JARHVA010000942.1, on the reverse strand, counting down.
TTATATCTAATGTCTATAACTCTTATTTATTTGTTTAATTCAAACTTTACCACTTTATTTAGTGGGTATGCCATGTAGGCACTGTTAACATTTAGTAAGAGTGCCACAACATTGTCCTTTTATAAGTGTCATTTCATCACTTATTTTGATTTAGTTTACCAAGTAATAAGGCTTTCTATAGTCAAAAGTTAGGAGTTAGGATACAAAAATATTTGTGAGGTGGAAAAGTATCTTGAGGAAAAGTTTTGAACACTTTTTCTAAAGACCTAAATGAGTCAGAGGAAAGCCCCAAATGAGTTTGCCAAAGATATTGATGCACCAAGCTTTTTTCCTACATAAAATCATTAAAGAGAGAAATATGTTAGAGGAATGTCTTGAATGAAATTGTTGAATTGTTTCACTGAATACCCCATTTATTTTGATTAATTTCATCAAAAGGTCATTGCTAAAGAAATATTCTGAAGACCTAGATAAATCAAAGTGTAAAACTTCAAAAACTAGTTTCTCAAAGAATAGTGGTCAACAAGTAAATGGCAAAGTGTTATAATACATGGTAATAAATATTTGGGGTTTCACACATCAAATCATGAATAGATGTTTTGAAACAATCCCCTAAAGTAAAACACCAAAGAGTAAATTCTTGCATAGGTATATAAAAATGTGAAGTGTTGAAGACCTTGTTATGTTAGAGGAATTCATTGAGCATAATCACCAAAGACCCAAAGTATGCTGGAATATTTTAATGAATGAAAGTTTTGAGAAAAATCATCGAATATATTTTTGTGCTAAGTAGTTCCACCAAGGAGTTTTTCTAAACAAAATGAGTCAAAGCTTGCATATACATAGCTTTTGAAAATCATTAGTAGGTTAGTCCAAAAAATGCAAAAAGGTACATTCATATGCTTGCCAAATAATATAGTTAATGCAATACATAAGGCCTTTATTTTTAGAGGACTTTCAAGATAGGGCTATAGGCCAATTATAAAAGCATAGTGGGTCCCTATTCTAAAGAAAAGGAATGGGGTATGATAGGTAAAATAAGTCCCACATCATAGAGGAGTACCACCCTAATTGGGTACTCAAGTAGTTTGAATTCATGTAGGATGTACTTGAGGGGTCGAGGTGGATTTCTCATGTTACACAAGAGATCAACTACGATACTCTTATGATTCTAAGGAGTGAGGCCATAATGAGCTATATCAATGTACCATCGATTAATTGGGCCTATGTAAGAAGATCCATAGATACATGGGTCACTCTATCTTATATACACTAGTGGGTGCAGGTGTGACCTTTGAGGCTAATAGTTCTATTACTAATAGGGGGTTAGGTGCCCATATACATTGAGGAGATGGAGGTCAAGACCTCAAGTGGTAGTGGTAAAACCTAGAAGGAGAGTGGGTTGAGGCTTGGGATGATGATGATGATGATGGAGGCTTTGATGGGGTATATGGTGGAGGATATGGAGATGGTGAGGATGGAGATAGTGATGGTGGGCTAGATATGATGATACTTGATCCTAACTTCATAGTGGTTATAGTTGGATAGGTCAGTTTAGGCCAAGTAAGGTCTTTAAGAATATAGGTGGATCTAGGTTAAGTAGGGCCTTTTGACATGAATATTATAGGTAGGGACACTGGCATACTTGAGTAGGAGATCATTGCTCTAGTATGAGATATTTTAGGGTTATAACATTAACTAGCTTATTTATATAGCACCCTAGATAGGAGGGATGATGATATGACTTAGCTACAGATAGAGATCACATAGCTAAAGGCTATGATAGCTTAGATGGTGTAGGCATAGTTCCAACTCACAATAGAGATATAGTAGGCCATTAGTGAGTGGGATCAAGCATTGGCCATTATGGATAGGCTAAGATAGGAGCATGATGTGACTTGGGGAGCTATTACACATGTAGGGTTCTCAAAAATGCTTGTGAAGTACCTTTAAGAAAAGGATAAAGCATCATATTATAGGAAATACTATGAGTCTACCATGCCCAAGGATCAGTAAATTATTATAATTGAGATCTAGGATGCATATAGGATAGTGAGCAAGTCTGGTTAGTCTGAGATCAGGACTCACATTGCAAGTGCCTCAAGCTATTATGTTCATTAGCCGTGACCACTACCACTATGACCATTAGGGCCACTAGGGCTTCCTATAGCTATAGGACCCATGTATACACATAGATAGAGTTGATCATAGGGACCTTGGAATTTTGACATAGTTTGGCATATGACATTGTTCTCATTGTATCAGCATACTTATGTATTTTTGAGACACCATCATGATATGTATATATCTTTTATTTGTATGTCATTTGAGATACATTGACATTTAATTTTGGGTCCTTTGAGGTTGATGTATATGTATATGATATTCCTATGATATATATGTTGCCATGATTATTATCTTGTTTGTCTAATGTTTAACATTGATTAGCATTATAAATGTTTAACATTGCTAGTGTTGATGCTTATGTATGTTATGTTTATTCATTGCTTATGCTATGTTTATGACATGATCTATTGGTTATTATTTGATTATGTTGTATGAGTCATTTTTATGCTTATGTAGAGATGTTCATCTTTATAAACACATAATAAATCATTTGTTGCTCTTGTTTATTACTGATGGATTCAGGGATGTGTTTACTTATTTAGCTAGTTTTTGATATATCAAAAAAGTACTGCCATTGCATTGCTAGAATAAACTTTGTGTGCACATTTTTTATTTATCTTGTGATATTATGCATGATAGTTATGGATAAATAAAATGGCAATAAATATACCCTAAGCATGAAAAAATTAATTTAAATGTAAATATAAAAAACCTAGGAATAAGATATGAATATTCAAATCCTAAGTGTAAATATAATAAATAAACCAATTGGAAGACTAAATAAAAAAATTCAAAACCTAAATATGTGATATAGATAATCAAGACTTATGTGTAAATAAAATGTGATAATCTTATGGCAACCGAGGAACAAAAAGGGAACAAAAAGGAAAAATAAAACAAACAAAAAATATAAGAACAAAAAAAAAACAAATAGATAAAAATAAACAAACTAAACTCCACACAAACAAATATAAACAAAGAAACAACATTAAAAATAAAATAAAAACAAACTAGACAAACAAATAAATAAAACTGATAAACAAATAAAATAAACAGAATAAATAAACCATACAAACAAACTACAAAATACTAAAAACCAAAATAGACAAAACACTAATAATAATAATAGTAATAATACTAATAATAATAATAATAATAATAATAATAATAATAATAATAATAATAATAATAATAATAATAATAAGCAAAAGCAAAAACGAACCAAACACCAATAAAAAACAACCAAATGCTAATAAATAAAATACTAACAAATAAATAAAACAACACACAAACAAACTACTAAATAAACTCAAATAATCAATAAGAAAACAATAATAAACAAACAAAACGACAAAACACCCAAACAAAACACTAATGAACAAAAATAAAAAAATAAACAAACATGATACAAATAAATAATATAAACAAAACAAAACAAAGAGAACAAACAAAGACAAGTAAAATAAACAAATGAATAAATAAAACACATAACAAATAAAGTAAACACAATAATCAAAACATCTAAACAATCCAAAGCAAAGAAAAGTATACCAAACAAATTAATCTAAACACACACAAACAAACAAACTAAGCTAAACAAATAATAATACACAAACAATGGTTAATCACCATGTTAATGCAAATATAAGACAAATTATTCATGTATGTGTAATAGAGGTGTTACTTTTGGCAACATGATGACCCCTAAACTAGGTAGTAATAGCATAGGTAAAACAACACATGAACAAAAGGTACAAAGTTTCCCTTAGGCTATAGGGAAATAATGAGACAAAAATAAAACCATAAACATTTCCCCTAGGCTATAGGAGATAAAAACACAAACAATTGGACACTACCTACATAGTTCCATGGACACAAGATCTAATGTGAACTTTAGGCCAAATGTATTTCTCCTAAGAGATGGGATAGAAGAAAATGAATGAAGATAAAAACATGATTGACTTGTAGAGGAAACTAGGAATGATCTCTCAAAATGGTGAGTGCATGAGAAAAGAAGGGATGATGTTTCACATTCATAAAAATGTCAACACAAATTAATCATGTAAGTACGAGAGTATGGTTTAGGTTAAAACCACACTAAACGATAAAAGATGAGTATCCACAAATGAACTAAATTTATATTTCATAGTGTCTATTATATCTAAGGGTTATAATGAAAATAAACTCACAAAATGACAAGAGCATAAAATGAAATTGCTCATAAAATGACAAGAACATAAGGAAAGCCAAGTGGTCATTAGTGCATCAAAGTTGAATACATAATATTCATAACATCAACTCAAAAAATGACAAGAGTATATGACTAAGGCCAATAAGGATGGGGAAACTAAATTACAAGTGGTTACTCATGAAATAGTTAAAGTCCTAGAATCCTTAAGTTAAAGAAGTGGTCAATAAAAGAAAGTAAGGTGCGGCCGAGCTAAACTAAGATAGCCCATGTATCTAAGTGTTGTCTACATAGTCTGTGTAGACCTCAGGCCAATATAGTTCTCCAAAAAATGGGAGGAAAAAGACCAAGGTGGTCTATAAATGAAGCTAAATAGATAATATAGCCCATCCTTTAAAAAAATGATGGCATTATATCTCGCATGGAAATTCTAAACCAATTTTCATGATTTTGTGATTTTTAGGTTTGTAATATCTTTTATGAAAGTTTAGGGTTTTTCAACTATTTCAAATATTTTTGGATTTTTTATGCATCTCAAATTGATTGAGAATTATGAGATATGGAATGGTCTAACTCAAAATATGGTGAGAGCATGGCTTAGGTTGCTCATATAATGGATAGAGCATTTAAACTTAAAATTTTCACAAAATAATGAGAGCCTAAAAAAGGGGTACTTGAGTTGACCTCAATGTGAATTGAGCATTCCCTATATAATATTGAAATACCTCAAATCATTTTAGTTCTACCTTCACAAAAGTCATCTAAATAAGTACTAGCAAGTTCAGGTAAATGAAAATGGCAAGGCAAATGGTAACAATAATGGAAAAGTGATGCAATAATGCATGGTAAAGGTGTTGCTCCTAATTTTCCCATAGGTGGTTATAATTAGGGAACAATGAAAAGGGTCAATGGTACTAATTTTCCCATAGGAGGTTATAATTAGTAGCACAAGGTGGAAATGTAATAAAAATTTAAGGATACAATTGTTAGGATCAATGTCATACTACTTTCATATACTGCCATTCAAATGCTTGATTTTGAAACAAATACTATAATTGAATCTATCATCAACCACTAAATGTGCTTGAAGTAAAAATAAATCAAAACCAAGGCCAAAACTAGCTGGTAAAGGGTTAAATAAAAATAACTGGCTAGTGAGGGGTTAATGGCATGGTAGAATGGTATATGATATAGTATAAAGAATGGGTATAATGTGGCATGACTTAGACGATCCTTGTAGACAATATTCTGAGTCCATCAAGTATAGAAATGTTTGAGGTGCATTATGTTTGTTGGTTCATTAATTTCATCTCCCTTTGGTATAGTGACCCTATATGCTCCAAAACCATAGTTGGCAATAACTACATAGGACCCTAACTAGTTTGGTTGCAACTTTCCTTTTTTATTTATTTCAGCATTTACATTATTTTTTATTATCCTTTAACCATAGGTCACCAAGATTGAATTCATGGTGATTAATGCATCTATTGTATTATCCTTTCAGTCTATTTTGATATGCTTAAAGATTATTCAAGGCAACCAAGCATTTACCATCAATTAGGTATATCTCTTAGAAGTGAGCTACTCTGTAGTCTTCTTCATCAATGATGCACTGTAACAAAATTTGGAGAGGAGGTATCTTGACCTCGATGAGAAAGTTGGATTCAATTCCATAAATATGTAATAGGGTGTAGCTATTGTTAGAGTATGGAATGTGGTATATTATGCCTAGAGGGAATTAAATAGATGCAAGTGCCAATTATGACAACATCATTGACAATATTCTTTAGAATATTAATAATGGTTTTATTATAAGCCTCAGCTTGGTTGGTGCCTTACGGGTAGTAGGCAATAAAAAATATTGTTTGATGTGGTATTGAGAATAAAGCGATTTAACATATTTTTTCTTGAATGATCCACCATTATGAGATATAATTTCAGAGGGGATGTTATAGCGGTAGATGGTATGGTTGAATATGAACTTAGAGATATATTTATTAGTTACGTAAGTGAGGGAATGGCTTCCACCCACTTAGTGAAATAATTGGTAGCAGTCAAGACATGTTTATAGCCATTTAAAAATGTTAAATTAATCTTCTTAACAAGGTTGAGTCCCCATATTGAGAATGGACATGGTGTTTTCAAGGGTTTAAGTGTCTTGGCTAGAGTATGAATCAGAAAGGAATACTTTTGACACTTGACACACCTCTTCACATATGAAGCTGGATCTACTTCCATCATTAGATAGTAATAACCAATACGTAGTAAAATTTTGGCTAATATTTCCCTACTAGTGTGGGATCCACACACTCTTTTATGGACTTCACTCAATGCTAGTCTATATTTTGTCAAAGGTAAACAACAAAGTAGATTTCCATCATAGCTTTTACATTACAAGGTTGGTTTAATTAGGGTATAGTGAGAGGCTTTGTGGGTGAAGGATTTTTGGTTTTTATGTGATAAATCAAGAATCATAGTTTGGTATTAAAGATAAGCATATATATATATATATATATATATAAGAGTACTAGGGAGACATGGGACCAATAATATCACAAACCACCTTGACAGTTGATTATTCATGTGATAAACTAAGAGATGTTCAATAAGAAATTAATAATACTTCACTCTATTTGTGATCTGAATCATGGAACTAATAGTGGGTATAACATCAACTATTCAGTTATTGGCTTGAAGTATTCTTTCAAATTGGATGTTGGCAATCTACTACTTGAGAGTATCAACTATATATTTATAGGGCACCAACTTCTCATCCTTGGTCTAGTACTAGTATGTAACTTGATTGATGACTAATTGAGAATCACCATACACCAATAAATATTGAATGTTCAATTGTATTATTTGTTGAAGCCCTATAATGAGTGATTTATACTTGACTATGTTATTGGTACATGGAAATCCAATACGGAAGGACTTGAGAATGAGATCCCCTTATGGCATAACAAATAATATTCTAGCCCTTTGATCCATGAGTTGTGAATGATCCATCAAAATACATCTTCCACTATTCAGTCTCAAGAGGTACATTTGCTTGTTCAGTGGTCATAATGGCCTCATCTAAGAATATAAATGTAAGAGGTTGAGTATCTTGAAGAGGAGCTTCTTCAAGCTAATATTTGAGTACTTTCCCCTTAATGGATTTATGATTGGCATTTTCAATTTCAAACTCACTAAATAGCATGATCCATTTTTATATACAAACCTATAGAGATGAATTGGAAAGTAGATACTTGAGTGGATCTACTTAGGTAATAACAATGGTCTTGGTGTTCAACATATAATGACAACTTTTGGGCTACAAACACCATTGATAAACATGATTTTTCAATTGGTGTATAGCTATGTTCATAATTGACTGATATTTGACTCAGGTAATACATGATATGATCCTTTCCTTATTCATTGTGCTCTACAGAAAATGCCCCCAAGGCATTCTTGGTTGCTGAAAAGTAAAGAAGTAATGGCTTGTGTGGAGTGGGTGGCAACAAAGCATGTGGGTTGGCAAGATAGTATTTAAGCTGATCAAATTATTTTTGACACTATTCATTCTAAAAGAATTTAATTCCCTTATTCAAAAAGTGCATAAAAAATGACATTTATCAATTCATTATGAGATAAAGCATCTAATAGATTGAATTTTTCCTTGCAAACTATGAAACTGCTTCAAGGTAGATAGTGGTGGCATTTTTGTAATTGTATAAACTTTGGCTAGGTCAAATTCAATGCCCCTGCAAGATATAATGAAGCCTAATTTTTTTCTATAAGTTACACCAAATAGACACTTCTTTAATTAAACCTAACATTAGACTCATGAAGTCTCTCAAATATTCATCATAGTGTGACTAGATGATCAACATGGGTCTTTGATTTATCTAAGATGTCATCTTATCCTCAATTATGTCATATATCATGTCATAGAAAATCACTATCATGGCCTTTGGTGTGTGGTCCTAACATTTTGAAGTCCAAATGACATCACCTGATAACAAAATCTTCCCCATGGATTGGTGAACACTATCTTGTGTTAGTCTTCCAGTCCTATTTTGATTTGATTATAACCCAAAAATCCATCCATTAAAGAGATCATTTCATAGTTGATCATTAAGTCAAGTATCATGTCAATATTAGGCAAAGGAAAGTCTTCTTTTGGGTAGGCTTTGTTGATATCTCTAAAATTAGTACATATTTATATACCTTATAGTTTCTTACTCACTGGAACAATGTTTAAAATCCACTCTAAATAGTTGATCAGCCTGATGTATTTCATGTCTAAGAGTTTTTTCAACTCATTTTTGACTAATATAATAATTAAAAGATGCATCATACACAAATTTTTATTAAAAGGCTTGGCATTGTGATGTAAAATGAGATGGTGTACAACCAAGGTAGGCTCCAAACCTGGCATGTCTAAATAGGCACATGCAAATATGTCAACAAATTCCCTTAAAAGGGATGTGAAAACTTCACTTTACTCCTTAGTGGGGGATGTGCCTATTTTAATCCACTTTGAGTCCTATGGATTCCCAATGTTCACCTCTAAAGTGTCTTCCATAAGAGGTGTAGAACATAATATAAAATAGTCAGCAAGGAATTGAATTGATTGGCAATGTAAAAGTCCTCTAGATGGACTGGATCATCTAATTCTCCTAAATATGGTGAATTAGAATCTCCTAATGCTATCATAAGCCATGAAAAAAATACCTTAGGGTACTCCTAAAAAATATATGTAAAATCTTACCATGTTTTGGTACTAATCTCTAATCCATAAATAAGTTTTGGGCCATAGGTCTCATGTGCTTCATAGGTAGATGGGTGAACATCCCCATCTAATGGCACTAAAAATTGGTTTTCACCAAGAGACTTGCCTTTCTCTTTACTTTGTCCCTCATCAAAAAGTGCCTCAAAGAGTTTTTCACTTTCTTGCCTCAATGTTTGATTTTATTTTTTGGCAAAGGAAGTTCACCTATTATCTGAAGTGGGCAGTAGGATCTAATCTAAAGAAAATCCCTTCTTGTGGTCTCCAAGAAGAATGTGACTCCTCAATCCTAGAAAATTGTAAATGGCCTCATCATTTTCAAACTCATCTAATGGAATTATTGAATCTTGTTGGTCCTTGTCTATCAATCATGGATGGTAGAGGGTTAAATTTAAAGGTTGATAAATAGGGCTAATGGTACAAATGGTATGAGGATTAAAAAAAAATTTAGTAACAAGGTCATCATAGATGTTATAATCAAACCCTACATTTCTACCAACATCATCATCTCTAGTCATTAGTGTTAGAACATGAATAAGGTATGTGGGGTCACCTCCAAGTAGTTTAAATCCAATACCATGGGTTCCATTATATTTTGTCATTGAGACTAGTTCAATCATGCCTTGTTGATGTATCCCCAGGCCTATACCTTTAAAAGTTAAGTGTTCCATAATTTGGTTAGGGATAGGATACTTTGCACTTTGGTAACAATCTGCTAACTCATTAGTGTAGAGACATGAATCATCTTTTGCTAATGGGTCTTATTCTAGGCCAGAGGCTGGTTTGAAAATAATGGGCTTGTTTAACTAAGATTTTCCTTTGGTTCCCCACTCTATACGAGTATTTTTGGCCTTAGAAATCCCATAAGCTTTTGGATTTTTTAGAAATTTGGTAATATGGAATGCATTATGGGTATTGTATTTTATGATATCTTTGTTAGTTATATAGAAGTGGTTAGAAATGTTTGGTGGAGGCATGGATGAGGTAGAGGCTAAGAATCTAGGTTAATGTAATTAGATTTTGGGCTTGATTCAATGGATTTTCCCTTTTCAATTTTTTTTCCATCTAATTTGGGTATAGGATTCATGCCAAAGTGGTAGTTATCACTTTTATATTTGGCCTCAAGGCATTTACAATACTGATCTAGTTGAAGATCAATTGGTATAGTCACTTCCATTTTTGAATGTGGAAATTTTATACATTAATGCAATGTAGAAGGTATAACCCTAATTTTATGAATCTAGGTCTAGCCTAATAACATAATTTAAGATATTTCTAGGTACCACACATGACACAAAGTGGCATGGGTCAAAGGCCTAATGAATATTGGAAAGCTAATAGTACCTTGATATTCTCATTCTTCATTATCATATGCCTTGATAATGATGATATATGGATGCAAGTCAGCTACTGTATATCCAATATAATTGACCAAATTTAGAGACACAATGTTGAGACCCAAAACATTATCTACAAGGACATGTTTAACTCTATGGTTCATTATACCAACCTCAATATACAATGGGTTATTATGAAGAGGGGCCAAAGATGACATGTCACTTTGTTCAAATGTAAGACATTGGCTAGGGGCCAAGTGTCATACCATGGGTTGGAATTTGTCTAGAGTGATGTCATCTGGCATGAGGGATTAATTCAAGTACTCATTTAGGATCTCTTTGTGGAAACTAGATGTATGCAACAAATCTATGATGGATATGTGTGAAGGTGTATTCTTAAGTTGTTCCAAAATATCATAGGTCTACCCATCAGTTTTTTCAATTGATTTATCTCTAATAGGCATGGAAGCATAAATAGGTTCACTTATAGTATTTATATGTGGTCCTTTGATATTGACCCTAGTTCATCAAGTTATGATTGTTCAATCTGGATCTGGTACTGGGTTTTGATAGTTTGATAGGTAATGAAGATTGTAATTATAATTCTTGAATGATATGGAGCTAGGTTGTCAACACGATCTATAGAAGAATCAACAACACAAGGAGGTTAGTGAGTATTGTTCAGCAAATAGCATTACTGGGCCAAGATCTAGGTCTATTGGTAGTTAGCTAAGGATTAATGGTGATAGTGGAAACATAATCACCTAAAATGTGTCCTATAACATTTTTATAGGTATATGAAATGACATGGTGGCCTCTTTGATTAGTTTGGTGATTTTTCCCTTTGTTTTGACCATTTTACTATTGTTATGGTTGGTGTTATTGTAACTAATTTTATAATGGAGTTATCTACCATTATTTTTGTTGTTATCGGTAACATTACTAGTTGTTATTATTATTATGTCAAGGAAATGGATTATGGTAGATACCTAATTTATGATTGGTCATAAGAGCACAAGTGTCTCTTTCTATCTCTTCATTTTTACATCATATTCTTAATCAAATGCCTAAGTTTGATACACCATCTCATGGAATGTCCTTTGACATGATGGTACTCAAAAAATTCATGTTATTTGTACCAATATGGAAAAATAATCCCTTTAGGAAATGGTTTTAGTATTGGCCAACTGATCTTATTTTCCTAAACTAGTCTTTGGAACATAAATTTAATAGGCTCACCAAGATCACTGAATTGTCTGGGAATGGATAGTCTTCTCCTCGAAGGAGGGGCTTGTAATTGGTTTTGATTTTGTGGAGGTCTTGGTTGAATGTATGGAAGAGGTGGTTGCTAAGTGGGCAAAGGTAAATGGATAGCTGATGTTTGTACCATCTAAACATGGCATGATTCATTAATCCCTTTTCCAACAACATTTTCATTATTTTTAGTTTGATGTGGCATTGAAGTTAGTATTTGAATTAGGTTCTAATTATGATTTTGGCCTTGGTTCTAGTTCTAGTTATGTTAGCCTTGATGCTGATTCTAGCTATGATTATAATAGAATAGATTGATTATCCCTTTGTTGACAAGGGCTTTCTCAATCTGTATTCCTTTATATATAACCTCTTCAAATGCATGAACACATTATAGCTTGAGATGGTATGATATCTCACTATGTAAGCTCTTATTAAATATCATGACCAACTATTTATTTAGAAGATTGTGAGTAAACTAACTTGTTATCATATACACAATATTTTTATTAACTTTACCACTTACTAACACTTTCTATTTTATATGAATCTATGGAGTTTCAATCTCTCTGAGTGCATGCCTTAAAGGGTGCACCAAGAAATGGGTGGGTAGACCTTTGGTGATTTGCAAGATTATTGTGACTTTGTACCATTCCTATTTGTCCAACCACTTGTTATCAACACAACATTCTCCTATGTACTTCCCTAAGCCTTGTCTCCTCTCTTTCACCCTCTTTTAGTCATTTTACACCTTCATTATCCCTTCTAAAGCCTAAAATCCTTTTTAATAATTTACAATACATATTCAATTAGGTTAAATTAGTATTCTAATTGATACTTATTATTATTAATTAAAAATATAGAGTTAACTAGGTTGACTTAGTATTCTAATTGATACTTGTTATTATCAATTAATAATACAAAGTCAATTATGCCAACTTAGTATTCTAATTGATACTTATTATTATCAATTAATAATACAAAGTCGATTCGGCCAACTCTTTCGACTAAACTTTTAGAAATGTTTAGGGTTATATTCCACTATATATACATATCTATTTCCATCATTTATTAAAAGAAGAGAAGATAATAATAAGAGACATATATTTTTCCATTATACTTTAGGAACAATCTTAAGGTTTCATACTTTCTTTAGAGATATGGATCTTGTCTTGTGAATAAGTATTTTGGATGCATTAATAGGTTGTGTCGCCTAGATCTAATTTATCTTTGTCATCATTACATACTAGAATAATCTCTTGTGAAGCACCTTGGCCAAGAAAGAGATTGAGGCTCGGTGGGTTCATATTCAAAGGTAAGTATTCCTAACTTAGTTCTTATTTTGTAAGAGTAGATAGATATGCATTGGTACTTCTCTCCCATGCATTAGGATTCTATATAAATTGACATGAGTATATGTGTTCTATACATGTTTACTTACCCCCAATTTCTACCACAAACTTTGGTGAGCACTAGATTAGACTTTACTAGTTATTAGTTTAGTGAATATGAAAACATAGGACCCAGTTAGGGTTATTGTGTAATTTTGTTTGACTGGAGGCGTTAGAATCCTCTTTAGTAAATTTATTTTAGTAAGAGATCTCTTAGATAGGTCTAGTAGATCCATCTTGGTCATGATCCTGAATATCTAATATATCCATGATCAGAAGTGTAAGTAGTATTTATCTTCTTTGAGATAGGATTGATTTATAGATCTACTGCATTTCCCATTGCATACATTCTAGTGAACCCAGTGTGAATCTAACCCTTATAGGTTTTCTTTCATGCCATTATTTTTATCATCTTATTATATTTTTCCATATTTTTAATACTATATCAAACCTATAAGTATAATTCTAATAGTTTGTATGTAGGTTTAACACACATTCATATCAAAGTGACTCCATTATGTTTGTGTAAGTCTTGACTGAACATAGGTAACTAGATCGATCTTGTTGACATAATATTCTTCTTCAGTTAGATTCTACCAACTAAGTCAACAAAGTCAACACTATTTGTAGTTTTTTTTTGGTAGTCAGGTTCTACCACCTAAGTTAGCCCAATTGACTTAGTTTGTAGTGTTTATTTTTGGCAGTCAGGTTATACCAACTAAGTTGACCTAGTTGACTTAGTTTATAGTATTTATTTTTGGCATACAAGGTTCTGCAAACTATGTGAATTTAGTCAATCAAGTTGGTAGAAATTCAAAGCAACATTTGAGCATCATATCATAAAAATTTACAATCTTGACCATCTTCAATCCCACCAAGGTTCCTCTATTTCCTCTCTCTATCATTTTAGTTTTTCTTTCAGTTCTATTTTCAGAATTTAGCAATCTTTAAATATGTAACCCTACAACTAACTAGGTCAATCTGGTCGACTTAGTTCTATAGTTTGTCTTCTATTTGAGAGACATAATCAACTTGTTTGACTCTATTCTTAAAGACCTTGATTATATAAAATAGTAGTGACCTAGTTGACTATGTTCTATACTATTTGCATACAGTGTCACCTGAATTGATGTTGTACTATTCTTAATCAAGGAATTAAAAACTATTTGATAGTAATTAATTCACATTTATTTTCAGCTATTTGTATGCTTAGACTAACTCATATAGTCTAAACAAGTGGTTTTTTAAATTACCATTATAGTTACATTATTTTACTCTTTTGCACATACTACCAAATCACATAACATTCAAAACACATTTAAACACTTGTCTTCCCAAGGCCTATCTACTTGGATTTCATCACCAAGGGGGAAGCCAACTTGGTTTTCTAGCCAAGTATAAATACATGGTTAATGTTATATATTGGTAAAACACCCAACATCCTTATAACTATGGGATTATGAAGTGAGGGGTGGACCCCAATGCCAAGCTTGTACCATTTCCAATATAGAGTCCCTTCAACATAAACTACTTGAAACCAACCTTAGATTTATTTTAAGTTCCTTATTAAAACTAAATCTATATCACATTAATTACAAAATTTATTATAACTTAATAATTCTTTAAGAATGACCACTTATCTAGCTTTTAATTTCAAGTTGTTGCTTGCTCTCTGACCCTTTTATTATGTATTGTAAAACTTTCACCACCCACATTGGTGCAAGATTTATGTTGTGTGCTCCAATCAAACTAAACAAATTGATCTAATTTTTTGTATGTTTACTTTTATATTCTTAGAAATAATCTTTCCTATTTTCAGAGCACTACCCTCTATGTTGACATAGTCTCTCATTCACTATTTTACCTTTTTTGTCTATAGTACATAGCCAACCTGTTCAACTTTGTATTCTTGTTATTCAATCAAAATTTTCTCTCTATAGTATTAAGTCAACCCAATCAAATTAGTACCTTTGAGATGACCTTGTTCCTTGTTCACCAACTTTGTCTTCATCCGGAGCCCTACTTAAAAGTAGTAATAAGTCAACCTAGTCAACTTAATACTTGTGGGCTGACCCTATTTTGTATTTGGCCAATTTTGCCTTTATTTTGTGTCATTCTATCTAAATAGTACATAGTTGACCTTGTTGACTTTGTACACCTTGGTTGATATTGTCTTATGCATGGTTAGCTAGTCATATTTCATAATAATGTCATATTTTTAGCCTCTTCTTAGTCAAGAACATTGCATAATTAAGGATTTAAATCAAAACCTCACTAATTTTATTGATTTAGATTAAAATATTCAATTTCTTCCTTCATGTTTTTCTAATCCAAAACCAATCACTACATAATGTAATAAAGTTAAGGTCCTTCATCCTAGTCCTCCTCTTACTACCAATGGTAGGAATCCTTTTGTTACACCCATAATAAGATCACGTATAATTATCACTTCCAAAAGAAACATTGTTAAAATGAATCCAATCAATGATCTAGATGATTCCCAATTATTTAAAAACCTTGATGATAATACCATTTACATTCCTAATAAGAACGGTGGATTTACCAAGCTTCCTACTTCTTCTACCACACTTAGGATAACTAACAATAATTTTGGGATTCTTCCTCACAATACCAATGTTTGTAATCCTCCACCAAATACCCCTCCTCCCACTAATAGTAATAATCCCCCTCTGAACAACACTAATACCCCACCTTCATATACTAATACACAAATCAACACAACTCAAATTCTTTCATAAATAGTTTAATAAATGAACATAATTCAAACAACTAATCATTACCAAATGATGAAAATGTAAAAACATTTATTAAACATGACCATTCAAGCACCTCAAGTCATCATGTTTCAACCAAATCATAATTTTTTCCCCCTCATCTTAGAGATGCCAATGGTAATATCATTCCTCAACCTACTTTACATAATAAAACTCTTTAATATCTTCAAAATGAACCTTTAGCTGCATTAATTGCATCTATTGATATTGGAAACATTTCTCCAACTATCACATATGATGGGATTAAGGATCCTACTATCTTTCTTAAGTATTTTGGTAATCTCTATAAGGAATTGATCCAAACTAACACCTTTGATACCCCCAAGCTCTTAGCCAAAACCTTTTTTGGTGATGTGCTTGAATGTTACAATAAACTTCCTAGACATTTCATATCACAACTATAGGATTTAGTTAATGCTCTAGTTAAGGAATTACATCATGATGACCTTTTTTAAAATTAGCTTAGCCATTTCATGAATACCAAACAACTTCCTAATGAATCTTCTCACATTTCATCAAATGATGTAAGTATCTCACTCAAAAAGTGGACCATAAAATGAATGGTGATACTCTTTTAAGACTATTTTTTACTACTCTTAAATATCCCCTTCAATATAAAGTTTATATCTTTTCCCCTAAAACTTTCGAAGAAGCCTTAGACCAAGCAAAAAGGCAATACTTTCTTATGACTCAATTTGAAACACCTCAAACAACTAAAAAAGAACCTTTCTAGTCATTTTCTCATAACATTGATTCATCCATGCCTCCCCAATCTCAAAATCAAGCATCCAATTCAACAAATTTTAACCCAAACCACCCTCTCTTAAGTCTAAAACAACTTAATAATAAATTACCACCCTCTAAACCCATGATCTTTGATCCTTCCAAACCTCCTCCAAAATGTTATAATACTGATAAATTTTATTGGTGACATGCTTCTATATGTCATTCTCATGAGTCTTGTCATGATATTCATCTATTTATTCTTACTTCCTTGCTTGGTCCACATTTTAATGTTGATACTCTAACAAAACAACAATATCAAGACTATCTTCAAACCTCAAAACTTCATTTTAAAAAATCATAATCACATCAACATCAACATCAACTACCTAATGAACAACAAAAATTATCCCATACCTACACATTATTCATTAATATTGTTTAAACCATAGTTGATCCTTCTTCTTAAACCAATAAAAAAGGATAGCTAACATTAACAAATTTAAGCATATCATTTCATCCATTAAACCTAAACCTCTTAGGTCACATGAACCAAAGGAGTACCTAGTCTAAATGCCTACTCCAAAGCACATCATACATGGCCCTCCTTTACCTTATATACCTATTCATACCTCTCTTAAATCCTATTTCAATTTCACCACCCTTAAAATATAAAAAACCAACACATTTACCTATCTTCAAATGCACCTACCAACCCAATGAAAATCATTCTAATGGTTAAATTTCACCTCACTCCATATCACATGTTGGGGCATATTGCAATGCCCATCCACATGTCCCTTCATACCTTGGGGCATGCTGTGATGCCCACCCCTACATCTGCTTACCCATAAGAGCATCTTATGATGCCCACTCTGACTTTAAAATTCATAATAACAAAGAAATTTAGCTTCAATAAATATTCTAAGATACATAGGCTTGTATTTCACATGCTCATAGCTGATAAATATGTTAGCAAAGATCTTATTATTTTTTTTGTCTCATATTTATTTGTTTTTGTGTACTTTACTTCTTTTAATTTCAATTTAATAGCATCATTTCCACCTTTGGGTTATTTTTTTTAATTACACATTACATTTGGCATTTGTTTTCATTCTTATATATCTCTTTCATTTTTGTATTTTTATTTCATTTTTTTCCTTAGTAGCTTTATGATTATTTTTCCCCCATTATTTAGCATTTACCTCATTGGTGGTCACCTTGTGAGTTTCATTGTAATACCATGGATAGGAATAGGCTCTCCTCATAAATTACCACATTGAAACATCATTAAATAACTTTTTGGGATGACTACTACTTTCATTGGTGCTTGGGATAGATCTGTTGTAGGTTAGTATGGATTCTCTAGTGACATGACTATCATAACATAGCCCTATCCCTTTCATAACACTATTTTACCTCCTTATGATCATCTAAGAACATATTCATCATTTTATCACTTATTACATAGAAGGATCTCTCATGAGCCTCATATTTACCTTATTGCCTTTCATTTGAGGCTCACATCAGTCAATTTTGAGATTACACACTTACTTGTGGGCAAGTCTAGGAGTCTCTAGGCACCTTGGTCTTCAGGTCCTTTTCTCTAGTGACCAAGTGTAAATTCTCTTGTGTTTGTCACCTATTTCACTCATGTTTTTCCTCTAAATCCATACGGAGGAGGAGGAATAAAAAATCCAAAATATTTTAAAGCCAAATCATAATACAAACAAAAGGCAATGATTAAAAAGCAAAAACAATATTAAAAGTCAAATCACACCAAAATATGTGATCTATATTTGGCACATATCCTATCTTAGTCAAATCTTAAACTTCATAGTCAGCCCCATGATAGAACCAAGGTTCATTGGTGTGTGGTAGGATAGTAGACTAGGGTAAAATGTCTCATTATATCATATACTATCTAGTGCTACTTAATTTCTCATATAAGTACCCAATATTCATAGTAGACCAACAACTATGTAAAGGGTCATAAGGAATGGAGAACATGTTGTGGGAAGGTAGGTCTATTTTTATTTTCATGCACATATCCTTCATGGGTTAATCTATGTACTTGTTATCCCAAGCTTTGTGTTCATTAGTCAAAGTGTCCTAAGTCCTTGGTGTTGATAGTTCTTAACCTTTCTCACTTTCCTAATGTGTCTCATTCTTGCTAAGGATGTTTACATCACCCATGTGGCACCTCATGTTCCTTATTTACATCATATTTATATTATATTCCCCTTGTTGGATATTGATTTTTAGCTGATCACTCCACCTTATTACACCTCTTGGTTTATAGTTTTTGAGTTACACTGCAAGACCTTAGATAGGATCAATCCTTCCTCAAAAACACCCTTACACCATTTATTTACCACACCATCTCATTATCATACTAGTCATGTCATTAGGTGGTTGTGTTTTCTTGCATTAGATCTTAGAATAAGCACTAATTTTGAGTTTTCATCCTTTAGAGCATTTTTATTTTCATCTATCTATCATGTTATTGTTTGATTTTTATGGACTTCACTTATCTTACATATGATATTTGGTATTCTTGCATGTTTCTATTTATGTATGACTTCTCCATTTTTGTCTTATATCTTGACTTACATTTCATTTTCAGTCATTCATGTTTTTCTTTATGTTTGATTCAACATGCTTATCTTACATGGGGTTACTTTTCACTTTCTTACATATCTTTGTTATAGTTTTCTTGAATTGACATTCCTTTTTTCCATTCATATTTTATATACTTCCCAATGTGATTTAGTATGTTCTACATTTATTTTTACCATCTATGTTTTACATACTTCTCAACATGATTTAGTGTGTTCTACATTCATTTTTCATCATTTTATCATTTACATACTTGATATTATGGTTCTAACGTTGCCTTAACAAGCCTAATTTGCCAATTTTTCTAAGTAACTCATTTTTATTTTAACCATCCTATGTATGCACACATTACTTCTATTTTTAGTCTTGTATCCCTAGGATTTCTCAAATGCAAGTATTGTACCCTTCATAATCAAGACTAAGATTTTTGCATGTAATCATTTAGTAGAAAGGTAAGTTAAGGTATGTATACGATATTTTCAATTACTCTCATTTCATTTTTGCATTCATTTAGGTATGTCATCTTTAATTATCTTAGTTTTATGTGTTTATATGTTATTTATCGAAACACCATCCCCTATTACACTCACATGACATGTGATGAGCTTCAAGTGGGGAATATGTATACACACAATATTTTAATTAAATTTACCACTTACTAACAATTTATATCTTGAACGAACCTATTGAGTTTCAATCTCTCTGAGTGCACTTCTTAAAGGGTGCACCTGGAAAGGGGTGGGTAGACCATTGGTGCTTTGTAATATTATTTTGAGTTTATACCATTCCTACCATTTTTCCAAACACTTTCTATCAATACAAAATTCTCATATGTACTTCCATAAACATTTTATCCTCTCTTGCACCCTCCTCTAGTCATTTTCCACCTTCATTATCCCTTCCAAAGCCTAAAACCCTTTTTGACAATTTATAATACATAGTGGATTGGGTTGACTTAGTATTCCAATTGATACTTGTTATTATCAATTAACAATATAGAGTCAACTAGACTGACTTAGTGTTCTAATTGATACTTGTTATTATCAATTAATAATATAAATTCAATTGGGCCAACTTTGTCGGCTAAACTTTTGGAAAGGTTTAGGTTTAAATTCCACTATATATACACTTCCATTTCCATCATTTATTATAAGAAGAGAAGAAAAGAAGAGATATATATTGTGCATCTACTTATCCACCACTCTACTTGAGGAGCAACCTTAAGATTTCATAATTTATTTGGAGATGTGGATCTTGTATTGTGGAGAAGTATTTTGTATGTATTAATAGGTTATGTATCCTAGAGTTGATTTATCCTTATCATCTTTACACACCACAAAAATATCTTGAAAAGCACCTTGGACCAAGGAGAGATTAAGGTTCAGTGGGTTCATCTTCAAAAGTAAGTATTCTTAACTTTGGTATTCCTTTATAAGAAAAGATAGATATGCATTTGTACTTCTCTTCCATGCATTAGAATTTTGTATACACTAATGTGAGTATATGTCTTATATGCATGTTTAATTTTATGTTTAATAACCCCAACTTTGTTCTACATGATTTGGTGAGCACTAGATTAGACTTTACTTTACTTGTTATTAGTTTAGTAAATATGAAAACAAAGGACCTAGCTAGGGTTATTACATAATTTTTCTTGACTAGAAGCTTTGGAACCCTCCCTAGTGAATTTATTATGGTAAGATATCCCTTGTCTAGGTCTAGTAGATCCATGTTGGTCATGAACCTAAATATCTAATGTATCCATGATCGAAAGTGTAAGTAGGATTTTTCTTCTCTGATCAAGCATTGATTTATAGATTTACCACATTTCCCATCACATACAACTAGTGCTCTCTAACATTACAAGTATGTAGTGAAACTTCACTAGTATTTTATTTCGCTTGGACTAAATCTATCATAGTAATTTTGTGCTTGAGATTATATGAAAAGTGGTGTATAATATTATCTAAACTATAACTTAAGTCAAATACATAATTCTTCAATAATTTCAACAACTATTCCAAGTCTTGTTAAACTAGACTCTTTGGAAAGAGTAGAATCATGTATATGTTGCTATAGCCCATTGGATGGTAGGCAACAAAGAAATATTTTAGATGCTCTTTAGGATAACCTTTACCTTTATATCTATAAATTTTAGGTGGCTCATAACCTGGTAGAAATGATATTTATAGATACTCCATGTTGAATGGATAAGATAATATTTCATCTAATTTAAATTTATTTGTTTATTTTCTAATATGTATATCTTGAATTGCATCCTTCATCTATTGAAACTCTTGGGCAAGGAAGTCAAAAGGAGTGGTTTTTTATTATTAAGGTTGAGTGATTAAAGGTGGATTACCTTGAATAGGGTAGATATATTATGGAATGTTGGTTGAATTGGTCAAATGACTAGGTATTCATATCCATGCATTGGGATTATACTATGGATACATAATATGCTACTATTGAAACAAATTCTAGTTTAGATTGGCTACATAACCTTGGTTAGTGAATTATGGCTATGGTAATGGAATTTGGTTATGAAAAATATGTTTGTATTGTTGGGTTTGAGAGGGAAATTTTTTCCTACTTGTTGAACCCTATTGTATATAGGGAACACATTATTGACTAGATCCCTTCTATTAGAGGTGTTGATAGTTAGATCCTTGTTGCATGTGTGATTCATATTAGGTGAAAGGCAATTATTTCCTAACACCTAGTACTTAGTGTACATAAGAACCTTATTTTTGGTTGAAAACTTATTTTTGGATAAACACTTGATATTAAATAAGAACTTTTTGTTAGTTAGGAAAATATTGGGGGTTTGGTACTTGTTATTATTGACCAACTAACACTTTCCAACCAATAGGAATACATTGTTGGTTAGGTAAAATTTGAGATTGTTGAGTTATATTAGTCTATTATTATTATGGTAGAATATTAATTGTCACTTGTTGAGGTGGTGTAATGTTCTAAACTTGTTGTTTTGGTAAGTTGGTATATTATTGGTTTATTCCCCCCTATTGCACACTCAAGGAAATAACTAGTTGCAATGTGGAGGTTACTTGTTGATTTTTAGAAGTAGGTGCACTTATCCCCTATTTTTATAATCTACTTATGGCATCATTTGGAGGAATATGTTGTGTATTACTTGATGGTAAAATAGACCCACTTTGGTTTAGATTAGAATGCACTCATGTGCTATCCAAAATGTTTTGAGTGAGGTCTTTCATTTGAGTGGCAGTCTCTTCTATCAAAATATGGACATTATACATGTCACCAACCAATGTGTTTTAGATAAATGGGTTTATGTTTTATATTGCATAGCTTAAATAATCTAATTGTTTCCCTATTGATGGAGTTATCTCAATAAGTGACATGTTATAAATAACCCTTGTGTTAATATTGTGAGGTAGGTTGAGATAGTTTTGGTATACTTGTTGTACCCATTCTATTTGTTCATCCATAAGACCTTTCCATTTTTTAAGTGTACTTTGGTTTTGATATAGCATTTGGACTAAATATTTACTATAAATAGTTGATTCCTATTTGAATGGTTGAATTCAAGGCACATTACTATGAGTTATAATCAAACTACTCAAACTTTTGTGTAGGAAGTTTGGTAGAAACTTGGCTCCTACTTTGACATCTCTAATGATAAATTTGTCTTTATTTTCTAACAAATGATGTTTAAATAAGTATGGATCATATCTTTTTTGCATTGGAATCATAACATAGTAGGGATCTTGTTAGATTTTTTCAATGTTAGGCATTGTTTGATCAAGTTATTGTGTTGTTTGCTCTAGTTCTTGTCCTAGATAAGGAGGTAAAGTCACCAAATACTACACTAATGGGTCATGCCATTATTAAATGTATGGAATTTTATAAAATGGATAGGGATCTATCTCATAAATTGCATCATCATATGAATCTTGAACAAAAGGGTCACTAGTCACAAAGTCTCATAGTCCAAATTATACATAGTCTCGTTACGTGTGTAACAAGACATGTTTAGATCTATAGATAGGTCTCATGAAAAATAAAGGGTCTAATAGTAACAAATAATTGAGGTTTAAAAACAAATAACCTTTGACTCTATAAAAGAGTCACAAAGGGTAAAATAATTAAACTAGGCAAAGATAGAACAAAACAAACTCGAAACTGGTCTAAAAAATGATACTAATTTACCCAAAGACTATTATAATCAATGGTACAATTTACACAAAAGCTCAAAACTCATCTATGGATAAGGTACTAATTTTACTAAAGGCTATTATAATTAATGATAAAAGTATCTATATAAAGTAATTCAATTGTAAACTTTGATCAAAGGATAACAACGATTCCTAAAGCTGGTTATAATCATTAGCATAAAAAATAAGGCTAGACTAAAAAATAAAGAACTCAAACTTAAAATAAAAAACAAACTAAACTAAGTTAATTTTCTTAGGTGACACTTGGTAAATGGATCACTAAGACTCGATATTTGATTCACAAGAGACTATTTGAATAATGGAACTAAGACACTTATAATTTGACGTAATAAACTTCAAACACGGCACATGGCAACAACTTATCTCAAAAGAATCTCAAATAGGCACAATATTAACAACAACCAATACGTATAGGCAAAGGTTCTTTTATATTAAATAGGAAATCAACCAAGTAACATAATCCCAATACAAAAGATAGATAACCTAATCCCAAATTAGACGAGGCTTTGGTGTAAACCTAATTAGTTTAGGATTTACACTTCAAAAAATTGAGTTTTAGATTTAATGAGAAAATACTGGTATAACAATGCTCTAAAGTAAATAGGCTAGACCAAAATGGGAAACATAACTATGCATTTGAAACAAGAGAGGTATAACAATGGATTAGAACTTTGTTTCAAAAAGTGACAAGAGATTTGAGACCATTTAGGTAGTTTAACAATGTTCCTTCAAATAAATATCATGATAATGGTTTTGGACTGAAAAATATAAGGAAAATGTTTAAGATGAAATGATGAGATTAATGAGGACCCCTTTAAACAAGTGATACACAAACTATTTTGGAATAAAACTCTAAGGAAAAAGTGTGACATAAAATGGATAGAGTAACACCACTTAGATTTAAGGGGTGTGAAAATAACATGATGGTTTGTAATTATTTTGTCATGACAATACAAACAAATATTTTTAGTTTAAAAACACACATGTAAATCAAATAAAATAGAAGTAACACTAATGATTCATCCTATCTCTAAAACTAACATGGGTGTGTGTATTTTCTACCAAAGTTTTCACCGATATACCAATGCTTATGAAGAATTATGTGTTAATCCAAAAATTAAACTATAAGTGTATGTATATTTTTTACTCCCATATCTCTCGAGCATTGGTACATGGCATGAACTTAGAGTGAGGAGTACTCTACATTTGGAAATAAATTTTTTGAAAAGTGGGGTTGATGAAAAATATATAAATTTTTTGTGCACTAAATAGTCCTAAGTATGGCTAACACAAGGGTAAAATCACATCAATTGGGTTCATACCTACTAACTTACTTTCAAGGGTATATTCCTTTGCATAGAGACTCCAACCATGTACTACTTAGTAGAGTCTAATGTTTAACAAGACTTAACCCATGTTTTCATTAGGATCATAGAGGCTACTCACTTAGCCCCCTATTAATCCTAGTATCATATGCCCAATTTATATACCCCATCATAGAGTGGGGTTGATATGATGCTAGGAGATGAAATCCCAGGTCAACACACCCCTAGATAACTTATGAGGCATAAATAGACTCCCACCCATAAGACAAATGTAAAAAAATAAAATGATAGACTTTAGAAGTCATTTTTGGGTCACCTAAGTTACTTGAATCTTGTGGAGAGCATACACAACATTATTTTTGACAATACCCAAAAAACAAGGAAATAAACTAAGCACATTTGGTCACCCAAATTCCCTAAAGGGGACGGGGGGAGAGCATACACTTAGTAGTTTCTAAATTACCACAAATAAAGAAATCTAACTATGAGCTTTAAAATTTATCTTGTAACAAAAACAAACATAAAGTGAAAAATCTCTTAAGAGCTCTAACTAAAATGTATATTATTTTTAATAGTAATAAATCAAAATGTGATTAAAATTTTGTCCCTTTGGCCTCTTTCAAAATTTAAAAAAAACTTCAAAAACTAAAATACAAGTGTGATTAAGTGGATTTTAAGCACCAAACAAAGTGTATGTGAGATTTAACAATGCCTAATCCTCTCTCTCCATATTAATTCCTATAAAATGTTAGAGGGTTTGCTTGTATTCAAGATAAAAAGCAAATGAGTAAAAAATAATCCATTTCAAACTCTTAGGTTTTGAAAAAACATAGAGCAAATCCACCATTTATTAGGGTGAAGCTACTATTTTCCTAAAAACACAAACACAAAGAGAAAATTTTGTGATGCCACCATTTATTAGGGTAAAAGCTATTGGTTAGGTTAGGTAAAGCTGTCAAAAATAAGAGAAAAATAATCAAACAGTGTAAATTTACCTAGTGAAGATACCATTTAGTAGGGTCAAAGCCATTAATTCTAAAAATCAAAGCCACCATTTAACAAGTCAAAGATGCCACTATGAATCCATTATTTTGACACAAATAAATATTGAAAAAAAACATAGGGCTAATGAAGGCACCATTACACAAGATGAAGCCACCATTACACAAGATGAAGCCACCAATAATTAAAAAAATAGAATGACATTAATTTCAAGGCTAAAACTCTAAACTTGAAAAATTGAATGCATTTTTTAGAAAAACTAAGGTTAGAATATCATTCTCCTTGGAAAAATGGGATGTGTGGTCCTAAAAGGCATGGTATTATGTATCTTAGGTGATCAAAGAGTAAATAAAATGTATATTAGTCCCTTATTAGTCAAAATGACAAAAATCAAACATAACAATACACTAGGACTAAATACTCTTGCCTAAGAACTAGGGAGCAACATAATAAGCAAGATCAAAAAATAGAGATAAAAATAATGCAAATATCTTACATCCTTTGTCAAATTTGATGCTTAATTTTTGGCATAAGTATGTTCATTCTCAGTGTATGATGATTAAATTCTTCTAGTAATGCTCTTTCATGTTGGTAATAAATCTCCAACAGTCACTTGTGGCTTGGTGTGAAGCTTGGCATAAATGGGCATTATAACACTACTCTCAAAGGATTCTTGAAGGTATTCTAGAAGAATAACCTTACACAAAAAAACTTCTTGGCATATGGTGTGGGCACTTGTATTTATAGCTCTAAGAACTAACTCTAACCCTATATAGGTTGGGTTAAATTCTAACTTTGATTGAATCTAAAATAACCTAGGTTGAGTCAGGCTAACCTTGGGTTGGGTAAAATCACTCATTAAATCTTGAAACCTTAGTTTAAAATATTTTTGAGGCATGACAACCCACTTTAGATATTTGTGAGGTTGTGACTCATAATTTTAGAATATTTAGGAAATAATAAATCACTTTATTAGCTCATTTGACCTTTGACTTCATATTTGGCTAAAACTTCCTTTTTTGGTAAATGAAATTCACTAATTTGATTTAAAAATTTTGTTTAGTAAAGTTAATTAATATTTTTAATGTAATTAATCTTTCTTAGTGATTTTTGGCTTTTGGCAATTGTTTTAAATGTTATGAATTAATATCTCAACATTCCCAAAATTTCAAATTATTAGGTCATAATTTGACTAAGGTTGAAACCAAATTAGGTTTTTGGTGCATAAAAGGTAATATTGTTAGAAGGACAATGACTGAGAGGGGGGGGTGTGAATCAGTCTTTATAAAAAAAAATTAATCAATTAAATCCACTCATCTATGAACTAAGAAAGCAACATAGTGATCTAGCAATGCATTAGGAACCAATCACATGAGCATGAAACAAGATAACACATCACATATATGGGAAACCCTCATGGGGAATAAAAGACACTAAAATAAAGATTGTAAAAATTGTCCCATAAGACAATCTATTAATTTTAGTTGAACACCAACCCAACATGGAGCACCAACCTCAAATTTATCAAGCACCCACTTGCTAGGAGGATACAACCCCCTATGATTAAGCACCAAATTAGTCAAAGGAATTTTTTTAAAGAAACAAAATAAAAGGAAAATATAAATCCATATTGAACAAGAACCAAATCAATCAATACCAATTTAACAAGCTCCAACCTAGAAGGAAGCTTCAACTCCCTCTTTGACCAAGTACCAACTTAGCCAATCACACTTCTTTATTCTATTATTCCACTTAGATATCCATATGATATATCCAATATCATACATTAGGAAAAAATAATTGATGAAAATATTATATCCTCTCAATAATCAATGATCACTCCTTCAACTCTGCTCCACTTGATGCCTCTCAAAACTACCTCTAGGCTTCTTCGCTCAACTAGCCCTCATCAAGACTGAATAGGTCTCATGGAATTGATCTTAAACTATATAAAACATATATTATATTCATGAAATTAATTATATTCTCTCTCTTAATGGTTTATAACATGTTTTATAGCCTCTTTATGATCATTGATTTATCAATCCATTCACTTACTCTAATCTTTCTTTAATATGCTTAAAATTGCCATATATATATATATATATACCATTCCTTGTTCATATGCCACTTAGTTTTAAATACACCATTAAAATATTAGGTCATGAAAAAAATAGGTCCTATTACATATCATAAAAATTATTAAAATGATATTTTGACACCTTTTGGTCTATAACAACTCAATTTGGCCATATTTCTCTTTTAGGGCTCATGGAGACCTAATTACATTAGGTCTATCTCTTAACACAATGAATTGATCCTCTTGGGCCTATATGGATTTATAAAACGAATTAAAACCATTAAATAACTTATAATAAGACCTTTAATTACCTAATACATGATTTTTTATACTTTTATCTTTCATTTATACCATGAAACCTCTTTTAGGACAACTTGTCCTATTAAGCCTATGTACCTCAAAATGTTTGTCTTGAAAAATGAATCTCAAAAAAACTTAAGAAACTAAAGTATGATAAAAAAAATACATAGAAACAATATAAATGACCTCATATTCATTACCAAATGCATTATACACTGTCACTTAGAGATTAAGGCTTCAAGATCATCTCTGCAACTTACTCACTCAGAACTGCCAATTTTTTGCAAAGACCAGTCATGGTGACTTGGAACTCCAAAACTTGTGTGAGCACTTTAAAATATCCTTGATACATTAAAAATATTATATTACATATTTATAACATACCCAAATACAAAAATCATATGGTCTAATATCAAAATATTAGTCTTTTAGACCAATCTCATGACCTTATATCTCATAGACCAAATTGAACTAGATAGGTCATTTTGTGAAAAACTTTTTTCCATATTCACTGACCTCCAAAAATTATTCCAAGAATTAACATGTCTTAAAATTATTACAAAACCATATTCATTTACTTTTTTTCATCATTCTATCATGAAAATACACTCCAATTCATCTTCTCACTGCTACCTAAGTTTTATACTATTTACATCATTAGGTTTATCTATGATTGGCTAACTTGGATGACTAGTTTATAATATTTAAAGGGTGGAACCTATATATAAACCTTCATTAGAATGAATTATGAGTCTATTTATTTCTCTTCCATCCATTTTATTTCCTTGGCCAATGCAACTTTTGACTACTACAACAAATTATTTACAAACAAGCTTGTATCTATGCATTTTCTCTCTCATCTAACTAACCACCACCACCTAGAGGTACATGGTAGAGTTGAATACATGATAAAATGGTTTTTATAGGAATTTGAGACCATTATAGGTTTTTTTTAACAATATCTTCCACATTGCGTCCTTATTAGGGTTTTATAGGGAGGTTTAACATAGGTTTTAGTGTTAACGATTGTTCATAAAGTATTACCACTTAAATAAAAAACCAATGCCTATAGATATTATGTAGGACCCTTAACCATATCTCCTTAACAAATCAGGTTAACATGAAGAGTTTAGACATTTAAATGAACACCTAAAAGTCCTTATGTGTGGAAACTTTCATTTTATGCACTTGAGAGACCTCAAAACCACTTATCATGATTTTTTTTGTAAACCATGACCTCATGATTCATGATCACTCTTTATAAAAATTGAATTACCTAAATCCGTGATCTCCACACATTCACCTTTAAATCTGATTCTCATGCCTCATTATGCTAGTCATGGCTAAAGAGTGGTCTATGTGCAAACCAAGACTGAAGGACCTACCTTCAAAGATTAAATTTGAAACACTCTTGAGTGAATCCACACATTATTCTCATGAAAACACAACCTCAAAAACCTCTCACATGCTGTATTTCACTCACTCATCATGCCACCAAATCATACTCTACCATGCCATGACTAGGCTCAAATTTCTATTGCACTTGACACCTTGACCTATTCCTTCCATGTCATGACCTTAACAAAACATCAAAAAAATAAACATAAGGCATCATAACACACTCATATCACTACGCCAATCTCTTTTTGATGAAAATAATATTCCATAGCCTCATATAGACCTAAAACCACATGACTAAGCTTTATATGACTTGACATCTCTCTTCCATGCACCTCAAAACCTTTGACATCATCCTTGACATCAAACCTGAATTTCATGCAACCATAATAGATTAGTTTCCTTCAAATTATATCTTTCCTTTAAATTCTCTCTTGCCTTCAAATTAATCTTGTCACATGGATTATCATGAAACTCTTCATTTCATGACTATGACATACTATGCACATATGTTTCTATGCACATATCTCTTCATACACTATGATTCTTATGTAGACATTAGTTGTCTTCAAACACTCTTCCATGATCTGTACCTTCCATGCTCACAACATTCATGACAAATCTTATGACCAAACTCTTCTCTCTCATGGAAACACTCTTTCATGTGCCTTGTCATATCACATACTACCATGTATCCTTAGTTTGTTTTGACATCAATCTTCACAAGATTCTTCTTAATATCAACCTTGAAATCAAGTATCATTATGCCTTTACATGATATACACTTTTGACATCAATGACAAAAACATGCCAAAAAAGTCCCCCTTTGTCATTGATGGCAAACACACAAAAGCCTGGAAACACTTCAAAATGGTACTTTCTCATCTGCTCATTCTCCCCCTTTTAACATTAATGATAAAGGGTATTCCAAAAACTACCATCTAATACTTGGACCTAAACTTAAATAAACAACACAATGAAATACTAATAAAAACTCACCTTAGGATCATACTGTATACATCTAAAATTATCCATCAATGGATTTTTACCTATATTTAGATAATTTCTTACCAACCTATGAAAATCTATCCTAAGAATCTCTAAAAGTATCAAAATTGGCTTCATAACATGCAATTAAATCAAATTATCCCAAAAATCAATTAAATAGAGAAAATGACCAAATCAATTAAATCAAATCTTGTAAAAATGTTCAAAATCCTAAAATAAATTAATTAAAATTCAAATCCTAATTGAATTCATCCATGAGCAATTAAATCAATTATCAAAAAAGGAAATTCAAAAATACAATAAATATCCTAGGTTTTCATCATTAGCTTTTGTAAGTTATCATTTTTGTAAAATATCCCACTCATGCTTATTCCATGTTAATCATGAGCATTTGACACCTTTTAACCCTAATGGGGTTAAACAAGTCAACCAAGGTTATGATTTAACCCATTTCAAGTCGTTTCAAATCCTATAAAAGCAAGCCTAGATCTCTTCATTTAGAGAGCTTAGAACATAGTAAAGTTATAATGCATGATTTGATTAATCAAGAAAATGCATAATGTTATAATTATAAAATTGAGACAAAAAATCCATTTTCAAGAACTATCAAGCTAAATCCAATCCGATCATAGTGATAATAGGAGATGGAGATAGACAAGCCCCATTGATGAAGACTTCTTGAGCACAATCCGAGCAAGCCAATGAACACATCATTTGGAGCATTCAAGGGAGGTAAGGAAAATTTGTAAGTTTCTTTATATTTTAGTTGAGCTTTGTCATTTTTTGTTTGTTCACCAAGCTCCCCCTATGATCTAGGCATGGGGGTGTTATGCTTTGTTAGTGTGTTTTTGTCATTTTGATTTCATTATGAGACTAACACTTGATTTAACCTCCCCTCCATCATAAAATTCTTAGCATCATAAATGGCATGCCCGATGGGACCCAACACATCCCACATACCAAGGATATAAATATGTATCTTTTAAATCTTCATTTATATGCTTCAAGCTCTCTAAAATTTATTTTCTAACCTTGTTTTGGCTGGATTTTATTTTGACTTATTTCTCAAATTTATACAGAGATCGTTGATGGTTAAGTACAACTAGGGATGGTTAGGCCTGAACTAACCATGGTTTTGACATACTAGCCATGATTTTGTGTGAACCATCAATGGTTAGGGTGTAGGGGGAAAACATTCATAAAGTTTGCATTTTCATTCTTTCTGTTATTTCATTTCATGGTTTCTTGGTTTCAAAGGCATCTAAATCATTAGACTTAAGTTTACCTTGTACATTTTACTGATCTTTGAACTAACCATTGCCTAACCTAATGTGTTTACCTTTTGTGGTTTTGCCTTCAAGTCCATATTTTATTGGTGTCAATATTTATTGACCAGTGGTGGTTACCTATTAATCGACTATCATAGTTGCCTTGAAACTAGTGGTGGTTATTTGTGACCTTCCATGGTCACTATGTGAACTAAATTAAAAACTTGAGAGCTAAAAATCAAACATCATTTTCCCAACCAAGAAAGTGATTCAAATTAGGTCATTATTATCTAATAATTATAGGTTTAAAGATCAATTTGAACACCAAATTTGCTTATTTTGACTAACCGAACATTTCTCTTTGGGATTTTAAAAGGAATTAGTCAAAACTTGCACATTTTAATTTAGGTCTAAAATGAACATGTTAGATCTTACACATTTGGTATTTGGTGCCTAAAAAAAGTCTAACATTCTAAGTCTTATAAAAATTTCAAATTTGGTGCCTAAAACATGTGTAAATCTTGAACATTTCAAATTGGTGTTTTAAAATGAACTTAGGATAAGTCTCACACATTTGGACTTTGGGCTTAAATGAACTAGATGGTCTTGATTAAATTGGTATTTTTTGAAAATATTCTTTCAATTTTTTGCACTCAATCCAAGGGGATAGTAAATAATAATGTCACATTGGATTTGGTACTTAAAAATCAAACTTCACTCAAATTGTTTACAAAATTATTTGTTGATTGTTTGTTTCACAAAAATGTTAGCTCATGTATGCTCTCCCCCTATACCCTATAGGGAACTCATGGGATAAAAAGTGCCTTTCCATTGTATTTTAGTGCCTACTCTAAGATGTAAAAATAAAGTTGCATAAGCTCTCCCTAAACTCCCATAGTATTGGGTGATTTAAAATCAACCCTAAATTCTTTATACTCATCTTTCATTTTCATGCATTTTGGATCATGAAAGGGGTATCATTGTCTCTAATGAGTTATTTAGGGAAACATTGATATGGGGCTTCATCTTCTGGTAGTGTTTCAACCCCTCTCCATGGGGGGGTATACAAATGGGGATCACCCCATTGGGACCATGGTTGAGTGGTTAAACCATCTCCGTTAGTGGCAAGCTAACCTAGAATATATGATCAATCAAGACATTGCACTACATTAAACAAATGAAGGATGTAGTGGTTTTGAAAAGGACAAGACCTTTTCATAACAATCCAATTGATGTGGATCCAATTTATGTGTTTATTCTCTTATGTACAAACATGAAATTTTGTACACATGGGATCAATCTAGATGGTTTTAACTTGTAAGTTTTAGTCAAACCTACTTTTCCACACTCTGATAGGATTTTAAGATGATATACTTAGTTGTATTTTTGTCAGTTATTATTTATTACTTGGTGTGTTATCACTAAAACTTGTGTTGTTTAAACCATGTCATAAATGAGTCTCATGTCCAACACTACTCCATTATTTGAGAAGGTGTTATGCCATTCATTTGACACCTTGTAAAACTTAGAAAACATTTGTCTTAAAACATTGAGTATGGCACTTAATTGAGATGTTATGCTGCCCAAATCATTCTAATACTTGTGCCTTATCAATTCTTAAAACAACAAACCATTTTCACATATTTTATAAATATATAATGCCATTACACTACCCAAATTGTTTCAAAAATACTTGTCTTGTCTTGTGTCCAAATTATTATTATTTACAACCAATCATTTGAGCTTTGTTGGATCTTTGTTTAGCACAATCATGTTTTTCAAATTTTCTTAGCTTGTTGTCATCAAATCATAGTTTACTTTAGTTGAGTTTTTTATTAACTTTTACAAGTTTGGATCCAAACATTGATTGATTTCTATTTAGGCCTCAACACACAGGGGATGATACATAGATCTTTCTCTTTTGGGTTGGGTAACTTAGATTAATTAGTTACTCAAATTTAGAAACTTTATCATTTGTGTTGTTTGATAGATTCAATCTATCTTATAAGTGCCTTTTATTTTGTGTTTTGTACCAATAAAATCATGTTTATGTCTAGAATCAAGTACCTAGTCTTTTCCAAGTTGTTCCAAGTTTATTATATTAATCATCATCATCTTTTGTTTCAAGTCTAGATTTTGATGCCATGTTTGGCTAAAAGTCCTAGAAAAACCTATTTGAGCATAGATTTTGACTCCACATTTGGACAAAATACCTAACGACATTTCCCTTTCCTATTTTAGACTTATTTGGAACACGTTTAGACATTAGAGTTTGGCATCTTGTGTTTAGGTCATTTTACTTGACCTTGTTTGTGTCAAATACTTAACATTAGACTTTTGACATTATACTATTTTTACCAAGTCTTTGCATATACTTTTTGGAGATTAAAATCCACTCCCAACCAAGTTATAAAGTTTTAACCTCTTTTTATTTTCAAACATAACTTTTCAAAGTTTTTAGAACTCTAATCCATCTTGTTGTGAAACATTTGTCATAAATTTGACCATGGCTCACTATACATGCAGTGAAACTATGTACGATCTAGGATATGGAAATGTTGGTACATAGGAAGAATTTATTCAAGACCCTTATGATGAGGATGTTATTTGGGAGATAGATTCTTAACCACCATATAACACTCAAATAGGGGAATAAAATCAATATCCTTTAGCCAAGGATGTTATTTAGAAACTTTATCATTTGTGTTGTTTGATAGAGTCAATCTATCTTATAAGTGCCTTTTATTTTGTGTTTTGTACCAATAAAATCATGTTTACGTCTAGAATCAAGTACCTAGTCTTTGCCAAGTTGTTCCAAGTTTATTATATTAATCATCATCATCTTTTGTTTCAAGTCTAGATTTTGATGCCATGTTTGGCTAAAAGTCCTAGAAAAACCTATTTGAGCCTAGATTTTGACTCCACATTTGGACAAAATACCTAACAACATTTCCCTTTCCTATTTTAGACTTTTTTGGAACATGTTTAGACATTAGAGTTTGGCATCTTGTGTTTAGGTCATTTTACTTGACCTTGTTTGTGTCAAATACTTAACATTAGACTTTTAACATTATACTATTTTTACCAAGTCTTTGCATATACTTTTTGGAGATTAAAATCCACTCCCAACAAAGTTATAAAGTTTTAACCTCTTTTTATTTTAAAACATAAATTTTCAAAGTTTTTAGAACTCTAATCCATCTTGTTGTGAAACATTTGTCATAAATTTGACCATAGCTCACTATACACGTAGTGAAATTATGTACAATCTAGGATATGGAAATGTTAGTACATAGGAAGAATTTATTCAAGACCCTTATGGAGAGGATGTTATTTTGGAGATAGATTCTTAACCACCATATAACACTCAAATAGGGGAATAAAATCAATATCCTTTAGCCAAGGATGTTATTTAGAAACTTTATCATTTGTGTTGTTTGATAGAGTTAATCTATCTTATAAGTGCCTTTTATTTTGTGTTTTGTACCAATAAAATCATGTTTATGTCTAGAATCAAGTACCTAGTCTTTGCCAAGTTGTTCCAAGTTTATTATATTAATCATCATCATCTTTTGTTTCAAGTCTAGATTTTGATGCCATGTTTGGCTAAAAGTCCTAGAAAAACCTATTTGAGCATAGATTTTGACTCCACATTTGGACAAAATACCTAACAACATTTCCCTTTCCTATTTTATGCTTATTTGGAACATGTTTAGACATTAGAGTTTTGCATCTTGTGTTTAGGTCATTTTACTTGACCTTGTTTGTGTCAAATACTTAACATTAGACTTTTGACATTATACTATTTTTACCAAGTCTTTGCATATACTTTTTGGAGATTAAAATCCACTCCCAACCAAGTTATAAATTTTTAACCTCTTTTTATTTTCAAACATAACTTTTCAAAGTTTTTATAACTCTAATCCATCTTGTTGTGAAATATTTGTCATAAATTTGACCATGGCTCACTATACACGTAGTGAAACTATGTACAATCTAGGATATGGAAATTTTAGTACATAGGAAGAATTTATTAAAGACCCTTATGGAGAGGATGTTATTTGGGAGATATATTATTAACCACCATTTAACACTCAAATAGGGGAATAAAATCAATATCCTTTAGCCAAGGATGTTATTTAGAAACTTTATCATTTGTGTTGTTTGATAGAGTCAATCTATCTTATAAGTGCCTTTTATTTTGTGTTTTGTACCAATAAAATCATGTTTATGTCTATAATCAAGTACTTAGTCTTTGCCAAGTTGTTCCAAGTTTATTATATTAATCATCATCATCATCTTTTGTTTCAAGTCTAGATTTTGATGCCATGTTTGGCTAAAAGTCCTAGAAAAACCTATTTGATCTTAGATTTTGACTCCACATTTGGAAAAAATACCTAACAACATTTCCCTTTCCTATTTTAGACTTATTTGGAACACATTTAGACATTAGAGTTTGGCATCTTGTGTTTAGGTCATTTTACTTGACCTTGTTTGTGTCAAATACTTAACATTAGACTTGTGACATTATACTATTTTTACCAAGTCTTTGCATATACTTTTTGGAGATTAAAATCCACTCCCAACCAAGTTATAAAGTTTTGACCTCTTTTTATTTTCAAACATAAATTTTCAAAGTTTTTAGAACTCTAATCCATCTTGTTGTGAAACATTTGTCATAAATTTGACCATGGCTCACTATACACATAGTGAAACTATGTACAATCTAGGATATGGAAATGTTAGTGCATAGGAAGAATTTATTCAAGACCCTTATGGAAAGGATGTTATTTTGGAGATAGATTCTTAACCACCATATAACACTCAAATAGGGGAATAAAATCAATATCCTTTAGCCAATTATTTTCTTATTATGCCTCCTTACATGGAGCAAGACCAAGAAAAAATGGATCAATATTTGTCTATTATACTTACAGTTGTATAAAATGTTGAAAAACCACCTTATTTTGGAATAATGCCATAAAACTATGAGTTAGGGCATGGCAATGTGCAAAATCTATCAAGAGGGCCTTATAACATGTCTTATCAGAATAATGATCAAGCCTCTTCTAGCGATCCTAATACCATAGTACCAATACCATATCAATATCCTCGTATGCTTGTCACATAAAGAGGTCTCATATAGGACCAATATATTCAAATTAAAATATAATACCAGACATATTGAGACCTAACACATAACTTTAATTAGATGACCATGCCAAAAAAGCCTCTTATTGATTTAGCTCCTTCAATAGGAGTTTTATTTGAGTTGACAGATTAATGAAATAAGATTTTACACCCAATTATGAAAAACACTTTGATTGAGAACATTTTTAATACCCAAAATATCAAATAAGTGTCTTCTACTTCTACATTAAATAGTGAGCAAAACATAGTGGACAATATGCCAGTAACATCTAATTTAAACCAAAATGGTGTTTACACACAAACAAGTAGCCAACAATAAAATATACCTTTAAATATAAACATTAGTGGTTCATAAACTCAAGGAGTAGGAGTTTTTATGTCCTAACCTCAACCAACTACTACTAATCCTCAACTAACTACTTCTTCTAGCACCCAACAATAAAGATTAAGTAGTCAACCAACTACCTATGTTGTGCCAGAATAAAATGTGATGTATCTTACTCTACCCCAATAGGTGATGAGTAGTATTCCAAAAAAATAGTTATAATCTAGTGTACCCATGTATTAGAGGCAAAAAATATTACCACCTTAATATAGGGTAACTAATGTTCCACCTCACTAGGTAGCAGTGAACATACCTCTTCAGTCATAGTCCAATATGCTAATCCAAAACCAAATGATGTCTAGCCAATAACATATAAATATTGGTCAGTGACATATGCCCAATATCTAACATTCATCCACTTACCAATAGGTATTTTTACAACTAAGAGGTTCAATGTTCCTCAAATACCTATTAAGCAATAGGTGCCTTTCATACAAAATATACCACAAGTTCAAAGACAAGGTCTTGGTTCACAAGTTCCCCCTCAACAACAAGGTTTGATTAGTTGATGATATGTCCCTTGTTTAACCTCAATAGGCACAACATTATCATACACCACCATCCTAACCTCAATATTCCAAACATCAGGCCTACATACCCAATCCCAAATGGAATATTGCACCATAGTATATGTAATTTTAGCAATCATACCCTAATCCATACATGTATATTCTTGGTCATTCCCTAGCCAATCAAACATTCCCTAACAAATACCTTGATCATACCTCAATCAAATTAATTTTCTTGTGACTACTTAATCATCACCTTAGGCCAATGTTCCCATAAGTTTTCTCAAATAAGAGATATAACAAATGAAGGATGTAATTATCATCATTCAAGTAAGGAAATAGACCAAAAATTTTAAGTTGGATGATGTGTGGTATTACCCTTTCAACATGGAGTACTTGAAAATAACATTTCCTCTACGATATGAACCACCAAAATTTTATAAATACAAGGGGAAAGGTGACCCCAAGGCCCACTTGATAGAATTCTTTATCACATGCCAACTAATGGCCTATAGTGACATATACCTATTGTTGTTGTTTCCAAGAAGTTTAGCTAAACAAGTTCATACAACACTTCTCTTACAATCTTGAACATGATATTTCATTGGTAGACTTAACAAAAGAAAAATAGAAACTAAGTGAAAGCTTCAGAAACTATTTGCAATGATGGAGAACTATTGCAAGCTAATTTACCCATAGTCTACCAGATAAGCAACTAGCCATTATGTTTACCAAAAATCTACATTGTGAGATATCATACTATCTGGAGTTGTAGTGTGAACATACATTTAAAAAAATCATTGAAAAAGTTTTAGTGATCTAATGGGCCCTTATTAATAAAGGGGTCATTAAACTAACCTCATCAAATCAGAACAATAGCCAAAACCAAAACTAGAAACTAGAATAGTGGCCAAAATCAACATCCAATCCAAGTACAAATGTCTCAATAAAAATATGAAAATAAGAATGATAGACTTAAGAAATTCAATTGAAATAAGAATTTTGTAGGAAATAGAGTAATAGAGTCATGACATGTCCAAATGGTGCAAACATCATCTACTCTACCCATGCCACCTTTCCATATTACTCCTAATTAACAACCTCTTCAAAAAATGTAGTACATGCAACAAGTATAATAACCCAAACTAATGCCATAAATATAATAAATGTAACTAATGCATATGCCTTTACCCTTCTCCAAAGAGAAATATGCCTACTCATCATGATTTTACTAACCTTGGAGAGCTTATAGAATCAATATTTTGTAAACTCATAGTAGCAAACTTGATTAAATGGCTTATTCAAAAAACATAGATTTGTGAGGGTGTTGACATGTTAGACTAGTATAGGCTGAAATAATTTTGTAATTTTCATTGGGTTAATGGCCATAATTTGTATCATTGTGTGCAAATTAGACATGTAATTCATAACATGTTAGAACATGGAGAGATCACATTAGATCATGGAGCTTCCACCTCCAATCAGACCATTGACATTTATTAGAATCATTTTCCCCAACATAATAACCAACAATAAGAATAACAACAACAACTAGTACAACATCAACAACAATAGTATTAACAACCAAAGCTAAACCAATAGACTCAATAGAACCAATAACATAAAAATAATGGACAAAACCAAGGTCAAAATAATGATAACCAATAGACCTATCATGTAATCACACATGACTATAATGCAATTCTAGTCCATATTATAAGAGGTCACATTAACACCATTTTCATTAATCCTAGACCAAGTACCAATCAGACAAGACCATTTCTAATCATACCAAATTAAAAAAACCATTAATCTATTCTTGACTTGGGACCACACATTGAGACTTATCCTATCTGGTGAACAAGTACCCTTCCACCATCATTTTTTAACAACATGGTCCTATATTTAATCCTAATTGTGTAATCACAACTCGATGGTTAAAGATTACCATACTAGGCCCAAAACCATATACCACTTCACCCATCATCCAACCATCCATTCTACCTCAAAATAATCCATTTACCATTATCCAAGAAAATATGTTTAATATTGTGGAATAATTATAAAAGACACCATCATAAATCTCCATTTTATATTTTTTACGTATGTCAACCATCCACAAAAACATCTTGATAGAGTTCCTTCATTAATCCATAGTTTCAAATGACATATCTCCTGACAAATTTCAAGCTTTATTTGGACACATAGCTCCAACCCAACAAGTAACCTTCAACCAAAGTAATATGTCATCTCTTAGCCCACTACATAATAATCCATTGTACATCAATGTTTACATAAAGAGGCACAAAGTGAAACATGTCCTCATAGATAATGGATTAGGTCTAAACGTAGTGTCTCTAAAGCTCATCAAGCTTCTTGGGTACACCTAAGTAGATCTCCAAGCAAAAATAATCACCACCAAAGCCTATAATAATGAAGAACAAGAATCACAAGGCATCATTAGTTTGCCAATTATCATTGGACCTTTGGCCCATGATGCACTTTACCATGTGTTAGATCTTGATTTATCATACAATATGATTTTGGGTAGACCTTGGTTACATGAGATTCATATAGTCCCATCGATACTACACCAATGTATCAATTTCTCCCATTCAGGGATGGAGATTAGTATTCTAGGAGATTTACATCCATATGAGAATTACAAACATCTAGAGGCTGAGTTTAAGAACTATAATTACTATTTATACATGAATCTAGTTTCCAAGCAAGACAAAGGAAAACAATACTTATTGATTTGATAGAGGCCAACTACATTGACCCTAATACCCTTGATTCCCTCTCCCATATGTTGCCTTTTGATATGTCCAATAATTATACTATTTCAAATAATGGCCCAAGAGAATACTTGACCCATTACACCTTTCACATTATAAAGCTTCTACAGAACCCCAAGTCCTTTGGAAGACCAAAATCCAAACCACTCATGCAATGGTCATGAAAAGGCAAAGGCCAAATGCATAGTCTAACACCCATCATGTTCATACTAACATCTAACCAAGGATAAGACCCTCTCAAAGGTGATGAATCATAGTTGTATAATGATAAATTGATTGATTGTTACAAAAACTCCAAGTATCCCATTCCTAATCAGATCATGGAGAACCAAGACTATGAAGGAGGAGGTCTCAAGCCAAATCAATAGAGAACACTTAAGCCAATTTATATGACTAAGTACAAAGGAACATATGGACTTGAATTTAAACTGCCTAGGGGTGACCCCATGTATCTTATTCAAGTTTCATCACCAACAACTAGTGACGATGATGCTGGTAGCAAATCATAGTTTGATCATAACCAATTTGATGACTTAACCTAAACTAATCTATTTGATAATAACACCATTTGTACCCTTCAACTAGTCATTCTCCATAATCTATTACCATTATATTATCCCCAACTGATAGATTAGGGCTAACAAAAATACAATGTGTCAGTTGATGATTTTTAGAATGATAAGGCCTTTTGTAATTTTATAGGCCTTAGGGATAATTTTCCATTGGGAGATCACAAATTAATATTCTCAATCAAGTTATATCTTAAATTATATTTTGGAGAGCGGATAAACACCCTTAGCCAAAAACAAATCAATAAAACATTGTGGTCCCAAAGTGAAAACCTCTTTGAGGTACTTTTTGACCAAGGAAAAAGTAAAGATAAAGGCCAATCTAGAGGTGAAAACCTATTTTAGGTGCCATTAGATGGGGGTGTTCAACATTTTTCAATTATAGACCAGGAGACCACCAATGATGAACTTTTCTATAAGTTTGAGTTTAGTCTTGAAGAAGAACAAGCTTTTGATCAAATCATCCAAGATACCAATGACAATGAACTTGTTTATGGATCTGAATTTAATCTTAAAGAACAATGGGCATTTGATCACATCATTTAGGAGTTTATAATAAATTTTTTTATATAGACATCCCTCCCCTTAGAGGATTTTGATTCATCATGTCTAGGAGAACTTGAAGAACTAGTCCTAACAAAGGACTCTAATATAGCTAAATAGTTCAAATCTTTACCCATTATTCTTAAATATGGTTTGACCCTTCTAGTGGAAAACACAATAGAGGTAAATATAAGGCATCTAGATGACCCAAAGTGGATTAAATTAGGTACATCACTCACTAAAGAGGAGCGTGAAGTCCTTATAACCCTTTTGAGGGAATTTGTAGATATATTTGCCTGGGCATATTCTAATATGCCTAGTTTGGACCCTGGCTTGGTTGTTTACCACCTTGTGGTACATCTTGATACTAAACTAGTGAAACAAAAGTTACACAAAATTCATTACTATATTAGTAAATAAAGATTTTAAAAAGATCTTGGAAGTGAGATATATTAGGCCAATTGACTATTCTAAATGGATTTCCAATGTAGTGCTAGTTAGTAAAAATCCAGAAGGAATCAAAATCTATACTGATTTCAGAGACATTAACAAACCTTTCCCAAAGGATGAATTTCCATTTCCAAACATTGACATGATAGTCAACTCCATAACAAGTTATGAGATTCTTTCACTGATGGATGGTTTCTTAGGCTACAATCATATCAAAATCACGCTAGAAGACCAACATAAAATAGCATTCACCACTATGTGGGGAATATTCTATTATCAGGTTATGACATTTGGTCTCAATTATTTAGGTGCCACCTATCAAATATCCATGACAGTCATATTTCATGATATGATGCATGACATTATTGAAGGCTACATTGACAATATACTAGGCAAATCAAAAACTAGGGCCAATCATCCAACAACGTTGAGGAGGATATTTGAGTGACTACATGAATACAAAGTTAGGCTTAACCCTAAAAAGTGTGTTTTTAGCATCATATCAGGTAAATTTCTTGGATTTATTGTGTCTTTATTAGGAGAAGAAAACTGGATAAGAAAGTTGCACAAGATATTCCTTTAGATATTCATGCATTGTATATATAATTTTTGGCTTGTGTATTTTATCTTATCTTTTCAGCTTGTGTAAGGATAGAAAATGAATAGTCTCCTCATTTTGGTACCATCAAATAGAAAATAATATAAAGATTTAGGAATTGGAATGACTATAAATATGTACGCTTTTATGAATAAGTTGATGACCCCTTTATTGAGATCAATATATGTTATCTAGTTCATGGTTACCTATTGAATTTTTTGTGTTTATCCTTGATTTATGTTATCATGTTTAATTTTAAGGTTTAATCTATCTTAAAAGTAGTCTAAATGTTTTGTACATCTAAAGAACTCTTTGGTTAATCTAGTTCCTTGTGAGCACACATCATTAATCTTTGTTATGCTTATATTAACTACTAATTCACTACTCTTCCCTACATAAACTAAAAAAAAATAGCTATCCTTATCCTTAACATGTTATATTGAAACAAGAACCTCTACTAAAATTGGTGTGGTGAGCATGAAAACACTCCTTCCAAGGAAGAACTATGCTAATATGGTTATCAAGACAACAAGATATTGAAACCTTGTTAGACCAAAAAATATGGCACTTCGTAGAATAAGAATCCAAAAGGATGAGCCTCACTGCAAGTCAAATCATCTAGGAACATATATATGACAAAATATATGAGATTTTATAGTTTGAGCTACACAAACTTCTAGCTAATTGTTGATAAGACTCAATTACTACTATTTCCATCCTAGAATGGGAGAAACCATTACTTGGACTAAAGAAAAGATAGACCAATTGATGAAACTAGAAACTGATTGGACAAGAACGATAGATTACTAGGTTAAAACCACTATAGATAGATACACTACTAAGTTCATAATTCAAAGATATATAGCATTTGAGGCTACATAGGACCACTTTTTTTAAGGAATTAAAGGGGAATTTTATAATGACTACCTCTTCTATTGAAAATATTGGTGATGGAAAAGGCTATGGTGCCTATCCCTGCCAGTATGGAGTAGTCACTTCTAGTATATGGGGATGTATGCACATGATGGTGAATGATGGATAGATGAGTGAGTATAGATTGATCTTGAATCTAGAATGGAGACACGAGGGAATACAAGTAAGAAGAAAACTCTAGATTTAGAAAATGAACTATGACAATAGAGTAGATGGAATAAATAGATGGATACCCAAGTAGCTATGAATAGAAGTAAGAATAACAGTAGAGTACTTGATGAACGAGTGTGTAGAAGTAATGAGTAAGATGATAAGTGAATGTTGAATAAATATAATGATTATGGATTCCAATAGAAAGAGTGAGAAGAAGAAGAGTGAGTAGAATAAGAGATGTGTGAGGAACAAGATGAGAGTAGTTTTAGAGTAGAATGAATGGAAAATAGTAGTAGTGCATAGTTATAATAAAG
Source organism: Torreya grandis (assembly GCA_037957365.1). Lineage (NCBI taxonomy): Eukaryota > Viridiplantae > Streptophyta > Pinopsida > Cupressales > Taxaceae > Torreya > Torreya grandis. Next base: position 1,501,971 of record JARHVA010000942.1, on the reverse strand, counting down.
GGTATCAACAAAAGAAGAATAATTACAAATAGAAACATAACTTAGTCATAGGTTAATTATAGTCTCAAGCATAATAGAGAAAGAAGTCATTAGAAAATATTATTCACCAAAAGTGTACGTGTCCCCATAGCCCAATCTTATATATCTTAGTAGAAGTTTCCAGCAAGCCAAGTAAGGGGAGAAGAGTTTTGAAAAATAATTTTTAGAGAACTTGAATTACTGGGGAACAAAAATCCAAACAAATTCAATAAGGATATCTTTGAAGTATATCAAAATAGGTGAAGTTGAAAAAAAATAGCAAGGAAGTGTAGACAAGTAGAGTGTGCATGAAAATTCTTCTGGCGCATAGAGTAGTATGTAGGTAGGAACACCTAGGCCATAGTCACCTCAAATATCAAGTATGTAGAAGACTCCATCCATACTAGCCACTATGATGAACCAGTCAAAAGGATTCTTAAATCTAACCATTTATGATGGGTTTATGGACCGTGAATAATACATGTTAACTTGAAAAATGAAGTGGCAAGTTAAGGGTCTCACTATTGAAAACTTAAAAAAATGTAAATTATTAGGGGATCAAGCTAGGAGATTGTTGTAATTCATATACAAAATATATCTCCAAAATGCAGGTCTAAAGATGTCTAGGACTGGCTAATTATAGAATTTAAGATTAAGAAATGCACTATCTAGACAATATAGGACTTGAAAGAGTCCAGGAAAAAGTCTAGAGAGCTAGTTTGTGACTATGATCATAGATTTTTGGATGTAATGAACAAATTAGAGTTCAATTTAAAATATAAAGAGAAATCATCATGGTTTGTTGAAGGATTATGAGGTAGGATTCAATTTGCCACTCCACAAACTCAATATGAGACAAAAATAGATGCCATAGCTATTGCAATACATGTTAAATAAATTGAAGACTATGGTGAAACTCCTATATATAACTTCAAATTTTAAAATACATTATAGAATTTCATGAAAAATATGGAGTAGTATCATGAAATAGAAAAGCCTAAATTGAACCTATGGTGCACAAAGTGTAGAAAAGGACACCACCAGAATGATTAACCTAAAGTAAAGATGGAATTTTACAAACTTTATTGAGTAGTAGGGTATGCTATGATATAATTCCACCTATTACAATAATATATCAAAATGCCTCAAAATCTATACTATAATTTTTGAAAATAAACTACCCATAATGAGAAGAATTGTAGAACTCTAGAGGAACTTAAAGAGGGAATATCCAAAAATGTGTTTGTCATTACAATGGAACAAATTTCCTTAGTGAAGTAAATAATTCTAGGCCTAAATTTTTCTAATAATTATGCAACCCAAATAGGTCTATAATGTATTTTGATTTTACCACAATACTAGCCTCATAGTTTGGTTGGATGGACTCCTTCAAATATTATGGACACCCCCATACCCTCAACATCAATATCCAACATCTTAGAGTTCACCTATAACACAACCACAACAATCAAATTGGAATCCACTAGCTATGTAACAATAGTTTAGTATGGGATACAATAATCAATAGTATCAATAATGGAATTTTGTGCAGCCACAAAGGGGATACCAAGGAAGATATTAATCTAATAGGGGAGGAAGTCATGGCAGATATAGAGGATGATACCAAGGTGGCTAAGGAAATAACTATCAACAGTCTTCTCTACAATTCTACCTATATGGAGAGTATAATCACATTCAAAGAAACTATCCAATGAATTTGAAGAGACAATCATATTATGCATACTATAGAGTCTTTGATCAACATGATACAGAAGATTGTCCTATTTTAGAAAATTAGAGGAAGGACAAAACTATCTAAAATGTAAGCATGGTAAGTGTAAAACCTAAATAAAATACCTTTTTAAACATTGTGACATGATAATAACATGTAGAAAAAGGACTACCTACACTTGAGATGTCTCAAGATCAGGGTATCAAAAAGGTTAGACAAGACAAATACCTAGATCTAGCCATAGAAAAGAGTCTTATAAACAAAGTTTCATAGTTGTTAAAAAGCATTCAATAATAGGAAACTACTAATGGTGATTCTACATCCATCAATGTACAAATGTATGGTCAAATTTTGTGCATCATATGACAAGATGGAGTTGTCACTATGCTAACATATTTACTAAAACTCCTGAGTACTCTGCATAATGATGACATATTTTACAACATTAAAAACCTATTACATAATCTTTTGGAATGTGCATAACATGGTTAGCAAAAGATATAAAAGCTAGTTTGGTACATCAAGATGAAGAAACCATGGGATATCGATGCATGGATTGATATCAAAGTTGAAAGATATGAAATTCTAAATGCTATTTTTGGTTTTACTAGTATAGTAAATATTATTCTCAGATCCACATGAGAAGCTATTGGATGACCAACCCTTAGCTACAACCTAATAAATCTAAGACTGGCTAACTATGGGAAATTTGAGCCTATTGGTTGATTAGAGGATGTTGAAATCAAAGTCATATATTTATCTTTATGAGGAGACTTTGAGGTCATAGACATGAGGATTATGATAACACACTATTCTTCCCTAATAGGAAATAAATGGGTGTATGACACTTGGAGGACTATCAATATAGTACTCAACCATCTTGAGGCATATCAAGGTGATAATGTTTTGGTCATTCCCCTCAATAGAGTGCATAAACCATATATAATCCCTATTGAACTAGACTCTCCACATGTTCCATAAGAAACTAGCTAGATGAAGGTTAATACACAAGAAAATCCTAATGCTCTATACACAACATAATGCAATTTCCTCTACCAATAATCCAAACCCTAAGTGCATTTGATGTTTACCAAGAAATTAAATGTAGTAGAAAAATAGAGACTAAAAAAAGAAGCTATGCAACCAATTGTAAATTAGTTCATCAATGAAGACTGTGCATCCATGTCTATAAAAATACCCACTTTCTCAAAATTTGATTTCCTATACCAAGTTGATGATCACATGCAGAACTACATAAAACCAATAAGAGAAGGCATAGTAATCAAGGAAGTAGCTTCTTCTATTAATGGTGATTTAGATATACATCTCCTTAACGAAGCCCATGATGACCATGAACTTAGGCCCACGAGGATGCTCTTTTCACATGAACACTAACTACTTGTATATTATGCAACAGAGAACATCAATGATTGTATTCTATGACTACAAGTCCATATTCTAACTATCAATCCATGGGTTAGCACACTAGACTATGCTTTAAAGGGAGTTGATATAACTTGGTGGGAAACCTATCAAAATAATAAATTGGAGTGGGATGATGCCTATGAAATCATGATTAGTATATTTCATCTCCCATAATTCATCTACACTAACTAGCCATTTTTTCAAGAAGGAGAGTGCCCTAAGATTCATGTACATAAATGTGTTGAAATTTGAAATGCATAACATGTGCCACCTAAGTATTGGGTTCATCTTTTTCACTACACACTAGCTCCACTACCTATAACATGGTATATGCACCAGGAGCATAGGAGAGAAACTAAACATTGCGCATAGGTGTAGAGTGACTTCATACAAACTTTTATTTTTGAAGATGAAAAACTATTAATACATAATAAACTTAAGAAAATCAATTAATTTATATGCCATGGGTGCATGAAAGATATGAACACCATAATAGAATCAACTTTGTAAAAAATGTAGATTTTGATCTTAATTCTACACTTTAAAGGTATAAAGCTGTTAGGACTGAAGAACAAGACTTGATGCAGCCTTGTCACTAAATCCAAGATGAGGTAGATGATGATGAAGGCTTTGATTCTAATGCAGATTTAGATTTTAATGATTTATTTGGACCTAATTAGCCTATAAAACCACTTAAGGACACTAGCACAGTGCTAACTAAAGAAGATAGGCTACATAGCATCTAGATTCTAAAGAAGGAAGGGTAAAGGAAGATCCAAGAATCAGTAGATGATGAAAAATGCAACCTATATCATCAGCTTCTCAAGAAACATATCGCTAACATTAGAACAAAGGAGATTCCAAAAATGGCAAGTATAGGTGACTATTAGATAGAGACCAAGATTTTAGAATCCCTATAACTTATGAGGGACTACAAAGATGTATTCCCCACTAAGTTCTTAGAGGTATGAGGAGTCAACCCATCTCTTGATAAGATTCAAATTGAATTAAAAGAGTGCACATGTCCAATTAAGAAGTGGCCATATAAACTCAACCCTAATATGAAACTAAAGGTAAAAGTAGAACCAGATAGGAAATAAGATGCAAGGATAATCTATCTAGTAGAAAAAGTTGATTGGGTAAGCCCAATGGTAGTACAACCTAAGAAAATAGGATAAATTAGGGTATATGGAGACTACCTCATTCTTAATGATGTCTACGTAAATGATCCATTAACCATACCATTTATAGATGAAATTCTAGAGTCTATCATAGGCCATAAAGTATATTCCTTTATAGATGGGTTTAGTGGATACCATTAAATTTTGATTGCAGAGGAGGATAGAGCCAAAATGACGTTTGCAATAGAGTGGGGTTCTTTTGTATACAAAGTCATGCCATTTGGTTTAAAGAATGCACCTATAGTATTCTTGCGTGTAGTAGTCACAACATTCAAAGATTTCATCCATGATTTCTTTTAAGTTTATTTAGATGATTGGGTAGTCCTCTCCCTATTTAAAGAGCATTTATCCAAGTTGTGTTTGATGTTAGAATTATGTTGAGCTTTGTACATTGCTTTAAATTTGAATAAATGTCTATTATTTACACCTTTTGGTGTTTTACTTAGATATGTTGTTTGCAATGATGGCATTTTGGTGGATCAAGCTAAAATCATAGTAATCTTGATTATGCCACTACCTATTAGTTTTACTGAAGTGTGCTCCTTTCTCAAACATATAAGATACTACAAAAAAATTATCAAAGGCTATGCAACAATATCATCTCCACTAGAAACTTTACTATGCAATAATGCTAAGTTTTTATGGACATCTAAATGCCAAGTACCTTTCATTGAGCTCAAACAACAATTGGTCACTATGCCTATAATTTTTTTTCTAGATTAGATTAAACCATTTCATTCACATGTAAATTCTTTAGAAATCACAATTAGTGTAGTACTTGCACAGCCCAAAGATGGTGTGCTTGACCATCCCATTCACTTTGCTAGCAAAAAATTGTCTGATGTAGAGAAACATTATACAACCATAGAATGGGAAGCATTGGCCATTATGTTTCCACTATACAAATTATGGCACTATCTTTTTGTGATGCCATTTGAAGTTTTCATGGACCATCAAGATCTACACTACTTGGTCAACAAACCAATGCTAGAAAGATGAATATCTCACTAGTTGATATTGTTTCAATAATTTTAATTATGAATAAATGTAAAACTAGGTAGAGAAAATATGGGATCTGACCACCTTAGTCAAATTTTTAATGGTGGAGATCCAAAATAACTACAATAAGACTCACTTGATTCACACCTCTTCTATGTCACTATGATTCTCAAAATTTTTGAAGCTATTACTAACTTCCTTGAGAAAGGAATCTCCCTACACACATTTTAGAATGGGGGAAAAAGCATTTTGTGACTAGAGCACTACCATACAACATCATTAAAGGATTGTTATATCACTTGGGGAAAGATTAATTCCTATGAAAGGTTGTCATCAAACATGAATGTCCTCAGCTCTTAGAGGAAGATCATCAAGGACTCACAAGAGGACATTTCATAAGAGAGGCTATAATGAGAAAGATTCTACAGAGTGGACTATGGTGGCTAAATTTGTTTTAGGATGCATATAGAGTTGTATAACATTATGATGTCTACCAAGGTATGGGAAAACCACTCCAAAAAGATGAGATTCCATTTCAAACCCTCCTAATAGAGAATCCATTTGAACAGTGGGGTATTGACTTTGTACGACCAATCAACCCTCTAAGCAAGCACAAAAAGGCTAGATATATTATTACTGTGAGAAACTGTTTCACCAAATGGGTTGAAGCTACTACCACACCTAGCTACAGTGTGAAGGACACAAATTTTTTTTTTAATGAAAACATCATTACCAATTTTGAATGTTCGATCAAACTAGTCATTGATAGAGGAACACACTTCCTCAATAACACTATCAAAGCTTTGATGGAAGAGTTCATGATTGTATATCATAAAAGCACTACCTATCATCTACAGGAAAATGGATAGGCTGAATCTTCCAATAGGTACTAGGGAAAATGCTCAAAAAAATTTATGATGTTAAGAAGGGTGTTTGGGAAGATCACATTCCTATGATCTTATGGACATATCACACAAACTATAAAAGGGATATAGGATTTACATCATTTTAGTTGGTGTATGGTCTGGAAGTAGTCATGCCAATGGAGTATCTAGTACCTAGCCTATGCATCACTATGGTTATGCACTTAGACTTGAATATAATGGATGAATTTAGAAGAAGAGAGCATGAATGCTAAAAATACATAAATAAATTTAGAAAGCATGGCATAATGAGAAATTGTGACACAAGGAATTCTATAAGGAGCAGCTAGTTTTATTGTATGATAGCTAATTTAGAGCATTTCTAGACAAAATAAAAAAAATAAGATGTAAATTACCTTATATTATTCATGAATTAACACAAGGAATGGTAGTTTTAAGATATTTAAAAGGAACTATATTGCCATGGTGAGTAAATGGTTGTAGGCTTAAACCCTACCACCAATAGCTATTGATCTCATTCTATAAACTAAGCGGGTATTGAGTAACACCATGTAAATTAGGATTTCCCTATTTTGTTAAGTTTTTTATGTGTGTTTGTTTATAGATGATCTCAGTAAATGACATTTGTGAAGAACATAGACCAAGCATTACATTCACTAGGAGTGTACAGGAAAAGCCATGTGTACAGTCAGAGAAGTCAATGAGGAGAAACCAAAAAATATTAAGTTTTGGAAAGAAGTTGAAATATCATATCAATAAGATATCCTATAGATAATGGTCATTTACCAAAAATAAATGCAAATCCAAAGGTCAAAAAATGAGATCTTCCATAAAATTGGTGGCTAGTCAACATCAATAGCTCACACCCCTCATATGAACATCTATGGGCATAATATCATAACTCCACACATGCACTAATGACTAACTACTTTAATGGCTAGATTAAAAATTGATCTACCACATCTACCATTGCATTCAAAATTAATGGACAGCTAGATATGGCATTTATGTGGAAGTTAAGATGCATGAAATATAAAAAATAAGTTTCAAACTCCATGGTCACATTTCATACTGAGAAATTTTTTAAGAGATGCAACTATACAAATTTTAACCAATTCCATTGCATAGAACATTCAAAATCAATCAAAAATATTCTCACGCCACCATGAATATTATGCCATTGATTTAACCTATATCAAAAGCATAGAAGGAAGCCATGGGCATTGATATGTCACTTCAATACACAAAATACAATGATCAAGAGCCCTTTCAATACTTGTTCAAAGCTAAACAAAAGATCTTCTAGATGGACCCTATAGATGCTATGAAGCCACTTGTCCTCGTAGTTCCCCACATATTCCAAAATACAAATGTTAAACATTGCTCTGAATGCTAACCTTTGGTGACATGGGTGAAATTGTTCAAGTATTGCTTGGATGGTATAATGAGGGAGTAATATACTTGGGGCTGAATGAGATGATCATCATCAACACATAATATGTGCAAAGATTCCCTGTTGGCCTATAAGACCAAAATATTTCCTATTTTACTAGAAGTTTGGGACTAGTATGTGTGACAAAAGTAAGGGATCCTCATTAACGAGATATTAGATGAACTTATGCATCTTCTAAACCAATGCATCACTAGAGGTTTTTGGTAGACAACCAAATCTACCAAATAGATACCTAAGGGAGTTATGGGCATTATGTATAGGATGATCCTCTAAGGAAATTAATTCAACTAACTTAAGTATTCTGTATAATATCTGATAATAAACATTGACAAGTGACACAATACTCTAAATCAGACCTTCTAGTATCAATTTCTCATCCTCCTCCTTTGTTTCATGTAGTGGAAGCCACCCAAGGGAGAAGTGCATCTAGATATGGATTAATAGCTAGCATAGTAGTTTCATAACATCATATGGATATAGGAATGGAGAACCATCACACATGAGGGGAATTTAAAATCATAGAGGAGTGTTTGGATCTCATTACAACATACCCTCAATTCCCACTAGATGTCCTCCAATATCTTGAATAGCATGCCAATGTGAAAGAGACTTTTCATTATGATCCATGAGCTACTGCACTCACCCTTCAAACCACTTCTTTTTTATCACAATGGAGATGGTTTAGCCCAAGGTGACTAGATAGAAAGAGCATACAATAAGGTGAGTCTCCACTGTAATCCATACCACTAGGTGCAAACATTCCTATAGTGAAAAATTCAAAACTGACATCTAGTTCACAATAATAGATGGGGAAGTACAAAGTAGACCCTTATATGATGTCACCTCCTCCACCACATGTAGTACATCATGGGAATATAATCTGAAGGTGGCAAAAATTGTTGGGTCCTACAATCTCATGGAGATGAAAAATGATGTGTAGGAGATCTACCAAGTGATGTTGTTAGACATGGCTAGGGACTATTAAAATAAGGAAGAAGAAAAGGAGTTATTTTTTTAGAAGGTGGTACTAAGTAGTACCATTAGATCTTTTGTGGCATATAAGGTGTCCTCCCTAGAACAAGAGAAGGATCAAACAAAGGCTATAGAACTAAGAGCATGACTACACCCAAGGTAATTAAGACAATTTTGGCCTCTCAAGTTATCTCATGTCAAACCACAATAAGGGCCCTCATAATGTAACTTTTTAGCAATTGGTGGATGATGTGTGCACTTGGTAACCTAGGTTACAAAAATTGATACCACAACTTTGATTAATCTACTATAGGAGTACAAGGTATTATGGAAATCATAAAGCACACCAACTCACACGTAGTCTTTTAGATTGGAAGCAATAGTTTGATAATTCCCTATCCAACTTTAGTGTAAACTTCAATGTAGCCACCACAACCCACACACCTCAACTGGGAGGAAGAAGAGTGGAAGAAGAAATAGGAGGAAGAGGTGAAACAAAAGATGACATGTTATGCAATAAGCTAAGATAGAATTAGAAGCCATAGTGAAATAAGTACCAATCATGAAATAGTGACAAACTTAGTTGTTACAGCTTAGACTAAGAGGTGTTTGGCTCTAGGATGTCCCAATAGTCACTGCTCAGTGCACCACCTTTTTCCTTCTACTAGCCACCATACCATGCCAAGATCCTACAATGATGATGAACTTTGGCCACTCTTTCAGTCAAGTAGGAGGCATGATGTCTCTCAACTTTTGAAGAAATAATTGGAGGGAGCCACAACGTTCCAAGAATCCATTGCATATAAGGTGTCCTCCCTAGAACAAGAGAAGGATCAAACAAAGGCTAAGAATGTGGAACTAAGGGCATGACTACATGAAGCAACCAAGGTAATTGAAGATGCTTGCCTAATTTTGTCCTCTCAATTTATCAACAAACAAGTCATGTCATAAGCTAATGGCCCTCATAATGCAACTTTTTAGCAATTGGTGGATGACACAATTCGCTTGGTAACCTAGGTTACAATGTGAAAATTGATACCACAACTTTGATTAATCTACTATAGGATTACTATGATGAAAATCATATCCCTTCAAGCACACCAACTCACACGTAGTCTTTTGGATTGGAAGCAATAGTTTGACAATTCCCTATGTAAACTTCATGTAGCCACCACAGCCCACACACCTCAACTAGGAGGAAGAAGAGTGGAAGAAGAAATAAGAGGAAGAGGTGAAATAAAAGATGACTAAGGATGTTATGCAATAAGCTAATCTAGAAGTATAAGCCATAGTGAAAAAACAAGTACCAATCATGAAATAGTGACAAACTTAGTTTCTACAACTTAGACTAGGAGGTGTCTGGCTCTAGGATGTCCCAATAGTCACTGCTCAGTGCACCACCTTTTTCCTTCTACTAGCCACCATACCATGCCAAGATCCTACAATGATGATGACACTTTGGCCACTCTTTCAATCAATTAGGAGGCATCCTTGGATGTCTCTCATCTAATTTTGAAGAAATGATTGGAAGGAGCCACAATGTTCCAAGAATCCATTTCATATAAGGTGTCCTCCCTAGACAAGAGAAGGATCAAACAAAGGATAAGAATGTAGAACTAAGGACATGAATACATGAAGCAACCAAGGTAATTGAAGATGCTTGCCCAATTTTGGCCTCTCAAGTTATCAACAAACAAGTCATGTCAAACCAAAATAAGCTAATGGTCCTCATAATGCAACTTTTCAGCAATTCATGGATGACACAACAACTGTGTGCGCTTGGTAACCTAGGTTATAGTGTGAAAATTGATACCACAACTTTGATTAATCTAATATAGGATTACCAAGGTATGATGGAAATCATATCCCTTCAAGCACACCAACTCACACGTAATCTTTTGGATTGGAAGCAATAGTTTGACAATTCCCTATCCAACTCTAGTGTAAGCTTCAATGTAGCCACCACATCCCACACACCTCAACTGAATTGAATAATGAAACTGAACTTACTCTCCAAAAATCATTTAATGCTTGGGATAATTAGCATGATTGACTTCTAATCTAGAAATAAGACCTATGATATAGAGCATTTGTAGGGGAATAGGTAGAGAGACACACAAAAAAGTTAAAATAGTTGAGTACATAGATCCAAGTGAAGGTCACTAATGTAAGGGCCAAACTAAGTGATACTCAGAATGAATACTTAAAGGAACTCATCAAGATTTATTCACTAATGCATGTCTTGATTCACATGGTCTAGGAAGTCATGCTAGATTGGGATGCATTGAAGACTGACTTGGCTCCATTCTATAGCAAGGTGACTCTAATGGTCAATGTTCTTATATACATACCACCCTCTAAACTCCAATAAGTAATGGCACATTACATGACTACTCAGGTAGGGGTAGAGGATCCTACTAGCTAGCCTTCTTCCTTAAATACACCTCCATCTACCAGTTGAGTATTGCACACTGTACAAGTTTTTGAAAGAAAATTTTGTATAATTTTTGTATTGGGGATGATTAGTGAGACAAGCAGGGCTAGGATGGTTAAAAAACCATAAAAGGTGGCCACCTAATTATTCAAACCTATTTAAAACCCAAAATGGTGGTAGGTTAGTATGTTTCTTAGTTAAAAACCTGAAAGGGTGGCTAAGTAGTGTACAAGAGATGAAAACTGGAAACAACACCTTGAGTGATTACTGCAACTCTTGCTAGTTTACCAAAAATTTCAAGCTTCTACTCTCAACATATAGACAGATGAACCTATGATGTTTTCTTGGGATGAGATAAAATTTTAAGTTTGGGAAAGTGTTAGGAGAAGAAAAATAGATAAGAAAGCTATACAAGATATTCCTTTGGATATTCGTGCATTATATATATAATTATCAACTTATGTATTTTGTCATATCCTCTCAGCTTGTGTAAGGATAGAAAATGAACAGTCTCCTCATTTTGGCACCATCATATAGAAAATAATTTTAATAGTCAGGAACTAGAATGACTATAAATATGTACACTTATATGAATTAGTTGATGACCCCTTTACTGAGATCAATATATGCTATCTGGTTCATGGTTACCTATCGAATTTCTTATGTTTATCCTTATTTTGTGTTATTATGTTTAATGCTAAGGTTTAATCTATATTAAAAGTAATATGAATGTTCTATACATCTAAATAACTCTTTAGTTAATCTGGTTCCTTATGAGTGCACATCAGTTTTCTCTGTTATGCTTTTGTTAACTATTCATTCATTACTCTTCCCTATGCAAACTATAAAAACTTAGCTATCCTCATTCTTAGCATGTTCTATTGAAATAGGAACCTTTGCTAACAATCTTGCAAGGGCATAGAAGTTGATCCAGCCAAAGTATGAGCCATAAAAAAGATGCCACCAATGACCAATTTGAAGTAGCTTCATAGTTTGTAGGTCAAGATCCAATTTAGATGCTTCATTTCTGAATTGGCTGATAAGTACCACCCATTTACACACCTACTAAAAAAGGGTCTAACTTTTATTTGGGATGATAATTATCAGAAATCTTTTCAACAACTAAAGGACTATCTAGAGAATCCACCAGTTTTATTGCCTCCCATTCAGGGAAAGCCATTATTATTATTTCTATTAGCAATAGACAAAGCCCTAGGGGCACTTCTAGCTCAACATGATGACAATGGAAAAGAGCATGTAGTGTACTATCTAAGCTGTATATTGGTCATGTATGAGCACAATTATATGCCCATCAAAAAATCGTGTCTATCTATGGTCTTCATAGCTCAAAAAATATGACATTACATGTTGAAAAATAAGATCATGGTCATTTCAAAAGTAGATCTACTCAAGTATCTACTATCTAAAACAACCTTACAAGGCTGCATGGCCAAATAGATCATGCTTCTCATTGAATTTGAGATAGAATATGTGAACCAAAAAACCATCAAGGGGTAAGTTATTATAGATCAACTTGTTGAAGCACCCCTTGGAGATACAAAGCCACTCACATTTCAATTTCTTGATAAATCCATCATGACCATCATTGACACACCTTTTAAGGAGCAACACTAGAATATATATTTTGATGGTTCATTCATAGCACATAGATTAGGGGAAAGCCTTTTATTTATCATTCCATAAGGGGATATAATCCCTAAGTCATTCAGAATCAACTTTCTTTATACTAATAACATGGTTGAATATGAAGCACTCATGGCAGGGCTTTAATAGGCAATACAATGGAACATACATCATCTAAAGGTTTATGGTGATTCTTATTTAATCATCAATTAGGTTATAGACCACTTTTAGACTAAAGATGACAAGTTGGTTCCCTGAAAATCCATGGTTGACACTCTCAAATAGTAGATCACTGACATCTAGTTTGATACATATACCAAGGGTTGGTAATAGAATAATAGATACCATGGCTCATTAAAAATATGTTAGCACCAACACATAAACTTTTAACTATCACAATGATTTGTGATATTGTTGGTCTCAAATCTACTTGGTATTCTAACTTATATGCCTATTTACACAACCATGTTTTACTACCAAACTTCTCTAAAAAATAAACCAAAGCCTTCATCCACAATTCCCACCATTATACCTTCCTTAGGAAAACCCTATACCACCATAATTTTGATGAAACTTTACTTCATTATTTACCTTTGGTAGAATCTATACTAGCATTATGGGAAGTTCATGGAGTATGTGGATCCCACACCAATGGGGTTGTCTTTTCCAAAAAGCTCTTATGTACTAGTTATTATTGGCTAATGATGGATGTAGATGCAACTGCATGTGTAAAAAGATGTGATAAATGTTAACAACATGCCAATCTAATTCATCCCCCAACCAAGACTTTGAAACCAATGTTGATACCATGGATATTTTCTACATGGGGCCTCGATCTCATTGGGAAGATAAACCCCACCTCATCATATGGCCATAAATATATCCTTATTACCACTGAATAGTTTACTAAGTGGGTTGAAGCTATACCCATCATTTACATGACTAGAAATCAAATTTCCAAATTCATATTTAACCATATCATTTGATATTATGGTATCCCTTCTGACATTATATTTGATAATGATACATCATTCAAGAATAAGGATGTCAAAAATCTGTGTCGAGTACAAAATTACTCAATATTTTTCATGGAATATTACACTCAAGGTAATGGCTAAGATAAAGAATGAAATAAAACCATTATCAACATCCTTAAAAAATATTGTTAATGATGTCAGTCATGATTGGTACCTTCAAATATTCCATTCCCTCTAGGCATACCATACCAATCACCGCACCCTAACATGAGCCACTCCATACTCACTTGTTTTTGGTACTAAAGCCATTATTCCCATTAAGGTCAAGTTACCTTCATTATGCATCTCTTTCAAACATGTCCTAGAAAATGAAGACTATCAAGTAACTCTTTGGAGATAGCTATAGTTACTTGATTAAAAATGCATAGACATAGTCAACAACCTTAAAGCATATTAGAATTGACTCCATGTCCACTACAATTGGTGCATGAAACATAGACAATTTGTAACTTGGTGATATTATCCTTAAAAAAAACCAAAAGAATACCACAACTGAAAAGAAGCATAAAGGTAAGTTCAAGCCCAACTAGGTAGTTACTTTCATCATTATTTTTGACTATGGTGTAGGAGCATACAAGGTCACCACATCATATAGAGATGAACTTGATGAGCCTATGAACATTATACACCTCAAACAATAATACACTTGAGTGACTTGGTATATTGCCTATGACGGACCATTTTAAGTTGTACCATATTATCAATTTTTTTCTTTATACTATACCATTTATCCATCTTACCATCCTCTCATTCTACCATCTAATCATTCTACTAGCCTATCACTTTACCTATCACTTATTCATTCCACCATTCCATTCTATCAACTTAACATGTTTTGATCTATCCTATCCTAGCCCATTTGACCTTGGCTCATCCATTGGTTTCACATTTTTAGAACAAAGAATTAAATCATTTTTAGTATTTATTTCAAGCATTCTAAAGAAAGGCAACATTTTGAAGCAGTATGACAAATTTTTTGGAAGTTGCATCCTTAGTTTATAGTTTTATATATCAATTTTGTTTATGTGATCCTAATTATATCTACCTATAAGGGCAAATCGGTGTCTCACCATCTTGATACTAATTATAATCATCTATGGGTAGATTATTATCATTGATCTGATCTATTGTATCTTAGTTATAACTGCCTATAGGAAAATTAGGAGCAACATTGTTTACTATGCCTTGACATACCAGCTTGTCATTCTTATGTCATATTATGCCATCATACCAACTATGCCTATTTTTCTTAAATTAGGTGTTATACTAGTCAAATTCCTCTACTGTAAGGTGTAACTATTGTGACCTGGGGCCATTTTGGGACTATGTAAGTCATGATCAATATTTGTTGAGGTTAGTTCAGTCCCTTTTTCCATCATGCTCTTTCCATTTTGTGAGTAACTATTTCAATTTTAAATGCTCTTGCCATTTTTTGATCTTGGACCGTCTAGTATCTTTTCAATCTTGATTGAGTTGAGATACTCCAAAATTCCAAAAGCATTTAAAAACTATTTATAAAAACCAAAAACATTGATCACTTTTTTACCTTAAGGATTCTGGGAACCCTTACTAAGTCACAAAAAAACACTTGTCACTTAGTTTCACCATCCATTTTGGCCTTTTATCCCATGCTCTCACCATTTTGTGAGTTCATTCCTATTCTTCTATCACATCCATCTTTTTTGTTTTTTGATCATCGTTAATTTCTTCTATCCCATTTCCTAGGAGAACTACATTCCACCTAAATTTGTTATTGGATCATCATGTTCATGGAACTATGTAGGTAATACCTACTTGCCTAGTGGATATGTAGATAAGTCGACCACCCCCTTCCATTTTTTCTATTGCCCCACCATGTTTGTTTGTTAATTTGTCACCTATTTTCTAGGGGCAATGTTCATTGCATTATTTATATCATGTTGTTTTTACTAACACTATGACTACCATTTATTTGTTTTAGTTATTTATTTCTTTCTGTGTTTCTTTATTTTCCTATTTGTTTGATTTAAAGTATTGTTGCCTTGATTTAGTCTATATATGTTCATTATGAACTTATTATTGAATCCATCCATATTCATGCATCAACATTGTCATCATGGTTTTTATCATTGGTGCATTATTTTCACTTGAGTATTGGATCATAGGAGTCAGTCCTTATGCATATTTCAGCCAAGTCCTCATGGTATTGTATCATGATGTCTATCGTCACATGCTATAGAAAAAATTAGCTTTAAAAGGTCTACATAATAATGGTAGTAATGAAATCTCCTCGGCATTTAAAATAATCATGATCCAATCCAATCATATCCTAAATAGAGTAATTAAACAACAAAATAATTTCAACCCTTAATAGTTTAGACAAGTATGTCCCTATTATAAGGTTGTCCCAATTCATCTTTATCCTCTATATCGAGTTACCATCATTATATTTTCAATCACCAACCATCAATCTTGTTTTCCATAATCAAGGTCTAATGATTATAACTACCTATGGGAAAATCATTGCACACCATCCCACCTAAATTCGCAATTATTCTAACTACCTTTAGACAAATCATTGTGTTGTCACCAATATGAGGGTTAATTATTATAATCACCTTTGGGAAAATCATTCACTTTCCTCTACCCACCTAGGGCATTTTTGTCTAGTTTGTCTATCCTAACTAGGGTAACTCCATATTCTCAATGATTATAACCACCTTTAGTAAAATCATTGTGTTATCATACCATGTTTTCCATTATCAGGGTACAATGCTTATAACTGACTTTGGGAAAACCATTATACACCATCCCACTTACATTCTCAGTGATTTTGGCCAACTTTGGATAAAACATTGTGTTGTCACCCCATCATTTTTCATTTGTTTGGCCCACTCATTTTCTTCTTTTGAAGGACCATTTTCCAACCCATTTTACAACTTCTCCCTTAAGGGGGCACCCTAAAATTCATCTATTATCATTGAAGTCGTAAGCACATAGAACATTTTTATTCTTTGAGAATACATTACTATGCCTACATCTTGTAATGCCTTCCTAAACAAGGGAAAATTGTAGACATCTAAAATTGGCCATGAATCGATTTTTACTTGAATTTAGATTAATTCTTACTAACCTCTAAAAATCTAGCCTAATAATCTCTAAAAGTCTCAAAATTGGCTTCATAACATGCAATTAAATCAATTTGTCCCAAAAATCAATTAAATAGAATGAATGACCAAATCAATTAAATAAAATCTTGCACAAATATTCAAAATCCTAAATGAGATTAATTAAAATTCAAATACTAATCAAATATTAATTGAATTAATACATTATCAATTAAAGCAATTATCAAAAAATGAAATTAAAAAATCAATAAATATCCTAGGTTTTCATCATTAGCTTTTGTGAGTTGTCATTTTTGGAAAATGTCCACCCATGCTTATTTCGTGTTAATCATGACCATTTGAAACCTTTAAACCATACTAATGTTAACTAAGCCAACCAAATTTAGGATTTAACCCATTCCAAGTCATTTTAAATCCTATAAAATCAATCTTAGAGCTCTTCATTTAGAGAGATTAGAACATAGTAAACTTATAATGCAGGATTTGATTCATCAATCAAATGCATAGTGTTATAATGCCAAAATTGAGCCAAACCAAGAAATTTTCAATCAACATCAAGCCAAATATAATCCAATAATGGTTCTAAGAGGAGATGGAGATAGCCAAGCCCCAATGATGAAGACTTCCTGAGCACAATCTAATCAAGCCAACATACACATCATTTGGAGCATTCAAGGAAGGTAAGGAAAATTTATAAGTTTATTTACATTTTATTTGAGATTTGTCATTTTTTTTTTACCCAGCTCCCCATATGATATATGCATGGAGGTTTTAATATTTTTTAGTTTTTTTTTTCATTTTGATTTCATTATGAGACTAACACTTGATCTAACCTCCCCTCCATCATTAAATTCCTAGCATCACACATACTAGTTATTGTAGACAATTTTTGGAATACTTTAACTATACCTCAAGAAAGCATGCTTCTTATTATTATCTTAACACTTCACAAACCAGAGTTAAAAATATCCCCCTAACTCCACATACTCTCTTATTGAGTCAAAAAATGGAAGCCATTCTTAAAAACATCTCTAAATAGGCTACTTCTCTCCCTTTTGAACTTTATCCCTTTCTAAGGTCTCTCCCATTTTGGTAATAGGATCATAGAGTTTATGAAGCATCATACAAACATGCTCCCCTTAAATTCTTGCATACCTTATTTAAATGATTTTAGATACATATGAACACTCACCTTGTCCTTGATATGACTGATATAGATCAAACTCTTGATCACTCACTAGGCCATCACATTTTCTCTTAAGACTAATGAATCATCTAATTAGCTCCCCTTTTATCCTCAAAACTTATGCTCATGATATGATTCATCAATAATAATATACCATTCTCAATAACCTTCAATCATCTTGATACCAATACTACTTTTCAACACTAATCAAGTTATCAATTGTCAAAAACACATAACAACTTTTTTCATACCTCTCATATACCAATCAAATACATAAGCTTTCATCACACTCCCAGCTCTTGTCAACAACATTCAACTTGTCTCTATGTCCATATTGGTCTTGAAGACTAATCCATATCCCATATGTATCTAGACATAATCTTTTGCTAAAACTTGTATTCCATTCCATGACTCCTCATGAATTGATTTCTAGAATCAATGTGCATACTAACCAAAAATCCTTTCACCTTGTCATATACATACAAGCTATAAAGAAAACAAATCATACCTTGAAACATATACAAACTATAATCCTCCCAATATGAATCTTTATTTGACTACAACCTCATGTTTTTGCTGATATAAGATTGTCTCCATGGATACTAATGGAGTTACCCTTTTCCATAGGGCTCTTAAAACTCCATGAACTCAAGATATTTCCAGATCTCCAAACCACTTTCCTCAACTATATTACAATCATGAGACTGATAGTCCATCCTTAGAATCCACTTAGGCTTGACTAAAGCATTTGAATCATCCACCTTATCATCTTTCTTCTTCTCTTTGACTACCTTGTCAATACATGCAGATAAAAAGTGTTCTTAACATTCCTTCACTTCTGATCCTTGCTCTATCTTCATAAATAATCCATCTTGACTATTAGGCTCAATATGATTAGTATTAACTTCCTTTAGCTTCCATACAAATGTTTTACCCTTTTCATGCACTCTAGGAACTCCATATACCTTTTTAAGTCTTGAGGGCCTTCTAACTCTATTAGGAAATAATCTTTAAATGTGTCCCATATTATGATAATTGTAGAAAATAACATTTTTTTACATACCTATTGACTGATCACTCCTTCTCCCATATTCCCATGATAACACATTCCTTGAGACCATTCTACAATCACTTGCTCTATGACCAAAGTTATGAAAAGAAAAAAATAACCATTGAAAGAATTGAACTACCTCATTGTATTGGGTTACTTTATTGGTCTCTTCATGTTGACCTTCATGTTGGTACTCTTGACTTGCTAATGATCACTTTGAGTCTTAGATTTAAGAATTTTTGTATAGGTATTTGAGCTCTGATTCTCATTTTTCTCCTTTTGGTCTTTCTTGAACCCAAGACCTATTTTATCATGTGGAGGCCTTTAACTACTCAAAATATCACCAAGGACTTTAATACTCTTTTCAAATATTTGATGTGTCTTCAACTTGATTGTTACCTACTCTAATTATGCCTTCAAAGGCTCCATTTCTTTTTTTAACTTGATGCATTATTCCTCCTTAGTATTAATATTTGTAGTGACAATTTCAATCTGAGTTTCCAACTATTTTATGATCTCCTCATGTTCATTGGTGTTGTTTCTTAGTCTCTATTCAAATAGATTGACTTAATCCTAATAAATCTTAACCAATGACCTTAGTTTCTAATTATTTTTTATTTGAAACTTCAAATCCTCTAGGGCACTCACCAATTTTGCCTCAATGTTCACTTCAGCCTCTTCTTCATCTGATTTTTCATCATCCATAAGACTTTTCCATTTTCAACAACCCTCATAATATATTTCTATATCCATTAATAATTTTTCATTATTATCATGTTCATTACTATCATCATCACTATCATATGTACTTGTGTCACTTACATTAGATGAGTTAATGTCTTCTTTATTATAGAAACTTCTCTTGTTCTTGAATGACCCTTTCTTGCCTTTGTACTTTTTGAAACCTTTCTTGATTTTTTTAGGCTTATAGACCTTCTAATCATCACCATGATGTTCATCATGTTATTCATCATTATCATTATTATCCTTATTAGGACATTTAAAGGAAAAGTGACCAATCTTACCAAATTTAAAGCATTTGAATGGCAACTTGCCCTTATACTTTCCTGAACCTCTCCCTAGTTTTCTAAAAAAACATGGCTTCTATCTTGTCATCATCATTGTCTATGTCAACATCATCCTTGGCCTTATTACCTTATGATCTCTTAGTTTTGAATAAAACTTCCTTCTTGACAGGTCTTCCATCACTTATTCTCATTTCATAGGTATTCAAGATGCCATGAAGCTAATCCATCTATAATGTGATAAGATATTTGATCTCCTCTACTATAGACAATTTTGAATCAAATTTATAATTCAAGGATATTAGTAACTTTTGTACTAATTTTTATTCTTCTAAATTTTCTCCTAGACTTATGATGACATTTACTACTTCATCTAATCTCAATAGATAAGATGCAATGTTTTCATCCTCCTTCATACTAAAACTTTCAAACTAGCTTCGGTGAGTCTACAACTTTTCCAACTTAACTTTGGTGTCTCATTTATATATGGTCTATAAATTTTCCCAAATAATTTTTTCTATATCAAAATTCATGAACTTAAAAAAAATTGCTTCTAAAAGACCACACAGGATGGCATTCATTACCTTAGATTTATTCTCACTGGCCTTCTTTCATGTTGCATTAGTTGGTGGTGTAGAGGGTGGAGTGAATCCATCAACAATATATTTACATATGTCATAACCAAAATAAATTATATATGACTTCATTCTAATGCTTCAAAATTCATAATTAGTCACTTTGAAGATAAGAGCCTTATTAGTTGAGAAACATCCTTGTACTTGTTGACTAGACATGCTTGTGCTTCAAGGATCTCCTTCAAACTGTTAGGCCTAATTCAAAGGACCAAGATCTTATAATAATTTTTGGGAACATAATTATTGAGGGGGAGAGGTTAATTAATATTTAAAAAAAAAATTCAATCAATTACATCCACTTATCTATGAACTCTGAAAGTAACACAATGATCTAACAATGCATTAGGAACAAATCACATGAGAATGAAATAAGATAGCACATCAAATATGTGGGAAACCCTCATGGGGGATAAATCCCACTAAAAAAAATCTTGAAAAAAATATCTTATAATACAATGTATTAATTTTAGTTGAGCATGAACCCCAAATTTATCAAGTACCCACTTGACTTTAGTAAGCACTCACTTGCTAGGAGGATACAACCCCCTATGACTAAGAACTAACTTAGTAAAAGGAAAATTATGAAATAAAAAAGATAAAAGAAATATCTAAATACCTATTGAAAAATTAAAATTTCAATAAAAACCAATTCTACAATCTCTAATCTACAAGGAAGCTTCAACTCCCTCTTTGACCAAGCACCAACTTAGCCAATCACATTTCTTTCTTCTATTATTCCACTTAGATATCCATAATCTCTATCCAATATCATACATTGTGAACACATATTTGATACAAATATAATATCCTACCAATAATAAATGATCACTCTTTCAACTCTAATCCACTTGATCTCTCTCAAAACTGCCTATAGGCTTCTTCACTCAATTAACCCTCATCAAGATCAAATAGGTCATATGACCTTGATATTAAATTACAAAACACTTATATGATATTCATGAAATAATTATATATTATCTCAAATTTTTTAAAACATGTTTGCCAACCTATTTAGGCTTATTTATTTATCAATCCATTCACTTACTCTAAGCTTTCTTCAATAGGCCTAAAACTGCCTTGTATATATACCATTCCTTTTTTATATACCACTTAGTTAGCCACATACCCTTAACATATCAGGTTATACATATAATATGTCTTATTAAATATTAAAAAAATTATTAAAATTATCTTTTTACCCCTTTTGGTTTGCAATAACTCAATTTGGCCTTATATCTCTTTTAAGCCTCATGGAGACCTAATTGCAGTAGGTCTATCTCTTAACACCAAAACTTGATCCTCTTGGGCCCAGATGGATTTATACAAAAAGTGTTAAAAAAATTCAATAAATTATCATAATACCTCTAATAAACTCATCCATTCTTGTTTATACCTATATCTTTTATTTATACCATGAAACCTCTTTTCGGACAACCTGTCCTATTAGGCCTATGTACCTCAAAAGGTTTGTCTTGAAAAATGAAGATAAAACACACTTAATACACAAAAATATGATAAAAAAAGTATATATACACAATATAAATGAACTTATGGTCATTACCAAATTAATTATACACTTTCAATTATATCTTTAGGATCATCTCTGCAACTTACTCACTTAGAACTACCAATTTTCTTCAAAGACCAATCATGGTGACTTGGAACTCTAATACCTATGTATAAAATTTCAAATATTCATGATTAATTAAAAAAATTATATGAAATATTTATATCATACCTAAACACAAAAATCATTTGGTATAATATCAAAATATTGGTCTTTTAGACCAATATCATGACCTTATATCTCACAGACCAAACTGAACCAGATAGGTCATTTTGTGAACAACATTTCACCATATTCACTAAACTCCAAACTTATTTAAATAATGAGAATTTATTAAAAGTAATAAACATATATATGTAATTTTTTTCATCATTATATCATGAAAACACACTTTAAATCATCTTCTCACTACTACCTAGGGTTTATACTATTTACACCATTAGGTTTATCTATGACTGGCTAACTTGTATGACTAGTTTAGCATATTTAAAGGGTGAAACCTATCCAAAATCCTTCATGTTCATGAATTATTATTCTCTACCTTCATCTTCCATCCATTTTATTTCCTTGGCCAATGCAACTTTTGATTTCTACAATAAATTCTTCATAAACAAGCTTGTGTCTATGCATTTTCTCTCTCATCTGACTAACCACCACCACCTAGATGTAACTGGGAGATTTGAATACATTTTAAAATAGTTTTTATAGACATTTGAGATAATTTTGGGCTATTTTGATCAATATATTAAACATTAGGTATTTATTAGGGTTTTAAGGAGGTTTAACATAGGTTTTAGTGTTAATAATTGTTCATAAATGACTTCCCCTTAAATATAAAACCAATGACTATATATCTTATATAGGAACCTTCCCCATATATAATTAAAATATAAAGTTCCCATCAAGAGGTTACACATTCCAATTAACACTTGAAAGTCCTTCTCAGGTTTGAAAACCTTCATTATGTACACTTGAGAGACCTCAAAAACACTTACCATGCCTTTTAATACAAACCATGACCTCATACTTCATTATCACCCCTAATAAAAATTTAATTACAAAAATCCATTCTCTCCTTCAGATTTTCACCTTGAAATTTTGATCCTCATTCCTCATTTGGCTAGTTAGAGCTAAAGAATTGTCTATGTGTAGACCAAGATCGAAGGACCTACCTTCAAAGACTAAATTTAAAACATTTCTAAGTGCATCCACACATTATTATCATGATCACAAAAGATTCAAAACCTTTCACATGATTGAATTCACTCACCTCATCATGCCACCAGCTCATAACTCTACCATGTTATGACTAAGCTCAAGCTTCTAATGTAATTGACACCTTGACTTGTTTTTTCCATGTCATGACCTTTAAAAAACATCAAACAAGAAGACATAAGGCATCACAAAACACTGATATAATTTTACCAATCTCTTTCTAATGATAATGATCTTCCACATCCTCATATATACCTAAAACCACATAACCAAGATTCATATGACTTGGCATCTCTCTTTCATGCACATGAACACCTTTGACATCATGCTTGACATCAACCTTGACTTTCATGCAACCATAATACATTAGTTTACTTCAAACTATCTCTTTCCTTTAAATTCATCTTGTCACATAGATTACGCTTAAAATCTTCATATCATCAATATGCCATACTATGCACATGAATTCCTCTACACATTTATCTTCATAGGGTATGCTTCTTATGCAGACATTAGTTGTCTTAAAACACTCTTCCATGATCTATACCTTCTATGCTCACAACATTCATGACAACTCTAATGACCACACTCTTCTCTCTTATGACCATAATCTTTCATGTACCTTGTCATATCACATACTACCATCTCTCATTAGTTTGTTTTGACATCAATATTCACAAGATGCTTCTTGATATCAACCTTGACATAAAGTATCATTATGCCTTTACATGATACACCATTTTGACATTAATGATAATAACATGCCAACAACTATGACAAATAAGCTAGACATTTCACGTTTTTGAGTATTTAAATCCCTAATGGGGATGAATTTAGGAGATTTAGATGATTTTTTTATCTTAGAATGTGTCATTTGTTATAAATTGAATTGAATACCAATTTAGGCATGAAAGTGTCTAAAACTAAGTGTTTACAATAGGTAGACCTCAAATTATCCTCTATTAAGTAGTGTGCCATTCATATGGAAAAACACTATGATGTTGACTTCCTTGAATCATTTCAACATCTTTTACCTTCCTCCTTCTATAGGTTTCATGACTATTTGCACCATTATCAAGTACTCTTTAATTGAAGCTCTTATGCTCATAACATAGGGTTAGTATAGGTTGAGGTTAGATAGAGGCATGAGTTTAATATTTGGGAGCATTCCATTATTAATAACTAAAATGATAATTTTACACTTATTGTCTACATGAGTAATCCTTTTCAAGTATGCATGTATTTGTTGGAGGTACTTCCTGATCATAGCCAATGCCCTAACTACTTCCCCTAAAGTTATGAAGAGTTATACAAGGTCCTATTTATAAATAATTATTTAGGGAAGGTGCTCTTCACCTACACCTCAAGCACCCAAACATAATCCTTAATTTCCCCCATAATATTTTTGAACGTGTAATGAATGCATTGGATCAAAAACACTAGATCCTCAGCCACCCTGTCCTCCCTATTGAATGTTCTCACTTTAGTGAGGGATAAGATATTTTTCTTGGTATTTCATACCAATAGGTCTATTCAAGTTAATTTATGTGTGAGGATACTCCTCATATTCCTAAAGTTCTTATTGAACTCCCACTAAACCTATAGGTCACCGAACAAATTAATATTAGGATCTTGTGATCTTATGAAAACTCCTAGGGTAAAAGGGGGATAAGGTGGGGTGGTAGAGATAGAGGTGGAATGTGGATGAATAAGAGGAGGAAAATATTAAGTGGAGGGGAGGAAGGAAGATAGTAATGGAGGAGGTGGAGGTATGGAGGTGAAAAGGGGAAGGATAAATGGGGAAGCCCATGGAAACATCTAAGTAGGTCATTGGCTTTGGGTCAAATTAACTTGTGGGCTCATGGAACTAGGGAGAGGAGTGTTTAGAAGGAATAATTAAATTGTATGTTTAAATCCAAATCCTTTAACACTCAAGACAATGGAAAAAAGAGGCCTAAGAGGGACACAGAGAGTAAAAGAGGTTGAGGATCAAGTGTTACATTTCGCTTCTTCTTTTGCCTTTTATCAGATTAGCCTATATTGTAATAATAGAAGGATCAATGGTGATAATGCTAGCTAAGGATGACCATGGAGTTTGTATAATGATTGTAAGTGTTTTTAAAGTGGTTTTAGAAGATGGAATTATGTACATGGGTGCACTCATTTCTAGGGTCACCTAGATTTGAACTAGTGCATGCCTAATAGTAGCCACCTATTAGGCACTAGAAAATGGATGCATCAAGGGAAAAATAACTATAGCTCGTAAATACCAAAGGATTGCTATAGGGATCCATGCTAATGAAATGGGATAAGTGGGCAAAAGTTGAGATGAGATGATTTTGTACATAGTTAGTACCATAGGTACTTGAGGGAATTTTTGGGGATTGGAATAGGAAATAAGGGAGGTACCACCTAAGTATGCCTATTAGATAAAGGGA
This sequence comes from Torreya grandis, assembly GCA_037957365.1. Lineage (NCBI taxonomy): Eukaryota > Viridiplantae > Streptophyta > Pinopsida > Cupressales > Taxaceae > Torreya > Torreya grandis. The sequence goes on along the minus strand of JARHVA010000942.1, from coordinate 1,475,968 downwards.
AACTAGAGGTGATCCACTAGGTTGTTTAGGGATGGTAGAAGTAGGAGAAGGGATCTCTAGGGATTCCTATTACTAGTCATACTTAGGGATTAAATCTAGGCTAATAATTATGTCAAATCATATCACCTATGTGTTCATTGGTTAAATAACCTAAATTATAGGAGGTGGTCGAGCTATATCTAAGACTGAGGGAGGTGAGATACATAGAAGAGACAAATCTAGGACTCTTTGGATGATTTTTCTTGAAATTTGATGGTATTCACCTGAACATCTCCCTAGGGTTGAGTTGGTGGAGGTGAAATAGGGCCATTTTAGCAAAATGGCCTAGGTTGAATCTTATTTACCTTCCTTTTATTTTACTCAAGTTTTGTGAACACCTCATTATCATTTGTAGGATTAAGATATATATCATCATCTAAGTGAGGCATGTGGATATAAGTGATGTTGAAATAGGGTTGATATTTTTCTACATGGGCTCTAACTATGCCATGGGGGTCCCATTTTTTATGCTCTTCTCTACCTAAGGCATACTAATCCTTGATCATTTCAATATTCTATAATGGATACAAACTCTTGTGTGTGTGTGTGTGTGTGTGTGTGTGTGTGTGTGTGTGTGTGTGTGTGTGTGTGTGTGTGTGTGTGTGTGTGTGTGTGTGTGTGTGTGTGTGTGTGTGTGTGTGTGTGTGTGTGTGTGTGTGTGTGTGTGTGTGAAGGTAAATGATTAGAGAGAAGGCTAGGCAAGCCTTATGTTAGAGGCTGAGGTAGTGACTGAAGACAACTTCTATCAACTAATAGGTGATATCATGCTTAGCTAATTGGTTTGGAACCTAAAAGGGTAAGTGGATGTGGGCCTTATGAATACCTACCACTTAAATGATGTTTTAATCCCTATTGTACTATTAATCACTGCTAGGTACAAGATATTTCTTGATTACATTATATAATTGAGGCATGGATACCTCATTAATGGCCATATAGACCACCAAGTAGAATGACTCATATATTTCTTGGATGTGATTCAAATAGTGGTGGACATATATCTTGTATAACATTACATGTACCATTTTACCCCTAAGAGTCCAAAGTGGGAAAATATAAGGCTTAAACATAATAGTTTCATAACTGACATCCACTAGGTAACTCTTCATTAAAAGTTACTATCATTTTAGGACTCTATTACACTATGAAATATTCAAAATTTGATAATGATCCTGAGATCCAAGATCTCCTTACCTTTGATGATGATGGAAAGTAGGGGCACCCATATGATATAAACATAGAAACAATAAGTTTCCATGAATAATTGATCAATTATGATCATCTTGACATGGACCCATTCATTGAAGGTATAGATAATGTGGGAATCAATATCTTCCTTGTTAAACCAATTGGCATCAAGGTTCTCTACATAATCATTCAAAACCTCATAAATATGGTAGGTGTTATCCAATGAATCTAATATGGTATTATCATAGGTGATTATGTACTATGATATGTTGTAGTATGCTTTAAATATAGCTCCTAATATGTCTACAATATTATGCTTGGATCTTGAAGACTACACCACATCATGGGCACTATCCTATAGTCACTTAGATTTGAGGAGAATTTTACTAAAGAGGTAGGCACAAGGTAATACCTTTAATTTAGTCATAGCTTTGTGCACTACATATTTCATATGCACTAAGGGAATCTATGAATTTGGCCTCATATTTATCATCACTAGAGGTAAACATGGGCATAGTTTCAGTCGCTTTGAATATTTCATTGTAGTGCTTAAAGTGGGTTAAGTTCTCATGGAAGGTGGTGTATATATATTCATACTCATCCTTGAGTTTAGAGTATGAATCATCCATGGTGGAAAGGGGGAAAATTCTAATATCAACTTATTCAAAGTAAGGAGGGAATGGAAGGCACAAGAATGAGTTGAAACTAAGGAGGTAAATTCTAGGCAATTAGTAGAAAATAATAGTAAACTAGTTCAGCTTTGGGAGCTTATTGGGATCTACACATATCTCTTACATTGATTGAATTTGGTAGCTCACCCAATGGGAATTAAAATTTGAGTTGATAGTAGGATCCACCTATTCATTTCTTGATCTAGAATTAGCGCAAGGATTTCAAATATACCTTACCTACTATATTTTTTGATTGTGATGAGACATTTTAAATAATCCAATCAAGACCCAATTTTTTAATTAGTTAATGTGAGGAGTATGTTAGGGACACAATTATCTTGACCTTATGGAATCTTAGTGGATTTATCTCATGTCAAGTGTATATCACTAGTCAGTCTTATTTATGACCATTGCCATCTAAGCACAACTAGGTGTCACACTTTACCTAATTGAGAGCTAGAATGGTCCACCTAGAGTATTAAGGTGATGTGTATCATCCTCTAATTGGTTTATAAATATAATTTTAATTCTTTATAACCATCTTGGGCATTTGGGCCTTTCTTACCAATTTGTATATAAATTCCATATGACATGATCTGATAGGTTAGGCTCTCCTAAGTTTTGAAATAATTGAAGGTCTAATATATTGATAGATCTAACAAGATCCACATGGAATTTCCTCATTTAGTTAGGTTTTTCTATGATCTAAAATCTCTAATAGGTTCAAATACTGATAGTTATGATAGATTCCACATAACATTGCCTCATTTGATCAAGCTCTCCTAGGATCTGACATCTCTAATAGGTCTAAGATACTGACACACTGATAGAAAGGCTACATGGAATTCCTCATTTGGTCAAGCTCTCCTGGGATCTACTATATCTGATAGTTCTAGGAGATTAATAGATATAATAAGGTCCACATGGCATTTCTTCATTTTATTAGGCTCTTTTAGGCTTTAACATATTATATAGGGTCATAAGACTGACAGACTAACATATGGGACACCTAGCACTTCCTTATTTGTTGACCTCTCTTATGAGATTTTATAAAAACTACTAAGTTGAAAAAATCGACATTATCAATTAAAATCTTACCTATATTCCACAAAGGATTTATAAAATATTGAGTAGGACTCTAGGAGACTAATACTCTAGGAAACCAACATGAGTCCAAATGTATGAAAAACATAATTAACATGATAAAATATTCTAAGTATAAAAATATTTTATTTATTTAAAATGTAGTAAGGACAAAATTGTATTTAAACATTAGAAGACTACAGGGATATTTAACAGAGACTATCACTTTATTACAAATATTGTTAAATGCTCAGTAGACTAAGGCAAAATAGGAGTTCATGAATTCTAAAGGTTTTAGGTTGATGTGGAAGGGATTGAAACTCTTGAAAGCCTTAAGTTGAGAATTTTATAGGGGTCCCCCAATTATCTGAAGAAGGGGGTGTGTTAGCCACAACAAATAGTGAATTTACAATGAAAACATTGATCCAACATTTATAACCATACTACAATCATACAATATTGAACATATAGATAAGAAAACTGAACTCTCCCTAATTCACTTTAAGTATGAAAATTAATCAATTTATTTCAACAAGTAACATACTAGGTTGTAGTTCCTTCCAAGACTACTTGTACATTGTGAGGGATTCATTTAATGAGCTCAGGTATGTCTAGGATATCAAAATATTTATGAGGGGGTGTGTGTTTCATAGAATTTTACCTGAGGGGAGGGCATGAGTATTGATATGATACTAGATAGGCATATATAGCCCTAACATAGATGTTTTTGGTCTCACTTTTGGCCTTGCTCCATTGCTAATTAGGCCAAAAATCTCATGATGGAGATTATCAAAATCACCCTTTTTGAGGAAAAAACTTAACATATTTTTTTGAAATTCAAACTTCCTTTGATATAATATTTGATGTTTGATCTATGAGGGTTGAATAACAATATAGCCAAGGTTGATAGTATCCTTAATAAAATTCTAGTATCCATATGACCTTTCATTTATTTAGTTATTCATTGTATCCCTATTCTTTTCTTTTGAAGTGCTTGTGATGGACTTGGATAGAGTAGAGATTTCATCAATTCACTTGCTCAGTGTTGAATCTATGGCTTCTAATTGTCTTAGTGATTTTGGGATAGTTACCTTGATTATCATTGAGTTTAATATTGGAGGTTTGCCTTCTATTTCCTAATTATGGCATTATTTTTCACTATTTAGTTATCCTTTGGAGAATTCATTACTTTATATAAACTCAATTATTTTTTTTAAATTACTAAGGGAGAGGCTACCAACTCACATGTGGAGACTTGGGAGAAAAAATATGGAAAGGTCATCAAAAGACACACAAAATGTAGAAATAAAATAAATAATGAAAGTAAACATAACATAAGAAAATAAATGACTAAAGCAAACACACAATATAAATAAACTAACCTAACAGTAAAGTAATATATACATTACCACCCTTTATAAAGTTATTATAATATTGAATCATAAGGGAAAGTAAAGAATTAATTCTTTAGGAATTGTCCATTCAAAGGCAGCGAGAAGTCATTACCTTCGAGGTCTTTTAGGCAAAATGTATTTTATCAAAATAACTCAGAGATCTAATATGGGAAAAACCATAACAAATCAAATTTCAAGTGTTGGCCTTTCTTTTCATGGGATTTATCCCAATTAGTATCAAGTTAGAGATCTTGAAGGACTTCACATTTTCCCTTTTGTCAAACCACATTTTGAATGTACCCTATTGCTTACTAAAATTATAGAGGGCCTCTTCTCTATCATATTCTAATTGGATGATTTCTAACAGCCTTGAGTCTACATTCTCAATAATTTTCATGTATTATTTCATAAAATTATAAGTAGGAAATCTATGAGTGATTTAGAAGAGGGGTTATATACCATTTACCAATAGAAATGGTGAACATTTAAGGGCCTATTTATACTGGGTGTAATCATCCCAAAGGGTATATTTTAATAATGAGAGTTATTCTCAGGGTTTCTTCTCTGTATATTTGTTCATTTCATTGATTAAGTTATTATTTGTAGGTTCTTTTAAATCATTACCTTGCAAGTATTAGTTAGATGAGAATCTTAAAGTGACTCCATGTTCATAATCCCATTCAGTAAACTCTACAGACTAGAATACATGTCCATTTTCATAGACCAAGAACATAGGTGTGCCAAATTAGGTGATTACATTTTATTCAATAAACTTGATTACCTATTTGGTGGTACTATTCTTGGTAGTAATGGCCTCATTCCACCTTGTGTCTTAATTAGTGGCCATAAGCATGAATCTGTGTTCGAGTAAGGAGTTCAGATTAATAAATCAAATGAAAGCTAGCCCCCATTATGTGAAAACTTTTCCTTTAATAACATGTTACAAGGGCATTTTATCATGAACCTTCCATTTTGAAAAATATTAACACTAGTGACATGAGCATATATGGGCATGCGCATCCTTGAATATAGTGGCTAATAATATCCTTTTCATAAGATCTTATGTGTTGTTTCATTTTTTGAGGAATGGCCACTACCTAGCTTCTTGTGGAAACTAATCATGAAATCCTTGTTCTTTTCCTCAAATAGACATCTAAGATATATGCATTCATAATTATTTATATAAATGACCCATTTCTTGAACATGTAGTGTGCTAATTTAAGTTTGAGGGCCCTTTTCTAGATCAAATTTAGTCTAGGGGTGGACCTCCATAGAGGAGGTAGTGGGTGATCAGAGTATACCAGTCTTGATAGAGTACCTCTTCTTGGTCCACATATTGTAGTTTGATTTATGGATCAATCTCTATGATTAACTAAATGGTACCATAACCTTAGATAAGCTTGATAGGTCTGATCTCTAGATCATGTTCTTGTAACTTGGCCATCCACCAACCTCTGTGCTCCCCCACTTCATTATACCTGACCATAATATTTATTACCAAGTCTAGGATAATGCCATGCACAATATTCTTAAGAATTTAATGTCATCATTTCTTCATTGCATTGACTAGGGTATATGCATGTTTGTCAAGAGTATAATAATTAATTTTTCATCCTTGAGGTTTGCTCTTATGAAATCAATCATGTGTCCTTTCCCATTATAATTCTTAGGGATGACTATAAAAATGGTATGCTCATAAATAAAAGAGTAGAGGTATAATTATTGGGTGTAGTCCAAGTTTATCAGAACTAGGGCCTACATGATGGCCTCTTTTATGTCCTAAAAGTACTTTTTACATTCAACATTCCATTTCACTTTGGCTTCCTATTATCACTCAAACTATGTACTTGATAAATTGGAGGAATTCATTATACAAGACAATGGTATCATCTCCAAAGGTGTGGGAATATTTCACTCCTTAGGATGAAACTTCAAATAATGCCAGATTCCTTCTACTCTAGATGTAACTAGTTTAGGACTAGTGTGTAAACCTATAAAGATCAGAATGAAATATACAACTAGAACTAAACCTAAACTTGACAAGGGGAAAAGAGAGAGAAGGTAAAAGAGTTTCTAGAATGTAAAATTTGATGTACCAAGAATAGAGTAAGCACCTCACCCACTTAACAACACAATAAAACTAATATACTAAATACACAATCTTCAAATTGGGTAAACTACATAAGTGTTTCACATGGAGGTAAGGGAACATAATGCAATGTTAGGAGGGATGACAAATGGTCCATAGATAATGCCTACATAGACCCTTGTATACACAACATGAGACCTGTAGAGACTTTCAGTTCTATATAGAGGTATAAAGGGATGACGATAATGAGAGGGATGAACATCCACATACAAGGATCAAAAACCATAAATGCACATAAAAAATAGAGCATGAGGGAAATTAAAATAATTCATATTAATCTCAAGGTCTAAGGTAATATTACAAACTCAAATAAATAGATCTTTTTTATACAGGAGAAGGATTTTGGAGTTTGAAAATTTCTTCAGCATTATAGTGCCTAGAAATGTCAACCTTTTTTATAATGTGATATCTAAGATTTTATAGGAAATGGAAATCCCATGGGTCATTGATTACAATCAGAGATATAGCTGAGAAAATTAAATTAAATATCAAAAATTGAGACACATAATCCCTCTATAAATTAGATAGGGATGGTCAAATTCAATTGGGATCTTGATTATGTCTTTGAATGATGGTGATGATCACCTCAATATTGAGTCTATCATATTGATATCTTTTCTTATTAGTTATGGAGTAACCAATATTTAATCATTCAACAACCCTAACTTAATTTGCAAGCTTCTTTGTGTAAGAATGTAGCTATAAAGCTCATGGAATTACTACTTGGGAAGATTTTGGCATTATTATACCAATTTTAATTTTAATGATTTTCCCTGTAAACTTCCATACCATACTTATCATTAATATGCTTCTTTGTCCTATATACAATGGTCATGATCTCATCATGATGGTCTCACTCACACTTTAATGTTATTGGTTATATTAGCATTAAATTCTATAAAATCAAGCTTATTTCATTTCACTATGACAACTATAATGTCTTCCAAAGTCATTTATCTCATAATCATGTGATCCTTGAGCCACCAAATTTCTATTCTAAAAATATTGCTTATGACAGTCTTGATGACCAAATAGTCCATCAAATTTAAGCTTCATGACTAATGATCTGGCACCATTTCATTTGTTACCTCATTTATTACTTAGTTACATTGCACCTTTAATCCACTAAGATTTAGATATAGTCTATGGCCTCTATGTGTTATCTCCCCAATTACTTTAGGCTAAGTTTTAGATCTATTAGCCAGACCACATGATAGTTTCTTATTCACTTTCCCTTTCCTAGGCTATATTGACTAGGATCTACTAAGTGTTAACTGGTATTATCCTATTCACTAGGTGCTCCTACCACTATGTGCTTGGTAAATTCCACCTCCATAAGGTTCCTTCTTGATATTAATTTATTCATCACATTATTGTGTTTGTATTAATAACCCTAGGTTACAAGGTAGTAGGATCATGATACGTGGTTTCATCCCACTCACTTACTAGCCTCAAGCTCTAACATGTTATTTAGGTTATACAAAATCTTTGGGAGAGTGGAGTAATAGGATTTTTCTAGGTGCTACTATCTTACTAACCTACTAGCCCAAATGGATTTGAACTATATGGATAGTTCTTGGGGCCAAGGTCACTAGGATTATGACATGTAGAAGCATTCTTATTGCCCAGGGGTTTGTTGATGTCATTGCCTCATTGAAAAACTTATTGAAAATTGATGAAATCTTTAAAATAATTTTGAACAGGCCCAGAACTATTGAGAGAGTGATGCATGGCACTAGGTGACCTTTGAAGAGAAATTGCTAAGTCTTGCTTAATGAAAAAGTGACATGTGGCTCTGGGTGAACACAAAAAAATGACTAAGTATTTTATTTCTCAACTCCTATGGGCTTTATTAGGAATATTTGCTAAGTATTATACCTTATCTATTTTTTTTTAATCCTTAGAACTTTTAAAACCTACAAGTTATTTTGAATCCTTGAACTGATCTAGATGTTACTCTTGAGTTCATGTTTTTAAGTGTGCACTTACTTCTCTCCTTGCCCTAAACAAGATTTAATTTTTGAATGTACTCTACATAGATAGTGTGCACTGAAGGCTACAAAAGAGGATAGTCACTAAAGAGTAACATCGTATGGTGTTTTAAATCTATGGTTCTAAAAAAGGTGTGAATATCAACCTTTCTTGAAATTTTTTTAAGTTAAAAGACTTAGTCATTTTTGTTTAACTCTAACTAAATTTTCAAGTCCTAAATTGCTAAAGTTGGGTTCTTATAGGGAACATCCATACATAAGTCTATTTATGAGGGACCCACTACTATGTAAGCATGAAAACATTCTACATAATGTCTTATCAAATCAATGCAAATTGGGGTGACCTATAGGGTCAACACTTTTGGTGACCTTTCTGAGCTACTTGCATGTTAAGGGAAAACCTAGTGGTTTTAAAGTGATTCATTGGACATGAAGTTGTTGAATCCTAAAATCCATCCATCCACTATGATAGTGTAATTATTGTGCTTGATTCTCTTCCTAGGATTCTCTTACATGCCTCTACACATAGCTCTTAATGCATACTCCTACATGCTTTATGCTTTAATCACATGATAATGATTGGATTAATACTAAATAACTAGGCCTACTCATAAAAAATAGATAAAATAAAGAATACATAATGTGAAAAATAACTTAAGGAAAAGGGAAACAACCAAATAACCTCTGACTACATACATGTGCATACATGCACTTAGGGAAAATTAAAGTAACCATTCTATTATATACAAACTAAAAATAGGGACCTTGGTCTTCTTGGGTCAAAACAAAAGCTTTTGAGGTCATTTTTACTATGTATAACCTTGTCACTAATTAGAAGGCATAGACAAGAAAATACTCACCTTTCAAGATGGTAGCCTAAATTACCAACTTCTAAGAGGAGGGGCTCAAGGATGAACACCATCTTGGGTCCTTCCTCCTTAATGGGTGGGATCCTTTATTTATACTATAACTACTCCTTTGAGTTAAATATGTCTTTTAAAACTCCTTTGTGAAGTTCCTAGGTGGGAAAAAATAAAGCACCCTTACTATTATGACATCCTCCTCATCTTTGTGTTACATACTAGTTTTTGCCTTAAGAGCAAATGGGTATTGCTTCTTGGGAGGTTGAGACCAAAAATGGACTACGTTGCCTCTTATGGGGCACAAGAAACTAGGGACCATCTAAGAATTGATATCCCTCTCTAAAAATATTAGATATATTAGCACTAGACCCCTAAGAAGGTAAGTTTAATGGACTACCTCCCTCTTGCTTCTCGACTTGTTTGATAATGTTGCACTCTTTAGCTCCAACAAGGGCATAGTCCCTTTGTAGAAGGATATAACTTACTTTTAGGATCTCAAATAAATTCTATAACTCTTTTTCATTTATTGGTAATTATGTACTACTCTCAAACTGATTGGGGTGTCCCTCTTGAAGCATGAGCTCCCCTTCACCACTTTGATCATCCTCAAGGTCCTTCTTCATTAGGTAAAGTTATAACTTATCAAATAAGCTGATAGTCCAAACCTCTCCCTCATTATTTGATTCCTCCACTAGAGGAGGAGGAAGTACCCTTATTTCCTCTTCAGTAAAGGGAAAGAATTCCCCTAACAGGTTAGGAGTTTGAAAATTAGCATCATGAAGGGACTTCAACCCTTTATCCTTAGTGACTACTTCATCTATGATATCAAAACCAAGCCAATTAGATTGATCTTCTTTTTATTTCCCCAAGTCTGACCTTTTTGGCTTGATGATAGAAAGAGGGTTCCAATAATTATCTCCTCATTCTCACTTGAAGTACTCTCCTCTTCATCTCGATGATCTTTAATTGGTCCTCACACATCCAGGCCTCCTTTGAAAAGGGAGATGGTGGGAGGTCAAGAGGATTCAATTGATGAAGGAGTGTCCTTAACTAGGTTGGGCATCTTAAAATTAGGATGTTGGGTCTGAAAATGCGACCATGGTTGAGTTTGAGGTTCTTGAGGAAGAATGAGCTCTGGAATCATCATGGGTATGGGATCTTTTGAATAAGGGGGAAGGCTATGAAACTTTGGATCTTGAAGTCCAAAGACTTTTTTGAAGGCTCAAAAGACTTTTCCTACCTAAATCTTTGAATCTTGAGTGTTAAAGCTCCTCTTTTCATGGATTTTTCTATGATAATAGGGGAAGATTAATTTAAAGTTGGGAATATAAGGAACTACTTAGGGATCAATTCCTTATGTTTACATAATTAGTTGATGTGTCTACTCATCTTTATTTATGATTTACCTTTTCAAGCATTCCCCTATTGACGTAGTGGATTGCACCCATGGGTAAGAGGTTGAGCTCTTTCCTTTCCACATGCAACAATGGAAATCCCCTCTCACCTATGGGACCGATGAAGCTGGAGGGGAGAGTCTCTAGATGAGGGCTAACTCCCTTTGATGTATCTTTTAGGCCCTGGTTTCTCATACTACTAACAAATAAAATAAAAAAAGGTGGGGGATGAAAAGGGAGAGAGAGATGCTGAAAATAGAACCTAAGTCTAAAAAAAATGAAAAGGTGATACACTAAAAAAGTTGACCCACCCAGCCCAAACATACACTTTTCACCAGGAAGAAATGCCCATACACTTCATCTAATGTGAGAAGCTCTTCTGTAATAGTCAGCTAGGGGTCTATGGAAGTATAGGGAGGAAGGAACTAGCAAAGGTGTTCTGGGACACACTTTGATAGCCTATTCATAGGCACCTATATTCTTTCTATAGACACTTCCAGCAGACCTGCAGAAAGGAGACTTCACAATGCACTAGGCATGCTATAATCAATCTGTGAAAAGCATGAAAGATAATGACTTAACACAAAAGAAGAAAATAGACATATACTTTAAAGTGCAAGTCCATATGGAGGTAAAAATGCTAAGTCTTGATTCAAGGTAAAATATCGCAGCTCTACCATACAAGCCCGAGAGATTTTTGGGCAGAGTTTTGCCTTAAGGCTAAAAGAGCCCATCCTTCTCAAATGAGAATTTTTACAATATTTAGAAAGAGGAAAAGAACTTGGTGCTTCATTAGAAAGATTTTGGTGCTCTTTTCGCAAGCTGGCCCGTGTGTGCACCGAGAGCATCAGGAAGAGGAATTCATTGTTGCTGATGTCACTCTTTAGAAGAAGCCTACACATAGACTATAGTTTGTCCTCTTAGGCCATGTTATTTATTGTTCACAATGATTTGGTGATCATCTAGTAATCAATCACCTTCCCTTTGCCACTTGGACACTTTGTCTTTTCTTGCACCTTGTCTTATCCTGGTTTTGTCTCATTATGCTCCTTCAGCCCTCGGGGGCGATCTTCTGGCAGGTCATTATGTTCCTTAGGCTCTTTTCATAGTTGGCACTCAGGCAATTCAAAAACAAATAGTTATTTCACTATATTAAAATTGACATCCACACACCTATCATCACTTTAAAAATAATGGATAATTCATCTCCTTGAAATTGACAGTTTTTGAGATGTCACCATCCTTGGCAAATTTTGTCAGGTCTTTTTTGCAGGCTTTTTTCCTGTGGGTCTTTTATCCTCCTTGGTCAGGCTTTTCCTTTGGCCCCTTTCTATGGATTTTGTGCTTCGGGCCCTTTGGCTTTCTTGTTAGGTGGTGGCCTTCCTCTGAATTCCTTTGGACTTTTTGTCTGAAGGAATTCCTTTGGACAAAAAGTCTGAAAGAATTCGGCCTCAAACAAAATTTTGAAAACTTACCCTTCGGCTCCCTTTTGAAATGATTTCTTCCCTCTACAAGGGCTTTTGGATTCAGAACTTCCCTCTACAAGGGCACCTCTCCTTTGGCTTTGGGATACCCCCTTGAACCTTGCTGTTGAACCAACCCGTTGAACCAAAAAATGGTTCAACGGTTCAATACTGCGCGCTGAGCCCTTCGAACCATTTGCTTTGAACTTCTCCCACTTGAACCAACCATTGAACCTAGCATTGAACTGAAAGATTGAATTGATGTGTTAAACCAATGCATTAAACCAATGTATTAAACTAGTCCATTGAACTGGTTCAATGGTTCAAAACTACGCGTTGATGGACTTGCCGATGAGTCGATTGATTGAACTAAGCCAATTGAACTAAGGCTGATGAACCTAGTGGTTAAACCAAATGATGAACCTTGTGCTGAACTTTTTATTTGAACCAAGTAATGAACTCATAAATTGAACCAAGGTTGAAGCATTAAACCAACTGAATTAAACCAGGTGATGAACCAATCAATTGAACTAGAGCCGAAGCGTTTAACCAACTAAATTAAACCAGGCACTGAACCAAGTGATTGAACCAGGTGTTAAACTAGTTCAATGGTTTAATAATGCCAGCCTTCTTTGTGAAATTATTTAGACAAGAGCCTAAAAAATCCTTGTAAAACCCAACACTCCTTATGGTGCCAGACAAGTAGTTGAATGAAAAGGAGATTTGGTGACCTGCTCCTTTTGCCCGTCACCTGGATTGGCTGGTATCTGAGTGGATCAGATTTGAGAATGATTCCAACATATACATAATATGTTTGTTCCTCTAAACTTTTTGAATTCTAGTTTTTCATGTTGGTGCATATCACCAAGAAATTTATGGCTACTGACTCATCACCATAAGCCCTTTGATCTACACATTCCCTCTACATTGCATCATGGTCTGACTTGTTTCCTTTTGCCTCATTGAAAACCATGTCAGACTCATCCTCTGCTTCCTCTTGGCCTTCTTGAAGAAGGGTGACTATTGTGATGTCTGAAGTAGAATCAAAAAATGATTGCTCATTCCATAGAACATCACCTCTCTATTTAAAACTTTCTTCTTCAAGGCTTTCCTCAAGGAAGACAGACCTCTCCTTTTCCTCCATCCTGATCCTCCTCCAACTCAGGCTCCTCAGCGTAGTCATCCTCCTCATTGAAACAACAAGGAAGTTCATCAAACAAAGGGGAAGGGAGCTCACCATGCTTATGTTCCTCCTCGTATTACTAGAACATCTGCATGTATGCATGCACAGTTCTTCTCCATTGCAGATGAGATCTTCACAAGGAGCATCAATGATGATTTCTTCTTTGTTGTCACTCATGACAGCCTCTTGGGAAACTATAGATTAGATCTTCTACTCCTCACTCGCCTCTTGTAGAATAGGTTCCTCTTTGAGAAGGGATGAAGTGGAAAAAACATGTGGAAGAGGAGGCAGTCCTTGAGCTAGAATCAAATGATTCTCCTCCTTCCATCTGGCTAGCACTTCATCAATATTAGGTGTGGCCTGATAGCTCTCTTGGAAGTGTGTAGATGGGGTGTGTTCAGATATATAATGTGCCATTGGGTCTGAACTATCCATCACATGTTGACTAAGGAATTTCTCTCTAGATTCTAACTCTGTAATTCTCCTGGCCATATCCTCTTGGACGCACCTTTTTTGGAGGTCACTAGCATTATCGTGAGCAGGAGCAGCCTCATCTTCTTCAAGGTTTTGAGAAAAACCCTTCTTCTCCTCCTCCCTGCCCCATGATTCTACTATTTTCTTCCAGTTCAGGATCTTAGAATTGGAATTTTGCTCCTACGAACAAGCAACAACTTTGTTTTCTCCAAGGTCTTGGGGCTCCTCCACAAGGTCTGAAAGTTCTATCTCTCTTTCACAAAACAATCTCATCTTAACCTCTAAAAGTTCATGTTGATGGGCTAGATTATCCTGAAAGAGTCTTTCTTGGAGGTCACCAACATCATCCTCTTTAAGGCTCTAGACTGGTTCCTGGCATTCCTTCCTCCAACTCGAAATCTGCACATCATGTTGAAAAACTTGGGGAGGTTGAGGAATGCTAGGAAGAGATTGTTGATGCACTGGAAGAGTCTCTAGAAGAGGGATGTGTTGGGTCATGGTATTCCCCCTAATGGAGGATTCACAATATAAGGAATTAAGAAGATTGATATCCATGGGAGGTTACTCTGATGCTCTTTGATGTTTGAAAGCTAGGCGCACAAGATTGAGAGTAGATGCATTAGATGGGCTGGAGTGAGCAAGTGCCATCTAATATAAAGGATTTGGTGTACAAGAGGGGGATTTATTTAGGATAGGAGGGGGTGCACAAGGCTGACTACCTTGAATGAATGGATTCCTCCATTTTTCTACCTCCTCCTCCATAGATTACAAGGCCTGAGCTTGCCTAAATAAACACACCTCTTTGTACATCAGCTCCTATTGATAACCATACTACTCATCCAGTTTGTCAATCTCCATTACCTGCTTCTCAAACTCTAGTGCCACCTCCCTTATCATTGAAGGGCAACTAGGAGAGTTGCTTGAGGTGATTACATGAAAATCTGGAGCCTGGTCATAGTCATATGAAGGAATACAAGGTCCATTATTTTGTGTAAAGGAATTATACATACACAAAGTGATTTTTGATGGCACCTAAACTACTTAACCAACTGATTCAACTCGGAGTTGCCATTGGTGTTGATGCAAAATCCTCCAAAGGCTGGTTGGTTGAAGAACAAACCAAAATTCTTCAACTCTTTGGATAAAACTTGTCCTAGTTGGCCCCACTAGGCATGCCAAAAACTGTTGATGTAGTGGATTACACCTAGGGCAAGGAGGCTGAGCTCCTGCCTTTCCACATGCAATAATGGAAACTCCCCTCTTGCACATGTGGGACTGGTGAAGCTGGAGGGGAGAGTCTCTAGATGAGGGCTAGCTCCCTCTGATGTATCTTTTAGGCCCTAGTTTCTCCTACTATTAACAAATAAAATGAAAAAATGGGGGGAACAAAAAGGGAGAGAGAGATGCTAAAAATAGAACCTAACCTAAAAAAGGAAAAGGTGATACACCAAAAAAGTGATGACCCATCCAGCCTGAATATACACTTTTCACCAGGAAGAAGCACCCATACACTTCATCTAAAGTGGGAATCTCTTTTGCAACAGTTAGCTAGGGGTCTGTGGAAGTACAGGGAGGAAGGAACTAGCAAAGGTGTTCTAGGACACACTTTGATAGCCTATTCATAGGCACCTATATTCTTTCTATATACACTTTTGGTAGACCTGCAGAAAGGAAACTTCAAAATGCACTGGACATGCTATAATCGATCTATGAAAAACATGAAAGACAATGACTTAACAAAAAAGAAGAAAATAGACATATACTTTAAAGTGTAAGTTTAGATGGAGGTAGAAATGCTAAGTCCTGATTCAAGGTAAAAATTGGCAGCTCTACCTTACAAGCCTGAGAGATTTTTGGGTAGAGTTTTGCCTTAAGGCTAAAATATTCCATCCTTCTCAAATGAAAATTTTTACAATATATAGAAAGAGGAAAATAATTTGGCACTTCCTCGAAAATATTTTGGTGCTCTTTTCACAAGCTAGCCCATGTGCACTGAGAGCATCGAGAAGAGGAAGTCACTATTGTTGATTTCACTCTTTAGAAGAAGGCTACAAATAGACTATGGTTTGTCCCCTCAGGCCGTACCATTTATTGTTCACACCATTTGGTGATCATCTCATAATAAATCTCCTTCCCTTTGCCACTTAAATGCTCTATCTTTTCCTACACCTTATCTTATCCTGGTTTTGTCTCATTCTACTCCTTTAACCCTTGGGGGTGATCTTCTGCCAGGTCACTATGTTGCTTGGGCTCTTTTCATGGTTGGCACTTAGGCAATTCAAAAACAAAAGTTTATTTCACTATCTTAAAATTGATGTCCACACACCTGTCATCAATTTAAAAACAATGGCTAATTCATCTCCTTGAAATTGATGATTTTTGGGATGTCACCGTCCTTGGCAAATTTCATTGGGTCTTTTCTGTGAGCTTTTTTCCCACGAGTCTTTTGTCCTCCTTGGTTAGGCCCTTCATCCCCTTTCTATGGCTTTTGTGCTTTGGGCCCTTTGGCTTTCTTGTCGGGTGGCAGCCTTCCTCTGAATTCCTTCAGATATAAAGTCTGAAAGAATTCAGCCTCAAACAAAATTTTGAAAACTTACCCTTTAGCTCCCTTTTGAAATGTTTTTTGCCCTCCACAAGGGCTTTTGGACTTATACCTACCCTCTGCAAGGGCACCTCCCCTTCAGCTTTGGTACGCCCCCTTGAACCTTGCCATTGAACCAACCCATTGAACCAAAAATGGTTCAACAGTTCAACAGTTAAATACTGCACGCCAAGCCCTTTGAACCATTTGCTTTGAAATTCTCCCACTTGAACCAACCATTGAACCTAACATTGAACCAAAATATTTAACTGACGCATTGAACCAACATGTTAAACCAACGTCCATTGAACCAGTTCAACGGTTCAACACTATGCACCAATGGACTTGCTGATGAGCCGATTGATTGAACTAAGCCAATTAAACCAAGGCCGATGAACCTAATGGTTGAATGAAATGATGAACTTTGCACTAAACTTTTTATTTTAAACCAAGCAATGAACCCATTGATTGAACCAAAGCTGAAGTGTTGAACTAATTGAATTAAACCAGGCAATGAACAAAGTAATTGAACCAGGGTTGAAGCGTTGAACTAATTGAATTGAACCAGGTGATGAACCAAGTGATTAAACCAAGCATTGAACTGGTTCAATGGTTCAATGATGCCAACCTTCCTTGTGAAATTCTTTAGACAAGAGCCTGAAGAAGCCTTGTAAAACCCAACACTCTCTGAACTGATTCTTCATGCACCAAAGACTAACTTGTAGAGTCCATAGAAAAACTCCTTTGCAAAATCAGTAGAAACCCAAGAAACCTACAAAGTCCATAGAAATGGACCTGCAGAGTCCATATAAATTCCACCTGTAGAGTCTGTAGATTTAGGCCTGTAGAGTCCATAGATATTCCTGGACTTGTGCAAAATCAAAAAATGAAATCACCTAGAATAACAGGGGAAGAAGGGGACTGATTTTTGGCTTGTTGGGAAAAAAATGTTCAACATCCCCCTCATATCTTCTTTGAATCTCCTTATCATGTTGGTGAAGATAGCTTGTTGAGTAAGCTCCTCTTATTATCTAATATACTCTAGCTCTTTATCAATCTCCCTCACATGTTGGTTAAAGTCTAATGAGATATATTTGATGCTTTGTTAAGGCTAGTTTGGAGCATGGGTAGGTTCTCAAAGGGATTGATCTAGGGTGGGAGGGAGGCAGACACTATGGGTAGGCTAGTATCTTACTAGTCTAGGCTAATCATGGGTAAAACTAAGAGCACTCTCAACCTAATATGGATGAAAAGAAGGCATAATGATGGCATTTTCATGGAATAGGGGGTGAAAATACATAATTTTGGGAACTCATGTTACTTAAACCAATATATGTGATATTTGAAGTCACCAAGTAATCTAAAAAGTGTCTTCAACACTTTAATCACTAAGAGTATCACCCATCTCTTAGCTAACTTTTGAACTTTGGTCCCACTAGGCATGCCAAAAATCCTTATCACTCAAACCATGCACCCATTGAATTAGAATAATTGGTTTTATGAGACAATGGGATTGTCCCCCAAGGTGTGGGACTCTTGTGCTCCTTGGGATGAACCCTTGGATAAGGCTAACTTCCTTCTATTCTATATGCACTTAGTTTAGAACAAACACACAAACCTACAAGGATCATAATGAAATCTATAGCTAGCACTAAACCTAAACTTGATAAGGGGAAAAGGGAGAGAAAAGGTAAGAGACTTGTTAGAATATAAAAGGTGATGTACCAATAATAGATCGATCACCTCACCCACTTAATGCCACATTAAAACTAACAAACTAGATACATAATCTTTAAACCAAGTGTACTGCATAAGTATTTTACATATAGGTAAAGGAACACAATGCAACATTGGGATATTTATCACCCCTCCATTGTGATAAATGGTGAAGGGAGGATGGAAATGGGAAGGATGAACATCCACAAACAAGCATCAATAATAATGAATGCACATAAAACATAGAGCATGAAGGAAAGTAAAACATTTCTTATTAATCTCAAGGTCTAAGGGAATATTACAAACTCAAATAAATAAAACTTTGTTATAATAGGAGAGGGATCTAGGAGGAAAAATTTTGACAGCATTATGGTGCCTAAAAATGTCAAACCTTTTTATAATGTAATACCTAAGTATTTTATAGGCAATGGGAAGCCCACAAGTCATTGATTACAATAAGAGATATATCTAAGAAAATGAAATTAAATATCATAAATCGAGACACATAATCCCTTTAAAATTTAGATAGGGATGGTCAAAGTCGAATGGAATATTGATTACATAATTGAAGCATCATGATGATTGTCTCAAAATTGAGTCTTTTAGCTTGATATCATTTCTTATTGGTTATGGAGTAGCTAACATTTAATAATTAAATGAACCCAACTTAATTTACAAGATTCTATGTGTAAGAATGTGGTTGTAAAATTCATGAAATTCCTACCTTGAAATATTTTGGAATAATTTTATCACTTATACTTTCCATGTTGTTCCCTATGGACATCCATGCCATGTTTATCATTAAGACACTTCTTTGTCCTATATACCTTGTTCATGATCTCACCGTGCTAGTCTCACTCACATTTTAATGATATTGGTATTATAGTAATTTTTTGTTTTTCCTTTAAATTAAATTACTTACTAAAAACTCAAATGAAAATCAAGGTTTATGATGATACCTAGAGATTAGGAGATGGTTGTGCACCACTTGAATCCAGCAATTGAGGGATCTTCTTTTTGGTTGGGAAGAATAACCTACACACATATAAACAATTTGGGCAAAAATAGATTAATAGATAAATGGGTGAGATGCCTAGTTAAGAACTAGTCCCAAGAAGCTATGAACTTCCTCAAGTGGATGTCAGCTCACTTGTTTACATAATTAAGTGGATAAACAACAATTGAAATTATAATAGATAAAGATATAATAACAATAATTATTAAGATTGAATCCTCATTTAAACTATATAATATAAGCAAAATATTTATCTAATAAGCGATAGAAGCATTTACATCCTTTTGTATGACATCAAGTTGGCTGAAAATGGATTCAAAATAGGTAGAATAAATAATAGCATAGAGATCTATATTGAAAGCTATGTCACTTTGATTAGCAAACAAGGGTTGGGATACTATAGGGAGATCATTAATATTGATTATGTCATACATTATGCCTAGTAGAGTCATCTACATAACAAAGCCATATTTAAAATTATATAAGATTAGTAAAGATTAAGGATAGGGATCTAAGATTAAATTCTTAGTTTATGAAAACTAAACAAAGTGGATAGGTGTTGATCTTGTTAATATTGGTATTGATTCAAAATGAATAGGTGTCAATTTTCTCTGTAACTATGGTTAGTTAAAATAGAGATTGATTTAGATTATAGAGGCTAATAAATAGATACTAAGGGATATATATGGAATTTTAAATATGTAATGAGTATATAAAATCTAAGAGATTGATAAAAAAAATGAAATAAATAATATGATTACTTACCTTAAACCTATATGCAAATAGAGTAAAATACTCCTCATGAATGTAACCAGTTCTTTGGGCTCGTGATAATGAATGCAGATTGAATATAGTAGAACTATAATAGAGTGATGTTAAGGGATTCCTTAATTCTCCAAGAATCTTAGCAACACTTTAAGGTTTAGAATTTTTGGTCCTAAAGCTAAAGGTTATCTAGGTATTTATGGATCAACTTTGATTTAGAGAATTAGTGTCAATCTTGAGAGAATCAATGTCGATCTTGGGAGAATCAGTGCTAATTTACCCAAATCAGTAGGTTTGTTCTAACTATGGGTAAAATTAGTATTTATCAATGCTAGGTTGTTGGTAACAATTTTATATGGGGGTAAAGTGGTTAAGAGGTAGATTCCCTAGGTTATTAATGGATTTAGGAGGTTGGGGGTAGAAAGTAATAGCAAAATCAAATTACTAAGTTATCAATGGTAAATATACTAAACCTTAGGATAAGGATTATTTAGGTGATTTAAAATAATAATAATAATAATAATAATAATAATAATAATATATAATAATAATAATAATAATACCTAATCAATTGTATATAAGATATAAAATTATAGTGTCTATATTTGTACAAAAACTAAGAGAGGTCCAATGCCACAAGTTTATGTGAGGAGGTATCCCCCCTCAAACCGGGAGTTGGTATAGGATTGGGAGTTGGTGATGGGTTTGAAAAATGGAATAATGGATGGGATGGGGAGGTAAAAAATGAGATATAATAGTGTAGGTACATAATATGAAGTATAAGTTTTTCACTAACAGGATGTAAGATAATATAGGTAGAGATGCCCCAAGGTAAATATCATAATAAATTGTCATAACTATGAATAAGGGGCTTTAAATAAAGGCTAAATAATAGGACAAGTTATATTACTTGGATTATTGAAGAATCTAGTATGCTATATGATGTGTATGCTACCTATAGATAGTTGTTATCAAGAGAAAATGCACTCTCAGGACCCACTAAGGGGAGATACCCAAAAGAGTACATGCCTTATGCAAGTTGTGGGACCAAAAGTGAGTCTAAATCCATAAATCTAAAATGGTATAGGATAAATAATAGGGTGTGGAAAGGTACTAGGATGAAGCTACAGAGCAGGATTGAATTCATGTAAACTATAAGTAGTGAAAATGGGTGAATCGGTGCTGATCCAAAATAGATCAACACCAATTCAAAGTTAGTTATATAATCAAATATGACATGGAAAAGGGATCATTTGCTATAAATGAAATGAGATGATTCTTGAGAGATAAAATAAAACTTGTGACATGAGGCAAAATAGAGGCTAGGAGCAGTAGATTAAGGTGATGATGATGATCGCAGGATGAGGTAGGTCCCATTTTTTATTAAGTTTTTAAATTTTTTAACTTTTTAAGTTTTTTGGCTTTTTAGATGTAGGATACATTCTTAAACTAGGGTAGTATGGCACTAGAGAATCAATGCCAATTCCCATAAATTAGTGATGAATAATTGGGAATTAACATTATTTCACTGAAATGGTGTTGATCTAAATAGAATGGCACTGACCCATAAGGTATTAGTGTTGATTCACAAAAAAAAGGTGAAAGGCTAGATAGAAGCTAGGGTTAGGTGAAGTTAGAATTTTTTAGAGAATTTAAGCTTATAAGAGATTCAGGTGATAGGCATGAACTCTACTATGGATGTGAGATTGAGTGCCACCTCTACTGGAGTAATTGTAAGACCAATTCAATGATGATGATTGGGCACATTTAGAGGCTATAGGCATATGATGAGTGTATTACTATAGATGCATTAATTGAGATACAGGCTTGTTATTTACCTTATTGGAGTGATAGGACATGATGATAGGGACATTTTAGTTTCCAACTAAAGAGATGACCATTACTGAGGAGGAAATCTATAAGATTTTGTGACTTTTAGAGTAGGGAGTGGCTATAGTGCCTGCAAATAAGTAGGGATAAGGAGCAGCACAGACATGTCTATATGGTGGAGATGCTACAAATATCATATTTTTTACTAGTGGCTTTGTTTTTGAGTCTCTATATGAGCCTAATGTAATGGGGAGGGGTATACTAACCATGATGCTAGTGGTAATCTCCTATTATTCACTCTCAGACTTAGGAAGAGGTAGATTTTTATGGCTCTTGATAGGTGTAGTTGTAGATATGGTAGAGCACTAAATAGTGTTTACATGAGATTCCACTTTATTGGGACATGTCTATAGGGAGCTTTGGGTTTGGAGGACCTAGAGGTAATATGGATTAGATGTTATTATTATTTTATAGCGCTAGGCATACAAACACATCAGGGTGGTACAACCTATTTATACCCTATGGATATAGTGGGATGAGATTGACTATAGTGTGGCCTTCCTATGATGGAAGGCTAATTTAGCATGAGAATTTATAGATGGCATTATCTAAGACCTTAAGTACTATTGAGGGGTCCTAAAGGATATCTCCTTATCTTAGATTTATTATGTGGCCCAGAGTAGAGTCAGAGCTTATAGGTATCTAGAGGGAAAGATGGGTGATAGGGAGGAGGATGAAATATGTATATTACCTCCATTTTGGGTGAGTGTGGAGATAGTTTGGCTTGATAAAATACATTCCATGGGCCTTACATGTATAGGTAGGATGAGATAGAGTGAGAGGTCCCAAGGCCAAACACTTTAGATGTCCTAGTAGAGGAGGACGAGGAGCCAATACTATCATATGTGGAGGATGCAAAGTGCACTCCAAAATTTATAACATGGTGGTTAGGATAGTGGGTAGTGAGGCATGAGAGGGTGGTGCATCCATGCTAAGAGGGGGATGATAAGGAGACAAAGGAAGTGGAAGAAGATAGAGGAGGAGAGGAGAAGATGGGAGATGAGGGGCAAAGGGGAGAGAATGGGGGAAAGGGGGAGATAGAGTAGGAGGATATTGACATTGTATATATTATCATAGAGAGGGATACATTAAGGGCCCAATGTATCACCTTACAAGGATAGGTGGCCATAACATAGGGGGAAATTTTCATGGTGTAGATTGAGAGAGACACCTTGCAAATTAGATTGGATACCTTCTGGGAGGATTTTGACTCATTATAGCTTAAACATGACCTGGTAGTGAATGCTTGAAATTGATACTAAGTGGAGAGAGATAGCCTAAGAAGGGGGAGGGAGACTTAGTATATATACTTGGAGGGGTGGTTGGGCCTAGTATAGGGCAGGCAAGCATAGTGAGCATTGATAGGTATAGGGATCTAGTGGTAGAGATGTGCTAGTATGTGTAGATCATACTATATTTTCATCCATAGATTCTATGCTATGCTTCCCATCTATCCACATAGGGTAGGTCTTTTAGGTGCACTCATACAGGGTCTGTGAGCACGGGGATTATATCCCATGAGAGGGATAGGAGAGATATGGATAAAGGAGGAGATGGGGGAGGAAATAGGAGTGGAGATAGTGGTAAATCCCTAAAGAGTATCTAGTTAAGCATAATACACTTTACAATTTAGCTCATTTATTGTTGTATTCATTCATTATACTTGCTAGAGAGCCACAAACATGTATATAGATATTTATGATGTACACCTTGATTATCTTATATATATGATTCATGATTATGAGTTATGATGATTTTATGTATTTTATTTATGGATTATGGATGTTTATGGATTATTTGATTATGGATAATGTTATCATGGATGCCTGCATTTAGATTATGTATTTTAACTTATTAGATGTTGTGATAGATTAGGATTTGTTACATGTTATGGATTTATATTTAAAAAATTTATGGATTATGGGTTTTATGGATGTAATTTGGATCATGGATTATGGATTTTTATGTGATGTAATTTTATTATGGGTTTAAATGTTATAAAATGCTTATGGATCATGATTATATTATGGATATGATTTAGATTATGCAATGTATGGACTTATGTGAAATTTTTTAATGATTAAATTATTATGGATGTGATTTTGATTATGTGATTATGGATTTTATAATTATGAGGTTGATTAGATTATGGATTATGGGTATTTATGTAAAAATGTTTATGGATTATGGATGTGCATTAGATTATTGATTATAGATTATAGATTTTATGCGATGTGATTATGTATTATGGACTTAAACTTTATAAGATGTTAAAATGTTGATAAATTAGGGCTATGTTATCATGGATATGATTGTGATTATTAGATTAGATTATATTTATTTATTATGGATTACTATGCATGGATCATGATTATTATGGATGCAATCTATATATTATAGATTTCATGTTTATAGATTGGTTATTTACTAGAGTAGGATATTAATTGATATATGTGTAAAATCCATATTTAATTAGAAAAAAATTAATTTAAAAAGGGTTTTATTGATTGTTATTGGATCATACCATGACCCAATAAAATTGCATGAAAGGAATGCATGTGCATCCTTAACCAACTGCTAATAACTATCCTAACAACTTTAGGTCAACTAAGTTTAGGATCTTATTGATTTGAGATGGAAAATTCTAAGGATTTATTGTAGGATTTAATTGAAAGTGGATTCTAAGAAGAATATGTTGCCATCTTATATACCCAAAACTAATATCAACTCTAGAATCCTTTTATGTCAATCCATGTAGACTGATCAATGCAGGAAGTCTACTAAATTAAAGAAAGTTGATCAATGAGGGAAGCTTTCTTGGGATGTTTTATGCATGATACCCATCCTTTAAGGGAGTGGTCTATAATTTGATATATATTTCTCAAAATAGTTGTTCTTCAAGGGAGCAGTCTGCACTTTTTGTTCTATATATATATTGTATATTTTGTAGCTATCCTTTAAGGGATCAGTCTATTATTTTGATTATTTTGTAGATGCTTTTCTTTTCTTTTGATCTAAGTTTTATAATTTATTTATGAATTGGACTAAAGTATACTATAATAATTTACAAAATCTTTATTGCATAAGATAATACACTTATTCTCAAAATGAATTAGTGATAATGAGGGATTTCAAGGAATAATGATTTGGAGATCCTCCCCATTATAGGCAAAGCTTATCCAATTAGAACATGCTATGAATAGAGTCAGGGTATTCATATTGAAGGTAAAAAAATGGGCAATGTTATTGGATAACCACATGTCTCTACATATTATTATTTGGTATAAGAATAATAGGGATATGGTTTTGTCGAATGAAACTAAAAGAAACAAAACTAGGTAGACCAAAGTGATCAAGATTTATTAATAGTAGAAAGGATACAAATGCAGTGTATTAAGAGGTTCTCATTCTAATTCTCCATAAAAATCAGCCAAATGATATGCCCCATATCCATATTTATGGGTGATAATATATGATCTGAGCCAATTTGAAGCAAATTTACCCTTTTTGATTTTTTCCATATTAGTAACATGTTGATTCTCTTTTAAGACAAGGTCATAAATATTAAAATCACATTATTTCAGATGTTTATTCTAGGCACACTTTATTCATTCTTGATATACATGGAGATGGTCAAGGGTGATTGATCAATGCTCATCCAAGAGTTCAAGATGGGTTAATCATTCTTGATGGAAATCATCCTTAGAAATGATATCTTTAAGGGAGATATGAAGGGAAGGAATTTGAACCTCTAAAGGAAGTACAAATTTAGTACCATAGACTAGGGAGAAAGGAGTATCACCTATAGGGGTTTGAATACTAATTTGATAATCCCATAAGGCAAAGGGAACATGAATATTCTAGTTCTTTCCTACTTCATTAAAAACTTTAGTTAAGATTTTGACAAGAGTTTTATTGGATGCCTTGACCTATCTGTTAGCTTGAGGATAGTAAGGTGAGGAAAAGCTTAGTTTAGTGATAAAAAATCATAGATTTCTTGAACATTTTTGTTTTTAAAATATTTTAAATTATCTATGATGATCTTATGAGGAACACCAAAGAAGCAAATAATATGTTGACTAATGAATTCAATAATATTATCTGCTTTAGTTGAGATAAGGGGGATGGCCTCCACCCACTTAGTAAAATACTCAGTGGTAGTGATGATAAATCCATGATGTTGAGAAGATTTAGGATGGATCTAACCTATAAGATCGAGTCCCATTAGGAAAAAGGCTAAAATTCCTATGCTACCTATAAAGCTTGACTAGGGACATGGGATAGGTTGGCATACTGCTAACACTCTATGAATTTGTTAATATATTCATAATAATATTGATTTAAAGTGGGCCAATAATAGCCCAATCATAATATTCTCTTAGCGATGATGTGGCCACTAAATTTTCCACCACATGACCCATCATGAGCCTCTTTGATAGGGAGGGTAGTTTCATGATTTTAGAGATAATGAAGAAGGATACCATAAAAACCATGCTTATAAATAACACCCCATAGTATGACAAAATGCATGATGTGATTCTATAATTCTCTCTTATAATTTATAGATAGATCTAGATTAATAATACCCCTTGATAGGTAATCAAATATCTGTGCATACCAGAGATCTGATGGATTTTCCTCCACACTATGGATGGAAGGAAGTTAAATTTTGGTAAAGGAAGGTTGATTAATCCTATGGATGAGGACAAATAACTTAGGTTATTGATATGAATATGGGATAAAAGGGGCCAAATAATCCATAATATCCACAAACATGTTAGTTGACCACAGAGTGGCTTGAATAGCATAATGCTTGAAAGTATCTAGTAACTGATCATCCAAGGTATTATCTTTCTAAAGGATATCATTCTTACATTAATAGATGCCCTTAACCTAATTATCCACAAGATAGGAATCACCATAGATATTAAGTGTTTTAATACCCAAGGCTAAATCAATTTGGAGACTTATGATTAAAGCCTCATATTCTACCATGTTATTAGTGTAGTTAAAATCAAGCTTAAAGGATAGAGGTATAGGTATTCCCCCAAGAGGGATTAGGATAATTCTATATCCCCCACCACAATGGCTTTTATATCCATCAAATAATAGAGTCATTTGATATTTATGTTTGAGACATGGAGGCTATGGATTCATTTAAGAATTCTTAGTTAACTGGTTGATTATCATCAAGAGGTGCCTTATCAAGTAGATCAAAAATTATTTGATATTTAATTGATTTTTTATGGATAAACTCAAGATCAAATTCCATCAAAATCATGATCCAATTAACTATTCATTGATAATGATAAGGATTTAAATGCATAAATTTTATGGGATCGGTGTTTGTGACAACATAGGTTTTATTTGTAGACACCGAAAAAGTGTCTAACCCTTGGTCCTTTCTCCCTCCTAGTCCTCCTTGGTCCCTAACCCACCTAAGTCTTATTAATTGGAAATAATCAACTATTTTTAATTAAATAAGTCCCTTTAACCCCTCCCTCCTTTGACACCTCACCTAGGACACCTCGCCTAGACACCTCACCTTAGACTAATTCTCCTCCTATGACTCACTCAAGATCTCTCCCTAATTCTTCTATCCTCCTAACAAACTCTCATGCGTATTTAGCACAACCCTCAGAATTATCCAATGCATAAGAACACTTGGTGGATAAAAAACGGGCTTGGTGGCTTGTTCTGCCCGTTCTAACCCCACCGACATCGGCCACCTGTCGGCCGACGCCGGCGGAATCGCCGATGTTGGTTATACTTAACTAACTTCTCTTCCTCTTTCCAGGTAATCACAATCAAAATTAGAAGTTTTCTAATCTTGGGTGATCTAACAGGCGAATCTCTCTTTCGGCGAAACAAAGCTCTGGTGCTCTTGCTTTCTGGTGTTCTGGCATCTTGTTTTCTTGTAGGGAGCAGCATACTTGACAAACTTCTCTCAGGCATTGAGATCTTGTATCCAACGTTTTGTACCGGGACTGCATGTTATCTTCATCAACTATTCAACACAGCTAAGTATTTGTGCTATCTTTATTTCTATATCATTTCATTTATATCAAATACTCTGTCTTCTGTCTATTCCAATATCCTTCACCAAAATATTCTCTGTTCTTCCTGGAGAGGCTGAAAAGCCCTCTCTCCTGTCCATCCACCTCTCGCCTCTGTCACTTATTCAGTCTATTCCCAGACAATATTCTCTATCCCTTAGACCTCAAATAGTCCCGCACAGACCCTCAGACCCTCAGACAAGACCATAGACTATCCTACAGCCCTGAAACCAACCCTGTAACCAACTCTTGACTATTGCCCTGACCGACGCTGGTCACTTCCCCAACCGACGTCGGAAACCTTCTGACCGACGATGGCAATACCACCGACATCGGCGACTGTGTTTACCAGATTGCAACTTATCAGGTACGCATTTGTTTTTTTAGTCTTTTCTTTTCACATCTTTCATTATTTCTCTTTTCTATCTCTGTCATATTCTGTCTTAAACAGTGGATTGTCATCCTTGAAGAAGCCTTAGCGCTTCTAGGACCAAGCTTTTGCTTGGCAATCCACCCTCTTATCAACTAACATTCTTCATGTTTTTAGTGTTTATCTCTTTCAGGTGTTATTCCTTCACAGCCAAAGAGGAGTATTCACAGTGTCTGGATTTACGGTGCGCAGTCTATATCCAGGTACTTCACAAGCCTTGACCATTCTTTCTTTAGTTTCTTAATCATTTGAAATCTAAAAAAACAAAATTTGAATAGAAACATTCTGGCACACCCGGTGGGACCCCTTTAGGGCCTTCCTTGGGTTCCCTTTCTTCCTTGTTCATTTAGTTGCATTAGGCTTCTTAACCTTCACCTCTCTTTCTTCTTTTCTAAAAACCAAAAAAAAAATCATAAGCAGAAAATAAAAAGAACTCTTTCTTACTTTTTCTTGCATTTTCTAGACTAGAAAGAAAAATCATTCTCTTCAAACCCTTTCTCCAATTTGTTTTCATTCCAATATCATATTTCGATTTGGGACTTTAAAACTTGTTGCATTTCATTTCTTGCTTTCTTGCATCTTTTTAGTCCACATCTAGTAACTTAAACCGTAGATCACATGATGTTACACTTCCAGACCACGTGCACTCAATAAAACATAAAACACACTTGAGACAAGGCCCGTCTGGGATTTCATCACCCAGCGGACAACCTTACCCCTACCCGACAATCCTACTTGGATTTCACCACCAAGGGGAAAGCCAACTCTGTTCTCTGGCAGAGTATAAACTATAGTGAAAGTATCTATTAGCTAAGCGAAACCAGCTAACCACTGGAATCGTGAAGTGAGGGGAGCTTGCTCCTTAGCACCAGGCCTGTACGTAAGCTAATACAGATTTTTGAGCACCTTAACATACCTAAAACCATCTTTAGATTGCCTATTCTACGACCCTTCTTACAGCCAACTTCCTCAAACATTATATTAAGGCATAAGCCATATGATCTTAATAAAATTGTTTCTAGGGATTCAACGTTAGGCTCTGTCTGTCATCATCATATTTTTTGTTTTTATCTATCTTTTTTGAGCTGGTAAGGACGTCTTCTCCATTTCCAAAAACTTTTTTTCTGAGTTTCTGGAAAACACAGTAACCGACATCGGTCCTGTAACCGACGTCGGCAACTTTTCTGAACCGGCATCGGTCATCTGACCGACATCGGCAGTCATCTTCACCGGCATCAGTTTTTCTACCGACGTCGATCTCTGTCAATTTTCTCTTTTCCAAAAAATAGCAAGCATAAAATCCAACTTTCTGACTGTCTAAACATCCATTCTAGTTTTCTAAGACTGATAGAACACAGTTTTCTGAAACTTGACCTTTTTTTGCCTTGAATGGTTTTGACACGCAGTCAAACCAAGGCCCTTCTTAACCACGCTAGCCAACAACCGCTTCCACCTTCACCACCTACAACCAGTCCTATAATGGAGTTCAACTCAGAGACTGAAAGAACTCCAACTCGCCCAACCCCGCCTCAAACTCCTATCGTCCCAGAAGGGGACCAAGACTTTGCATGATTTCTGGACCTTAACGTCAAAGCCTTGCAACACTATCTCGCGAATAGCCAAATGTGAGACTCCCTAGGCAACCCAATCTATGGGATGTCAACTTCCTTAGTTGACACGAGAACCACATCAACCGCCCCTACCATTCAACTATTAGACAACACCTCCACCAATAACCCAACCGTATCTTACCTTCAGAACGTGACCTCTCCATCTAAACCTACCTCCATGGGGGTTCCAATACTCCCTCAACCTCAAGTCACTCAACCAAACCCCACACCTTTCCAAAACCTTTTAGTCTCTATTCCCCCTACTCTTGCACCAATAAATACAAGAGTAACCGTTTACCCATCAACAAGCGTAGCCACGCCTCAACCATCCTTGGCGGCTCCTATCCAACTTGTGCCAACTAACCCCATAACACAAGTGCCATTGGCCCCAACTTTTGCTCCCATAACTAGCTATCCATATGTTGCATCTATGCAACCATCCACATCATATGCCCCTCCAGATATCTTTCAAGTGCCTTATAATCTAGGGGGCGCTCCACCCACGAATCCGTCAGTAGATATCATCAAAATGCTGATGGATAAAATGTCTAGCTTAGAGACTTCCGTTTCCGGCTCACGCAATACTCTATCATACGAGCAAATTTGCAATGAGCCTATTCATCCTTCCGTTCCAATTAGACCATACCCCAGCCAGTGGGAG
The DNA here is from genome assembly GCA_037957365.1 of Torreya grandis. Classification (NCBI taxonomy): domain Eukaryota; kingdom Viridiplantae; phylum Streptophyta; class Pinopsida; order Cupressales; family Taxaceae; genus Torreya; species Torreya grandis. The sequence continues at coordinate 1,445,351 of JARHVA010000942.1, read as the reverse complement.
CTTCCCAAATTTTCTCGCTTTCAAAGCAAGGAAGACCCACAGCAACACTTACGGGCATTTAGACATGCCTGCTACCTTATCGCCCATGATGACGCATTACTCTTGCGCACATTTCCTGTCCCTTTTTGGTGCTGCACTCGACTGGTACAGCTTCATTTCCACCCATTTGCTCTTCTCATTTATACAATTAGCCCAGCTTTTTCTTGACCATTTCTCCATTAATATCACCAAAAAGGTTTCGATCACAGACCTTTACACTATCCGTCAATTTGAGGATGAATCAGTAGCTGACTTCGTTGCTCATTGGAGAGGCCTTATCAATCAACTCTCCTTTTCCTTACCTCAAACTGAGCTTATTGAACTATTTGCCTGAGCTTGCGCCAAACACATTTCTTCCATTTTAAGGGTTCAGACATTCCGTACCTTTGACGAAGCCTTCACGATGGCCCGTAAACTTGAATTACGTGCCATCAAGGAGAACAAAGTCAAGTTGCAGAGCAAGAACCCCAACTCCAAGACTAATGATTCTTCTTCTTCTAAGCCTTCATCATCAAATCCTAGGTCTAAAACTTTAGCTAACGCTGTGGCCGTTAGACCTTCATCCTCTTCATCTAATCAACCTGAGCCATCAACATCTCAGAGCGCCACCCGTCAATTCCAGCAAAGATACGTGCAAAGACAATATACTCCTCTTGGAGAATCTTACGCATCTATACTGGAAAAGCTTGTTAAATAGGGGATTCTCAACCTTCCCCAAATTCGACCACCACCTCAATTCGATCCCTCACGCGCCATCCCTGCGTGGTATAGGGAAAATGACTTCTGTAATTTCCACCGTGTCAAAGGTCATGACACGGGAAACTGTAAAACTTTCAAAAACATAGTCCAGGATATGCTTGAAAAGGGGGAGCTCATTCTAGATAATCCTAACGCTCCTCCAAACTAGGGCATTGACATATTCAAGCAACCATTCCCCAACCATCCACCGACCCAAAATAATGTCTAGACCTTAATTGACAACACGCATGAACATGATATTCAAACGGTCAATACGGTCTCACCTTTCATCCCCAATCAATCTCAAGAGGTTAATCCATCTACCAGTCCATCACATGTGGATGAACCTCTTTCCCCGATCAGTTCTCCATCAACCTCTCTCATCCTGGAGGATGCATTAACTTTACCGGCGCAACCGATCTCACCATCCTCTTTTCTTCTTCCTATGGAGGACCTGACCTTACCTACTCCTCGCCCACAAGTGGAGGGCACCATAATTCCTGCCCTTTACCCACTTGAGGAGTCACACTCTCCCGTTCCTTCTCCACCAAGAGAAGAACCTGACTCTTCATCTTCCTCAACCAATGACAATACAATTATAACTCCCACACACCTTGGGTCCGAGACTATTACCACACCTAGCACATCTTCTCAAGGATCCCAACTTCATCCAACATCCTCCCAACCATTTTCCCGACTAGTGGAGAAATTAGAACTTCTCCCTTCAAGGAAAGTGGAGCATCAGGGATTATGGGAACATGTTAAAGTTCTTCAACATTCCCGTGCCCTCTCATCTCATACTACCAATCCTCCTAAAGCAGAATCATCCAAGACTCCAAACAAAGACCAAATCCCCACTTCTAAACCCACATCTACCCCATCCAAACCAATCAAGCCGCTTGGCATTCGCCCTCTCTCTGCCCTCACTCACCCGCAAGTGAAGGTGGACTTGAACCAAACCTCACCCAAAAGTAGTCTTCCAACCAAATCCAAGAAGACTGCCAAACCACAAAGATGAACCCCTCCTCCACCGTCAACTTTGCCCTCCATCTTGGGTCCTCATCCTTCTACCTTAATCGGCGTACTTCCTACTCCCACCATTAACCAACACAAATTGCCTCCATTACTTCCTTCGCCAATCATAAGTCAACCTCTCAAAAAGTTGGCACCTCTCACAAAGAAAGTGCCGTCTTCCCCTGTCACCGCACCACCAACCCAAAAGGTGGGACGAAAACCTTCTTCAGAATCCCCCAAGCAGAAGTCACCAGTGCATCATGTATTAACAAGCGCGGACCCCTTAGAAGGTTCATACGCTTTAATATTACGTCAACTTTTGCAAACCTCTAGCATTACCCTTCCTTCCATCAAGCCATTCCAACCTCTCAGGTCAAAACTATCTTGGTTTGATGATACAAAGATTTGTTTATATCATCGCACACCAGGGCATGATACCGAGACTTGTTGTGCCCTCAAGGCCGCCGTTCATCGTTTTATGGAGAAAGACACTCTTCTCCTTGAGGACACTCTTAACCAACCCTCGTCACCTTCCCATCCAGCCTCATCAACCACATCAACGTCTCACCAACAGACCATAACCCCTTCTTACCTACTATCTTCGAAATCAACGCCATTCATGTAACCACTAGGTCACAGAAGGACAAAGTGAAAGAAAAAGCCACTATCCCTTGGACCTATCCTTTTGTCCAAGCACCTCAACCACCAAAACCCAAGATTTCCATCTTAGGTGCATCTCAACCCACTTCTTCACAGGCAATAATAGAATCTATGATAAAACAACTTCACCAAATGCCTGTGAAGATGACCCTATATGACCTTATTCAAAGCTCCCCCCAACATTGCCAGGCTTTAATCAAAGCCTTACAGGCAGCTGAGGTTCGACCTGAAGACCCTCAACCACTTGCTACCTTAGTCCATTCTTTATCCCCCATCGCCTCCATCACTTTCAGTAATTCTGAGATTCCTACCTCTACCGAGGAAGATCAGGACGCCGCCCTTTTCATCACAGCCTACGTTGATCGAACTCGTATTAAATGAGTTATGATCGACGGGGGCGCTAGTATTAATATCATTTCCTCCCACGCCTTTGACCAATTGGCCCTTCCAAAGAATTGTGTATCAAAAACTGACGCAATCCTTAGATCATTTAATGACACAACTGCTAACACTATCGGCACTGTTGTCCTTCACATCTGCGTTGGGCCACGCACAATCCCAGAGCTCTTCTACATCATTGAAGGAGAATTCCAATACAACATCCTCTTAGGGCGACCTTGGATCCGTGCCATGGCTTGCATCCCTTCAACACTTCACCATTGTGTCAAATTTGAACACGACAAACAAATCCATGTCATTCCCGCCGACCCATCACCTTTTAAGACCTGTAACACGACCTATAGCCCAAACGACGTTCTTATCCCGCTTAAAGCATCAACCCAAACATCATCCCCATCCGCAGAAGCGTCAACTAGTACGTAAACAGCAGTCGCCACCACATCATCTTCTCAATTACCAACCAAAGACCCTATGGACGACATCTTCCAAAGACTTTCACTAGGAGAATATCGTCTCCTTACTCTAGACATGTTCCAAACTCCTCAAGAGTATGGACAACTTCATCAACACCCAAACTATGACTATCGGATCGGGATGGTCATTCCTTATGGTCCTCCTAGCCTTCGCACCAATCTCGTCTATGGGGAGCTTGATCAAGCCCCTACTGAATCAAATCCTTCTTCCTCGCCTCAAACCTTCACATCAAATTTCTCCTTTCTTAGCAACCCCACCTTTGCACATACCTATCTTTATAGGTGTGCATGGAAGGGTTTTGGCTTTGGATGTTATGAACAAGGTTCCCATCAGCCTGTCGAAACACCCAATGACGATAATGCTAAGAACAGTATGGACTGGGTTTTCAAGAACCCACTAAGGCTTCCACAAACCTTTCCCCTAAACTAGACATCGACCAATTTCTTCTAGACTCGCCTATTCTTCCTTCCTCACCTACGGAGTCGGTGGTCTCCATCCCTCCTAGTTTTTTATTTGCATAAACACCATCCGCTTGGAACCTCTAACCTATCAACTCAATGGGGTTCCCAAGTCTCTCCCTCTCATTTATCCTAGCATGATAGACGATGAATCATCAACCATCAACACAATCTACTGCATAGATGACGACGCCATTCTTACATATATGGGTGCTGATGATTCTTTCATTCAGCGCTCCCTCCCTTCTGAAACACAAGTTATGTTAAATGAATCAACCATTGACATTAACCTTTCATCTTCTGATGTTCCTCAAGTCTTAAAGATTGGTCAGTCTTTAGACACTCAAGAGCAAATCAACTATACCACATTTCTCTCTGACAATCGCAAAGCCTTTGCCTGGACCTACGCTGATATGCCTGGCATTGACCCCACCATCGCTACCCATAACATCGTCACAAATCCAGAGGCTAAGCCTGTTAGGCAAAAGCTTCGCAAAATGCATCCTCATGTTGCACTTCTTGTTAAAGAAGAGCTTCAGCATCTTCTTTCAGTCTCTTTCATTCAACCCATCGATTATCCGCAGTGGGTCTCTAACATCGTTCCTGTCACCTAAACAATTGGGGGGATCCGAATCTATATGGACTACCATGACCTTCACCTAGCTTGTCCCAAAGATGACTTTCCTCTTCAAAACATTGACCAACTTGTTGATCTTACGGCTGGCCATGAGATGTTATCACTTATGGACAGATTTTCAGGATACAACCAAATCCTGATTGTGCCAGAAGATCAGCACAAAACCACCTTTATTACCCCATGGGGAACCTTTTGCTATCGAGTCATGCCTTTTGGTCTGAAAAATGCAGGCACCACATATCAGCATGCCATGACTTATATCTTTCATGATCTCCTCCACAAAATCATGGAGGACTATGTCGATGACCTGCTTGGCAAATCCAAGCTTCGTCGTGACCATTTAACTATCCTCAAAATCATTTTATCTCACCTTCTTCATTACCAAGTCCGTCTTAACCCCAAGAAATGTGTCTTTGGGGTCCTCTCAGGAAAGCTCCTAGGATTCATTGTCTCTTTTCGTGGCATTGAGATAGATCCTGCCAAAATCTGCGCTATCCTCGAAATGCCACCTCCAACTAACCTCAAGCAACTCTGCAGCCTAACGGGAAAGCTCCAATCCATCCACCATTTCATTTCACAACTTTCTGACCGTTGCCAACCCTTTCACCATCTCCTCAAGAAGGACGTCTCCTTTAAATGGGATAAGGATTGCCAAGAGGCCTTTGAAGCCCTTAAAAGCTATTTGGTTTCTCCACCAGTCCTTATTCCACCAAAAGACGACCAACCCTTCTATCTCTACATCTCTGCAACCAATCATTCGTTAGGTGCCATGATCGCGCATCATGACGAGCAACACCGTGAACAGGCAGTTTATTACATAAGTCGAACACTGGTTGACTATGAAACTCGATATACTCATACCGAGAAACTTTGTTTGGCGTTAGTCTTTGCTGCTACTAAACTCCGCCATTATCTTCTTAACCACAAAACCTTCATCGTCACTCACACCAACCCTCTCAAGTATATGCACTCCAAGCCTTATCAGAATCAACGTATGGCTTGGTGGCTCATGTTGCTTGCTGAGCTCAACCTCAAATTTGTCCAGCAAAAATCTATAAAAGGGCAAGCAATCACTGATCAATTAGCCGATGCCCCACTTCCCGACAATCAACCTTCTCACTGTGAGTTTCCTGACGAGTCTATCTCCACTCTTTCCACCAATGACGCCATCTATCAGATGACCATGTTCTTCGATGGCTCCAAATGTCAACTCGGTGGAGGTGCCGGGGTCATTCTCATCCCTCTCGAAGGGGAGCCCATGCCTCTGTCTTTTAAACTCGACTTTGAATGTACCAATAATATGGCCAAATACGAGGCCTTAATTTTGGGACTTCAGACTGCCCTTTCCCTCAACATCAAGACCATCAACATCTTCGGTGACTCGCAGCTCGTCGTCAATCAGGTCAACGGTTCATATCTCTGCAAAAATGAAATTTTACAAAGGTACAAAAACCGTGTTGATATTCTCCTTGCATCTTTTGACCATCACTTATTACAGACTGTTCCTCGATCGACGAATAAGTTTGCTGACACCATGGCTTCCCTTGCCTCGCATATTCCTTCATCATCATCATCCTCATCAAGAATTTATGTCATGGTACATCGTGTGCCATTGCCTTCATACATTTCCACTGACATCAATCTCGTCCACACCATAGACTTTAGTTCACAAGATGTTTGGTATAAACAACTTGTGGACTACTTATCTCTTTCTCTCGTTCCTCCCGGCCTCTCTAGCAATGCGCGACGAGCTTTCATCAAACGCACCGTTCGCTATACCATGCTAGGTGGTCTTCTTTATAAGCGAGGTTTCGACGGCCTCCTTCTTCGCTGTCTCACTTCCACTGAAGCCTCTCATGCCATTAAGCAAGCCCACGATGGGATTTGTGGCAGACACTTCAGTGGAAATTTGGTTGCCAAGCGCATCCTTTGTCTGGGCTATTTTTGGCCTACTCTTCATCAAGACTGTAGCGATTATGTTCGACGTTGCATCAAGTGTCAGTAGCACGCTAACTTGTTTCATCTCCCCAGCCATGCCTTACAAGTTGCTCAAGATTTTTGGCCTTTTTCATAGTGGGGTTTAGATCTCATCGGTGAGATTAACCCTCATTCGTCTCTTCATCATCAGTCCATCATCACCGCCACTGAGTATTTCACTAAGTGGGTGGAAGCTATACCTCTTGTCTCCACAAAATCCGACAAGATCATCGACTTCATCAATAACCACATCATCTGTCGCTTCGGTGTCCCTCATAAAATCATCACCGACAACGGCAAGTCCTTCAAGAACAAAACTGTCCAAAAGCTATGCGATTCATTTGGCATCAAGCTCAGTTTCTCTTCGCCTTACTACCCATAAGCAAATGGGCAGGCAGAGGCTTCCAACAAAATTCTGACTAAAATTCTCATGAAGGTGGTCAACGACACTGGAAGGGACTGGCACATTCAAATTCCCTTCGCTTTGTGGGCCTACCGCACTAGCATCCGAACCTCTACGGGTGCTACCCCCTTTTCTCTCATGTACGAAACAGAGGTTGTCCTACCTCTCGAAGTACAAATCTGGTCTCTTCACATTTCTCTACGTGACATTCTTTCTAATGATGACTTTCGTCAAGATCATTTAGCTCAATTAGAGTTACTTGATGAGCGTCGTCTTGCTGCCCTTAATCATCTCCATGTCTATCAAATTCGAATCAGATGAGCCTATAACAAAAATCTGAGAGAATGAGATTTTAATATCAGAGACCTCGTCCTCAAAGAGAATCAACATGTGACTAATATGGAACGAAGTAAGCGAGGCAAATTCGCTCCTAATTGGCTTGGACCTTACATTATCACGCACAAGTACGGATCAGGGACTTATCGTCTGTCTTCTCTTGAAGGCCGACCAGAACCTGAACCCCTTAATGCGTTGCATCTACGACCATTTTATTACTAGTTGAGTACTCGTTTACTTAACATTTAACTTGAGCTCATCCCTTGAGCAATCCCTCATCCAACTAATCCTATTATTTTTCAACCCTACTTCCTTTAATAAATCCTCTAAAACCCTTTTATATAGTATGGATACTTTGTCCTAATAAAAGGGAGCCCTTGAACTTTTATAAGTCTTGTCCATGACTCAAATTCCTATCAAAAATCAATCAAGATGTCAAAATAACCAAGGTCACAAAATCAAATTAAAAAGTAGACTGCTCCCTTGAAGGACAGCTGTACTATCATTGCTGTAACTAATAGACTGCTCCCTCAAAAGACAGCTATTCAAAAGCCCTCTTATTAAGCAAAGATCTAGACCACTCCCTTGAAGGATGGCTATGACTAAATCTGGCAATAAACAGCACTATCTTAGAAGCTTCTCACATCGATCAGCTTCATAACTGACCATCAAGCACAATGACATCACTATACAGGCTTCCCGTATTGATCAGGCTCAAAAAAAAAAAAAAAAGTCAGGGACTTGGCTTATGTTGTCTCAGGGTCTCCTATAAAAAGGGGCAAAGTTATCTCTGCTCTTAAAATGGGTTGTCCTATCCTCCTTTCCTATAACCTGCTCAAGGGACTTCGAGCTCACTTTAGTGTCAAAGTGATTCGATCACCACTCTAGCATAACTTATGGTCAACGACGCAACGCATAATGGGGTTCTTGGTTCTAATAACCCCTATCTATACTGACTTTTTGGTCCTTGTCAATGAAAGAGCAAATATGCCTTTCACTTCTCTTTTTACACTTTAGTCACATTCAACCAAACCCTTTTCAAACATAACCATGACTATGACCATAACCTTGACCTTGACTAGACCATCACCCACTTTGACTCTTCCTCCCTTTTGGGAGAACTACATAGGCCTGAGGCCCCTAACAATAGGGGCTATGTAGGCAGCACTCGGTTGATATGGGGTCTTCTAGGGTTAGCTCGGCCACTTTCTTCATCACTTTCTTCAATCTCCTTCTCTCGTCACCTGTCAATCACATCACAGTCAATAATATATTCACATAATCATTAATATACTCTCATTTTCATTATATACTCATAAGTCATTAGTCATAAATTTCATCCATCATAACTCATTAAACATTTACATAATCCACAAGTTAAAACATTCTATATGACATCTATCATCATCTAATCATCATAAATCACTATATCATCATTAAACATAACATTTACATCATTCTCATCATTAGCATCATCATAATCATCATACATATCATATCAAAACATGCATCATGAAACACATCAAACATTTATAACATCTCCATAACACATCAATAGCTAAAATCTCATCATATATATATCAAAAAATCAGTTTTATACAAAGCAGACACAACCTGTATCTGTTTCTCGCTCTCAAAAATCAAATACATCTCTCATCTTCGGCTCACAGGCCGGTATATACATCAAAAAAAAATACAACTCTGGGGCTACCCTCAAGGCTGTGGCTATGGTGGTGGTGGCGGTGGTCGAGAAGAGGCTGTATCTCCTCCTCCCTCTGATCTCTGCCGTCTGCGTGACCCTAAAGCCGTCGCTCGTGACATGGATCTCTGTCTGCTCTGCTCCACCCTCATCTCCGAGTATCACTGTATATGAGGGATCCCCCTGATGGCCCTCTCATAGTACGCGATCTCGTCCAGTGCATCATTGTATCTAACCATAGATACAGTCTGTGGTGGACCCATCTGCCCTGGGCTGCCGACATCGGCCGATTTTTTGCCGACGTCAGTCTCTTGTGAACACCGACGTCAGTTATATAGCCGACGTCGGTGGCCTTCAACCTTTTATCCCTCTTCCAAATGACCTAAATCATGTCTCTAATCAAGTCAAGTCCTTTAGACCATGTCATTTTGGCCCCTTGGGGCACTTTTAGATTACTTTTTGCATCTATCCATCAACCACCAGACATTGGAGATCATGCCCATCTCCTAAACCGCGACCACTTCCAAAGCGTTTGCCTTGGTTGTTTTTGCATGTATGCTATTCCACGACTTGTTAGCAAATTTGTCCGCAGACTATATTTTTGGACCCTCACAAGTATAGGATCACACGCCAGTTGATCTGCACTACTTGTGACTTTTTCATGTTTTCAGGAGCACTTCCTAAGCTTGGGATACCTGGAATACGATGACTATTGGAGCTTCAGCCTCGATTGAATAACCCGATCAACTATGACTAATGCTGGGGCTCGGTTCTTTCAATTTTGGCACTCCTTGACCTTTGACCTACAACAATTTGACCTGACCATGATTGTGAAGTGGTGTACGCGTAATCACCACTTTTGCAGCATTCTCACTCTATCTTTCACCCTATCTATCCACTTTCTGTCAAAGCAGCACCCGATTCTAGGTTCCCTTCTCTCGACTCCTACTTTGAGGGGGGATACCTCATCCATAATCAGGCAACCAACTCTCACATATTCTTGTCTACGAAATCAACTTTATCCCATACCTGGGGCAACTAACTCCTGTTTTTGTCTTGCAGTTCATCCAGAACAACCAACAAGACAAAAAGGGGCAAATGTAGACACCGAAAAAGCATCTAACCCTTGGTCCTTTCTCCCTCCTAGTCCTCCTTGGTCCCTAACCCACTTAAGTCTTATTAATTGGAAATAATCAACTATTTTTAATTAAATAAGTCCCTTTAACCCCTCCCTCCTTTGACACCTCGCCTAGGACACCTCGCCTAGACACCTCACCTTAGACTAATTCTCCTCCTATGACTCACTCAAGATCTCTCCCTAATTCTTCTAACCTCCTAAAAAACTCTCGTGCGTATTTAGCACAACCCTCGGCATTCTCCAATGCATAAGAACACTTGGCGGATAAAAAATGGGCTTGGTGGCTTGTTCTACCCGTTCTAACCCCACCGACGTCGACCACCTGTCGGCCGACGCCGGCGGAATTGCCGACGTCGGTTATACTTAACTAACTTCTCTTCCTCTTTCTGGGTAATCACAATCAAAATCAGAAGTTTTCTAATCTCGGGTGATCTAACAGGCGAATCTCTCTTCCGACGAAACAAAGCTCTGGTGCTCTTGCTTTCTGGTGTTCTGGCATCTTGTTTTCTTGTAGGGATCAGCATACTTGACAAACTTCTCTCAGGCACTGAGATCTTGTATCCAACATTTTGTACCAGGACTGCATGCTATCTTCATCAACTATTCAACACAGCTAAGTATTTGTGCTGTCTTTATTTCTATATCATTTCATTTATATCAAATACTCTGTCTTCTGTCTATTCCAATATCCTTCACCAAAATCTTCTCTATTCTTCCCGGAGAGGCTGAAAAGCCCTCTCTCCTGTCCATCCACCTCTCGCCTCTGTCACTTATCCAGTCTATTCCCAGACAATATTCTCTGTCCCTTAGACCTCAAATAGTCCCGCACAGACCCTCAGACCCTCAGACAAGACCATAGACTATCCTATAGCCCTGAAACCAACCCTGTAACTAACTCTTGACTATTGCCCCGACCGACGCCGGTCACTTCCCCAACCGACGTCGGCAACCTTCTGACCGATGATGGCAATACCACCGACATCAGCGACTATGTTTACCAGATTGCAGCTTATCAGGTATGCATTTGTTTTTTTAGTCTTTTCTTTTCACATCTTTCATTATTTCTCTTTTCTGTCTCTGTCATATTCTGTCTTAAACAGTGGATTGTCATCCTTGAAGAAGCCTTAGCGCTTCTAGGACCAAGCTTTTTCTTGGCAATCCACCCTCTTATCAACTAACATTCTTCATGTTTTTAGTGTTTATCTCTTTCAGGTGTTATTCCTTCACAGCCAAAGAGGAGTATTCACAGCGTCTGGATTTACGGTGCGCAGTCTATATCTAGGTACTTCACAAGCCTTGACCATTCTTTCTTTAGTTTCTTAATCATTTGAAATCTGAAAAAACAAAATTTGAATAGAAACATTATTATTAAGTAGATAATGGTGAATTTTGGAAGCTACAAAGACCAAAACCAGGCATAACTTCTCTATGTGATAATAATGTGTTTTGTATTTAAAAAGTGTGCGACTGATATAATAAACTACCTTCTCTTTATGTTGCTCATCATGATGGGAAAACATGGATCTAGGGGCAGGATTCATAGTAGAAATATACAAGAAGAATGTTTATCCTTCCTTCAGGGGAGTGAGAACTAGTGATGAGAGGAGGTATGTTTTAATAGCATCAAAGGCCTCTTGATAACAAAATTCCCATTTAAAAAGGATATCCTTCCTTAGAAGATGATGGAATGGTTGACATTGATCAAATTGTTGGGAGATAAAATGATAAATAGACTATAATTTACCTTACAAACTATGAATATGCTTAAGATTATATGGGGGTGGAATTTATAAAATGGCTTTGATCTTAGTAGGGTCAACTTCTATCCCTTGAATAGAGACAATAAAGTTTAAAATCTTACCTATCAATACTCCAAAAATGCATTTATTGAAATTTAGATGGGCATGAAATTGGATAAAGTGAGTGAAGATTACCTTTAGGACTCGAAGGTGGTTTTTTCATAATTTAAACTTACCTAGGAGATCATCCACATAATCCTCAACAATTTTATGGATGATATCATGGAAGATATACATCATGGATCTTTGGTAGGTTGCTTCTATATTATTTAGGTTGAAAGGCAAAACTCGATAGAAAAAGATCCCCTAGGGAATAATAAATGGAGTCTTATTTTAGTCTTCTAGTGTGATAAGGATCTAATTATATTCAAAAAACCATCCATAAGTGACAAAATTTCATGCCTAGTGGTTAAATCCACTAATTGGTCAATATTAGGGAGAGGGAAATCATCTTTAGGACAAGCAAAATTAACATCTCAAAATTTAGTACAAAGCATAATCCCCCTATAGGCTTTATGATAGGGATGACATTGTATACCCATTAAGGTTAATCAATAGGTTGGATAAGGTTAATAGATAAGATATGCTATAACTCTTCTTTGAATAAGAGTGTAACACAAGGATGCATATTTTAAAGATTTTACTTTATAGGTTTGGCATCTAGGAATGTGATATTGTTATGGATGAAAATAGCACAATCGATAGCAGGCATGTCACTAAAGGACCAAGTAAATGCTTCACTATGATCTATTATAAATGTAGTGAAATCATGGTGCTCTTGAGGATCTAAGGTTTTATTGACCTCAACTATTCATAGAGTCTCATGATATCCTATGTTAACATTAATGGTATCCTCATTTAAGAGACTAGAGGTTTTAGATAGAAGGGATTTACTTAAATGGGAATTTGTTGTGCATAAATGAGTTAAGATCAACTCATGGTCCTAACACTAAAGAATAGGTATGGTTGGAAAATCTTTCCATATCATTTTTGGGTAGGATAGATTAAAAAGTTTTACCTCCCAATCTCGATGATAGATGATAGGTTTTACAGTAATGGAATTGACTTAAATTTTTTTTGGGGGAATAGATACGATGTAGTCTATTAGAGAAGGGGTGATGCATGGTAAATATGGTGCATCCTCTTCAAGGATAGGAAAGAGAGTAACCTCCAGGGTATCTTTGGGATTATTATTAAAATTGAGGCTATGATTTTCATGGGGCTTCCTAAAATTTCTAAACATCACCTCATGTGGGCCTTGTTTATAACATCCTATGTTGAAAAAATTCCAAGAACACCATTGTAGGTATGTCTCTATAAAGTTGGGTTTTTCAAGGAATGAAAATTTTGAGGTAAATGGTTTGGCATGTGTTAGGTTAGAAAGGCCTAAAGAAGGTTGGTTGATTCCCCCATAGATAAAATGGATATGGAGGAAAAGTGGACTAAAGGGAATAATTTCTACTAAATTTGGACAATATGCATGTTATTTTTTTGGACATCCATATTCTTGGGGGGTGGAGAGATAATTGAGTGTCAATAAATAATACTCTCTAATTGATAGCTACTAAAATATCGAATCAATGGACTCCTTACCACTCTTTGATACAAGAATTGTTGTACTAGTTGACACCTCATTGGATGATGATGAGGTAGTGATTTGTAATGGAATTAGGACATTATTTGGTCAAAAGATGAGATTAAAAGTTTTGAATGGATGTGAATTGACTGAATCATTATGGATTTTGACTTCATGTTTAAATTTAATACATTTATGTAAGGTAGAGGGGATGTAACACATTGCACATATACAAGGATGACCTAACAAGATTTATTAAAAATTCCCTTCTATTATGTAAAATAATTTAGGTAGAACATGTATTCCTACTTGAATGTGAAGGACTACCATTACTAGTGAAGGGATGATGGTATATTTTAATACTTGTAAAACAATGGGGGATTGGGATAAAACTATTTTAGGTAACTTTAGTTTTTTAAACACATAAGAATAAATGATATTTATACTAACACCATTATCAATCATTACTCATTTGATTTGAGTTTGATCAATTTGGGTAGTAATAAATAGTGTGGGATCTTGGTCATCATGTTTTAAGGGTGGTATTTCTAATTCATGGAATGTTATGGATAATTGATTTTGACGTAATGTAATGAAAGATAATAAAGTCTAGGGTTCATTATCTTATATCTTAGTATCCTCTAAGGCTTTTATAATAGCCTCATGATGTTGTGGATAATTTTGGACAAGTTCATATAGGGACACCTTGACCGAAATCAAATTAAGTTGCTTTAGAATAGATATTTGTATTATTTCTAAAGCATTTTTATTTTTCACTTTCCCTAAAATAGAAATTTTACATTTTAGAGTGAGCATTGTATGACTATTTGTGGTAGGAGCTAGTGCTTTCACAATATTCATTTTGGCTTTATCATGATTGTGGATATTATGACCTTGGGTGTGGGATCGTGTAGCTATGTGAACTGCATCTATATGAAACAAATGAGGTTTTGTTGTGTTTTTAGACTCATCCTCATATAAGGGGTTAAATATGGGTTGATAATGAGCTTTATTAGAGGTTATATCTTATTTTACAACTCATTCAAATACTATTGGTAATATGTTACTTCCTAAGATGGATGTAACCCTAGTAGTTTGATTATGGGGAGAGTCATGATCTATCTATTTCATTAAAAGATTATCTTATTATAATAAGTTTTAGATCACAAATTTTAATGTGTTACAACTTTCTATGTCATGACCTACTATTCAATGATACGTGCATTTCTTATTTTATTAATACCACACTGGTTTCTGAATATGAGGGTTAATGGGTTTTATAAGTGGTAGAGTGATAAGGGAGGTTTGAAGAGGATGATCTAGGATACTAGAATAAAACCCCTTAATAGATGTTGATTAGGCTTTTAAATCCTCTAAGGTATTGATAGGGAAGAGGTATTTGACTTCAAACCTTGACCTTTTGAACTAGTTTGAATATTCCCTACAATAGGTACTTTGTGCTTAGGATAAGCCCTTATACCTAAACCTTACAGATAGTATGGGTTTAAAGGGTTATGTATTGGCATTATCATGGTGGAAATATCCATTTATGATGATGCATGCACTTAAGTAGATGATTCTATGATTATGGATTTTAGTCTTGCTAAAGGATGGGGTCCTAATATAGATGTATTTATTCGAATAGGTGGCAACACCACTTTCCCTTTTTGAATCTAACTGAGGGTAGTGGGGATATCCACTTTAGGGAGTTTAATCCTAATAGGAGGATGCTACAAGGATTTTCCTATTGGGGACCTAGGGTTTTATTTTTGATATTTATAGCTCTTCCCTTGATTTCTCTAAGATTTATCTCTTCCCAAGTAATGGGGGGAACTGGTCTTGAGTTGGTTTGAGGTAATGTAATAGTTTCCTCAAGGGGTAGTAAGCTAGAGGGGATGGACATGTTAGATTAAGGTATTGAGATGATAGGAGGAATGGCATGTGTATCTTGTGAAATGTTTAAGCAAGACTTTTCTTCAATAGTCTTTTCCTCTTTTATTTCTATTTGATCACCTTCAACATTTTTAGATATGGTTTCCTCAAGTGGATCCCAAATAATGAGATAGAAAAAACTTGAGTGCATTTCTTGTATAAATTCACTTAATTTAGGTGGTTTAAAGATGTCCCCTATAAGGATATCAAGGATATAAGTACTATCAACTTCTTTAAGGAGAAGATGATCATGGATTGTATTAATTGCATGAGTTTTGTGGTCTGAGGTGGATCCATAATTAGCTTACACAGAATTAGATATGGAATCATGGTTAGGGAATGATTATCTAAAGATGTCTATAAAATAATTAGGGGGTGTATTAGGGTTATCTATTTATAACTCCCCTTGATCAATAAGGTTATATAATAGACCCTTGAAATAGCACCACTTATTTATATTGTGACCTATTACATGATAGAAGTTACAAAAGTCATTTTCCCTAACCAGCTAGGCTTAGGGAAAGAGTCAACGATAGGCCTCACTAAAGGAAGTTTAATGAGAGATGCCTTTAAGATATTATCTAAGATATATGCATAAGACTCTCTTAAATTTGCATACTATCATGGGGGAAAGTGTGTCAATGGTTTTTGAGATTGTACCTGAGAGGTGGAGGGCTTAGATTGGCTTTTACAACTATGGCATTAACAACTCATTTAGTTTTATTATTGTTGTTAATCCCTTTAGAGGGATTAGGTTTGAAGTTTTTATTATGAAATTTTATTTTACCTTCTTTTAAGGCTATAATCTCTAATTTGTGAGCCATCAAAAATATCTCATCAAAGGTTTTAAAGGATTATTCCTGTAACATTGATGAGATAAGTTTGGCACATGTTATCATAAAAAATTCAATGACTTTGGGTTGTGGAAGGGAAAATTTGAGTTAGTTTAAGAGACTCCTCCATTTATCCATGAAATCAATAATAGATTCATCATCAAACTATCAAATGGCATAGAGGTTGGTGATAGTTAATTTTCTCATGTTATTGATAGAAAAGTAATCTCAAAATATTTGGGCTAGCTACTAAAAAGAAAATAGGGAATGCTGAGGAATTGAGTTGTACCAAATAAGGTAGGTCTAGCTAGTGATATAGGAATGGTCCTAAGAAGATGTGTGTCATCATGAGCTATAAGGTAGAAAGTATGTCTAAATGTTTGAAGGTGTTATTTTTTGGGTGAATATTTTATCACCAGCTTACTGATGAGTAAAATAGGTCTAATGATCAACCACAGCAAGGAAGATTGGTTGGCCAAATGTGCAATTTTACCACATCAAAAGGGGACAAATCTCTCCTCTCACCAAGGGGAGGTTCCCTATAAGTATGAAGGGGCTATATACTATATGTATATGCAGAAAATAATACTCAAGGGTAGGGTAACACCATCCATCTCTCTTTTTTTAGAGATGATTCTCACAAGTAAAGGATAAATCCTGGTGAAGACACTGAAGGCACTTCTCTTCTTTCAGAAGTGGTCTTACAACAAACAATAGGAGTTCTTTTAGGTAGTAAAAAATAACTGGTAACAAAGGGCGTAGTAACCAGCAGACTGAGATGTAGCACAAAGTCTCCACCTTGACTGCCCAAGAGTGAAATACGAAAGATAATGAGGGCACAAAGTCATCCCAAGGTCTTTTACATAGAAATAGGAAAAGACAAACACACTAAAGGCAATTGTAGATAGCTCAAAGTCTTCCCACAGTTGGCTTTAGGACACCTTCCTGATTATCTCCACTAGCTCTACTTATTTCATTAACTGGATAAGAATGCATCTAGAAGGTAGACATAAGAACAATCTCCTAAATGACACAAGCCATGACATCACAAAGTCTGAAAGTAACTTGTTTTCTCATTCAAACAAAGAAAATGATTAACAACCTGAGCTCAAAGTCTTAGTGATAGCCTCTCAATTTTGGTAGAGTTTTGCTTCTATAACCAAAAAAAAATCTCTTAGTGAAAAATAAGGGATTTGCAAGATATAGTAGCCAAGAAAGGCTTGGTGCTTTGTTCCATGAAGTGACCCATGCTACATTAAATGCCTTGAATGCATCTTCAATTTTATCAAAAGGCCCATGCTGGAATAGGGTGGCTGCCTTGACTATGGTGAGTCACTTCATCTCATATGTCTTCTCCTAGGTCTGGGTCATTTGGTCTATCTCTTGATGTCTATGTAGTTTTATACTTCACCTTTACTCCAAGGGAGACAAATAGGATGGGCCTTCAATGTTTGCAAGCCAAAATATCTATTTTGTAGACTATTCTACCTACTAGAATAACTTTTACGTAGATATTTTTGGCCTTCCCCTCTTTTTTTTATGATTTGAGCTCTCAGGCTATCTTTTCCCCTTTTTGCTCACTCTTTTAGCTCTCTCTTTAGTTGGTCACTGAGTTTGTTTTAACTTTTGTCTTTTTCCAGCTTCGTCTCTTCTTGGTTTTGAGCTCTTAGGGTTGAATTCCTAGCATTACTAGCTCTTTATGCTCTTCTCTCAGTGGTTCTTCCCTTTAGCCTTTGGGCCTTTTACATCTAGGTTTGCACTTCAAGCCTTCAAAGATCAACAACTATTTCATTGTCATGAATTTGACAGCTGCAAGGATGTCACTATTTGAAAGCCAATGGTTAGTTGGTCACCCTAAATTTAATGGCTGTGGGGACGTCACCAGGCATCTAGATCCTAATGGCTAGTTTGTGGTGCTTAATATTGACGTCTGTGGGCCCATCATCCTTCTTGGTAATTACTTCAACTTTCTTGTTTGATCCTTCTCGAAGGGGAGAAATCCCTTCAGCTTTGGCTGAGAGTCCCCCGTAAGGGTACCTACCCTTTGGGGTCCTTTGGGGTCCTTGGTCTATCTTTGGGTGGTCTTCAAATTTAATTTTTTAGAGAAAATGTCTTAAGGAATTCCTTCAAACAATTTGTTTGAAGGAAATCTTCCTTCGCCTTAACTATTTATTCAACAGGCTTCATCCTTCGGTTGGGCCAATTCCTTCAGATAAAAGTCTAAAGGAATTCCTTCTGACTTTTTGTCTAAAGGAATTACCTTAATGATTTTACTACTAAAAATCCTCTCAAAGGAATTCCTTTATTCATTTATCCTTTGAAATGGTCTAGCTACTCCTTGCTTACCCTCCAAAAGGGCTGTCTGATCTTCAAGGTTGCCTTTCAAAAAAGTTGCAAGGGTCCATTTTGGCTCCAAAGTGCCCTCTGTAAGGGTACTTGTCCTTCAAGATTACCTTTTGAAAAAGTTGTGAAGGTATTTTTGGCAGCTAAGTTCTTTCTGGAAGGGCACTTGTCCTTCAGGCTCTTGGAAGACCTTCCTTTGAACTTCCCGATTGAAATTGCCTAAGTGTTGAGAACTTGTTTCTTTCCTGCAGAGTCTATAGAAACCAACTTGTAGAGTCTGTAGAAAAGTGTTCATAAAACTAGGGGAGTCCATAGAAATGAGTCCATAGATTTCTTCCTATAGAGTCCATATATTTCTTCCTATGAAGTCCATAGAACTGAGTCCATAGAAATGAGTCCATAGAAATCATCTTGTAGAGTCCATAGATTCCTTCCTACAGAGTTCATAGAACTAAGTCCATAGAAATGAGTCTATAGAAATCATCCTATAGAGTCCATATATTCCTTCCTATAGAGTCCATAGATTCTATAGATTTAAGCCTATGGAGTCTATAGATTTGAGCCTATGGAATCCATAGATTTGAGTCCATAGAATTCTGCCTATGGAGTCCGTAGAAACATATATATGGAGACCATAGAAATGTATCTGCAGGGTCCCTTAGCTAAAAAAATTTTTAGAAAATAGAGAAATTGAAGGCTCAAAACAATTTTTGAGAAGGGAAGAGAGAATTTTTGGCTTGTAAGGCCAAAAATAGTTCATGTGTTGTCCCAAAAATGAGTGACAGACTTTGGGAACAACAGCTGGCTCCAGTTAGGGAACTTCCTTCAGTTGAAATTTTGGAACAGCTGAGGGGAGTAGAAACTAGAATCTCTAGTGCCTTTAAGTGTGCCATTAGGCTATGGAATTGTGCCAACCAAAAATAAATGCACCAAAAATGAAAATGAAAAGGAAAAGTAGAAAAAAAGCTAAAGACTATACAAATATACATATGTACAAAGGATCTTATCTAATACTTCAAGAGTTGAAGTGCTTCAGATGTTACCCATTGTGAGGCAAAGAAAAGAGCATGCCATCTTGGTACTTCAACAGGAAACTATTTTCACCATTGAGTTCATGGATAGTGAACGGGCCTCTCCATATGGAGTTGAACTTCCCATGCATTCCCTTTGGTTCTCTTCTCTTGTCCCATAATAGGACTTGATCTCCAATCTAGAAATCTTAGGTTTTTACTTTTTGGTCAAAGAGCTTCTTCACCAAACTTTGATGTGCTGAAATTTGGTCCACCACCATAGTTTGCTGCTCATCCAGCTCAGTTAAGCACATGATCCTTTTGTCAATGGAGCTTTCATATCATCTGATCTTCGACTGCCTTTGCCAATTTTAGTGCTAGACAATTCTAGTGTGATCAGTATCTCTACATTGAGACCATACAAAATTTGGAAAGGTGACATACCTATCACCCTCTTGAGTGTAATTCTATCTACCCATAAATCATCAACCCATGCTTTATGCCATATTCATTGGTTGTCATCCACCAGCTTCCTAATGATGGTCACCAGGTTCTTGTTGCTTGATTTAGCTTGGCCATTCCCTTGTGGGAAATAATCAGAAGAGTGGGAGAGGCTAATCCCATAGTAAAAATAGAACTGAGTGATCTCATGAGAAGAGAATTAGGCAACATTGTCCATTATAATTTTGGTTGGGACCCCAAACCTGGAAATGATGTTCTCCTTGAGGAAATCACATACTACTTTTGAAGTAGCATGTTTGGTTGAAATTGCTTCCACCTATTTGGTAAATTAATATGTGGTTGTGAGGACATAATCATGTCCAACACTTGAAGATGGGTTTACAACACCAATGAAATTGATTCCCCATTGCTGAAATAGCTCTTCTATCACCACTAGCTTGAGAGGTAGGGCAGTTACCTTAGGTCTTCCAATGAACTGTTGGCACAGTTCACACCTTTGTACCCATTTGTATGCATCTTAAAACAAATTAGGCTAGTAATACCTAGCTCTAAGAATCTTATGGGTAGTTACAAGAGAAAAAAAATGTCCTCTATAGGACATATTGTGGAAGGACCTCAAAATTTGGTTCTACTGCTCTTTATCCACGCAGTGAAGGAACATTCCATCAAGGTTCCTCTTATATAGGCTATTATCCTAGAGGACAAAATTGTTAGCCTTTAGTTTAACAGTCCTCCTTTCTTTATGAGATAGGTGGGTAGGACACTCACCATAAGTAAGAAAATGAGTAATATTTGAATACCACTCATTCGTGGTGGAAACAAAGAGGACCTTTGGTGTGTCTTCCACTTCTTTTTCTTCATGCCCTACTTCTTCAGGTCTATTGTCCATAATCAATTGGAAGAGGCCCTTTCCCCTCACAAGCTTCATTTGTTTGATAACTAGATTAAACTCTTCGATTTTAGCAATTTAATTGCCCCTTCTAGTTCCAAACTCATGCTGAGTTAATATGGATTTAACCGTGGTATCGGGAACCAAGATAGTAACATGTGAATTGAGGATGTAGAAATGGAAATATTTCACTGCCTTGACCACCGCATAAGCATACTTATCCATGCTTGAATACTTCAACTCATGAGCTTTGAGAGGACAACTCATGAAAGATATGAGAGATTCCACACCTTCTTCATTCTGCTAAACCAGAATAGCTGAAAGTGTGTGTTCAGAAGCATAACTATACATGATGAAATCCTTGGTATAATCTAGACAAACTAGAATTGAGGCATGGAAAATGGTTGTCTTGATGTCCTAGAATGCCAACTTGCCTTCTTAGTCTAGCTAAAAGTGGCCTTTCCCTTCATCATGTCCACAATATGATGAGTCTTCTCAACAAACTCAGAGATGAACTTCATAAAAAATTCACTTTTCCAAAGAAAGAGTGAACTACAGTCTTATTTGTGGGGAGGGTAAGTTCCTAGATGGATTTAACTCTCTTTGAGTCAATATTTATATCTTCTCGGGATACAATGTGTTAGAGAAGCTTCCCTTTTATCACTCTAAAAATAGACTTCTTGGGATTTAAAGAAATACCATTCTAGCAGTAGCATTCCAGTACTTGTTGCAAATGGTACACATGATTAGGGCAATGCTTAGAAAAGATGGTCAAGTCATCAAGGTACACCACAATGAACCTACCCATTTCATCTTTGAAAGCAAGGTCCATTACTCTCTAGAAAGTGGTGCCAACATTTATTAGGCCAACAGGCATTCTCTGATATACAAAGGTGCCCCAAGGTATGGTGAAGGCAGTCTTATGATGGTCTGATTCACCAACTTCAACTTGATTGTATCTTCAGAAGCCATCTAGCATTGATAACATCTCTAAATTGGTCACTGTCTGAAGTACTTGGTCCATGATGGGCAAAGGATAGTTATTCTTTAAAGATGACTAATTCAAATTCTTGAAGTCTACACAAAGGCAAATTTTGCCATTCTTTTTTCTCACAAGTGCTATGTTGGCAATCCATGTGGAATAATGGATTGGGAAAATTATCTTAACATTCAGTATTTTTGTATTTTAGACAGAATGGTACCTGATATCTTTGGATTGTACTACCTATATTTTTTCTTGTAAGGCATCAAATCATCCTTGAGAGGAATTTCATGGCAAATTTATTCAGGCTTGAGTGACTTCAGATCATCATAGGAGTATGCTAGGACATCCATGTACTGGCTAAGCAGAGAAGTGAACTCAAATTTTTCTTCTTGAGTGCAGCACTTCCCAATGTTCACCATCTTGGAATTTTCCTCGATACCCAGATTTACTTGATCAAACTCCTGAGAAGAGCTTGAATCCATTTGCTATTATTTGATGAACCTATCATGCTTGTCAAATAGTTTCTCAAGGGAAACCAAAATTTTGGGAGTTTTATTCCCTTTAAGTTGTAATAATTTTTTACCTGCATCTGAATTTGATTCAGGGGTTGGTTCACTACCTTCAAAGTGGAGCTGTTTAAAGCTACCTTTTTATTTTAGGAAGGCAATGATCTGGTTGTCACCATTGAACACTTGCCAATGATTAGCATTTTCAAGCACACTTGGTTGAAAGACCAGTTTGATAGTGTACTTGTCTCCCTTAAAATTAGGATGAAAAACCAAAAGAGTTGCTAAAATAGCCAAAGCATCAGTTTGATCATTGAATTCCCTGGGAACTATAGAGATACTAAAAGCATCAAAGCTTTCAAGTTGATCCCAAACCATATTGCAATAGTGGCACAATCTCTCATTCTTAGTTTAATACAGGTTTCTCACCTAACAAACCACCAGATCAACATCTCCTTTAGCATGAAGGAGCTTGACGCCCCTATCTTTAGTGGCTTTCAATCTAAAAAGTAGAGATTCATATTTAGCAGTATTATTAGTATTGCTAAATTGCAATTTGTATGATGAAGGAAAAACATCTCTTTAGGGAGATACCAACACAATCTCAGCTCTTAAACTGGTAGAGGAATAGTTTCCATCAAATTCTAGAATCCATACCTCGTTAGACACTAATTTTTCTTTAGATTTTTCCTTACTTGGAAGGGGGAATTCTTTTGTGCTTGCACTGTGCTGTCTCACATCTTTTGCTATTCTGTCTGAACCAATTTTCAGACTGTCATTTTCCAAAATTTCATCAGCTGAAACATGAATATCCTCTGTGGTCAAGAAATAATTACCCATGCCTGAAGACTCAAATAAAATTTAAGCTTCAGGCACTGATATCTTAGTGACCACATATTTTGCTTCCTTCTCAGGGAGCAGCCTCTACATAACACCTTTGATTGGGACCCTTACTTCAGACAGGTCCATGTTCAACTCACCACCAACATCCTTGTAGAAATTTTATCCAAGAAGAATGTCGTATGAGGCTGGGATGTTAGCCACCAAGACTGTCATCTTGATTCTCTTGTCTGTGAATGCTATAAATATAAATTGGGCATCCTTGATTTGTCCCAGTAGTGGCACTTGTTTGTGTTGTATGGAGAAACATCTCCTGAATGTCTTGGTTAGTGTGAGACCAAGGGATTTAGCTACTTTGGCAGGCATGACATTGTCTAATGCCCTTGAGTCTATGATGCATTTGTTCAGCTAATGTCCATTTATCAGTAGGGAGACATAAAATGGTTCAGTCCTTTTGGGAGCAGTAGGAGGAGTAATGACAAGGTTATTTTGGGTGGATGTGGGAGTGACCTTTGGAGCAGCTGGTCTTGTAGGGATATTTTTATTCCTCACACATTCCACTAACTTATCCAACTACTCAAGGTTGGATTGCAAAAATTCAAATTTAGACATTTAGATCTTAGTTTTCTTGATATGATCAATTATGTCAAATATCTAAAATGAATTATGAAGAGGGGAAGGGAGTTTATCCTTCTAGTTTTTAGGAAGAGGAGAACTAATCTATGAATTTAAAGTTGAAGGTAAAGGCAAGTTTGGAGTACTTACTTTTTTAGCAATCACTGGGTTCTTTGACTGAAAAGGTAGAGAAGTTCCTCATTTGGCAATAGAAATTGTAGGTTTGGATTGCTCCTCTATCTTTTCTTTATCAGCTTGCTGGGCTAATTGGTTCTTCGACCATGTAAAAATAGCATATGATCCCTCAACTACTTTACCTTCACTTCTAGGTTCATCCTCATAATTTAGAAAACCAATGTTGGAGTCACCAGCTAATTCTTCTTCTCTTTTTATGAAGAGATTAACATCATCTTCTTGATTTAATTTAGGCTAGAAGGAGAAATCTAATTTTGCTTCAAGGTATCCAACTGCTGAATTGGTTGAAGGTGCTTTAATGGCCAATTTTTCTTGAGTGGGAGGAAGACAATTTGGCTGCCCTTGATTCCTGGTAGCATTGCCTTGGTATTCCTAATTAAGGAATGTCCTCCTTGGTATATCTCTATATGAAGGAGCAGATGACATCCCTTGGGCCATTTGCTTTCTGAGAGCAAGCAATTCATTTGCTAGCTTCTACACCATTGGATCAATGGTGCCTGTAGGTGAGTATTCTAAAGATGAAGAGGATTTACGTCTATTAAGATCTCTTCTTATCTTTTCTACCAAGATAAGGTCATCTTACAATTCAGTAGCCAAGTCCTAAGTAGTAGTAAGGTCTATGTGGCTAGCTTGTCTCAGCAGAAAATTCACTTTAGGCAGCTATGAGTTGATGAAGAAACATTTGAGATTCTTAGGTGTAGGCTGAGCAATGGTAGGAATCTGATTCCTCAACTTGTCAAACTTGGTAATGAAATCTCTCATAGGTTCATGAGATTATTTCTTCATCTATATGAGCTGGGCTAGCAAGGCATGTGCATCTTCTACAGGCTTGAACCTTACTTCAAACTTGGCTTTGAGTGTGTTCCAGTCAGTTACTAACTAATCTTGGAGGTGGTAGAACCAGTCTGTAGTAGCACCTTGAAATGTTTCCACAAACAGCCTGACTACCACATCTTCAAATTCCACACCTATCATACCACAAGTTATGCTAAAGGCTATAATGTGTTCATCAAGGTGAACTCTCCCATCACCAAAGAATTTGGAAAAATTATTCCTTGAATTATGTGGAAGCTCATGTAGGGGTGGATTTAAATTTAGTGGGCTAAAAGAGTTACCCCATGGGCCTTAAACTACCATGATTGGATTATGGAAAGTAGGGATAACAAATCTAGGTGGAGTATGTATAGGCAAAGCTTTGGTGACAATAGAAAAAGAAGCTCTACCTTGTATTGGTGACCTGGTATGAATGGGAGGAACACTCCTAGATCATTGAACTTGAGGTTGTGGAGGAAACAAATTGAAATTTCCTTACTTCACCAACTCAAAAACTGAGTCAACAACACCTTGGGTTCTTTGGCTTCGGTATAGCATGGAGTTACTAGATTTTGGAATAAAAATAGAAAATAAATGGTCCTACTTTAGCTTGAAGCTTAATTCTTCAAACTGCTTGTTCTTCTCCAGCATCTCAAGTTTTATAGCTCAGAGTATATAATTTAGATGGATAAGGCTATAATGATAATGGGTAAAACACAGATCAGAGTTGCTAAAATATATAATGGATAAGGATAGGATCTACTTTAATATGAGGCTTGAGGCTTCAGACTGCACGTAACATTCTCTAGCAGAGTCGCCAAAAAATTATTGGGTGAATATTTTGTCACCAGCTTATTGATGAGAAAAATAGGTCTAATGAACCACAAAAGGGAAGATTGGTCAGCCAAATGTGCAAGTTTACCACATCAAAAGGGGACAAATCTCTCTTCTCATCAAGGGGAGGTTCCCTATAAGTATGAAGGGGCTATTACTATATGTATATGCAAAAAATAACATTCAGGGGTAGGGTAACACCATCCATCTCTCTTTTTTCAGAGATGATGCTCACAAACAAAGGAGAAATCCTGGTGAAGACACTAAAGGCACTTATCTTCTTTTAGAAGTGGTCTTGCAGCAAACAACAGGAGTTTTTTCAGGTAGTGACAAGTAACTAGTAACAAAGGGTGTAGTAACCAACAAACTAAGATGTAGCACAAAGTCTCCACCTCGACTGCCCAAGAGTGAAATACGAAAGACAATGAGGGTACAAAGTCATCTCAAGGTCTTTTAAATATAAATATGAAAAGACAAACACACTAAAGCCAATTGTAGATAGCTTAAAGTCTTCTCACAGTTGGCTTCAGGACACCTTCCTAATTATCTCCACTAGCTCTGCTTATTTCATTAACTAGATAAGAACACATCTAGAAGGCAGAAATAAGAACAATCTCTTAAATAACACAAGACATGATATCATAAAGTCTAAAAGTAACTTGCTTTCTCATTCAAATAAAGAAATATGATTAACAAACTGAGCTCAAAGTCTCAGTGATAGCCTCTCAATTTTGGCAGAGTTTTGCTTCTATAACCAAAAAAAAAACTCTTGGTGAAAAAGAAGGGATTTACAAGATATATCAGCCAAGAAAGGCTTGGAACTTTATTCCATGGAGTGACCCATGCTACATTCAATGCCTTGAATGCATCTTCAATTTTGTCAAAAGGCCCATGCTAAAATAGGGTGGCTACCTTGACTACGGTAAGTCACTTCATCTCATATGTCTTCTCCTAGGTCTGGGTCATCTGGTATGTCTCTTGATGTCTGCATAGCTATCTACTTTGCCTTTACTCCAAGAGAGACAAATAGGGTGTGCCTTCAATGTTTTCAAGCCAAAATATCTACTTTGCAGACTATTCTACCTACTGGAATAACTTTTACGTAGATATTTTTGGCTTTCCCCTCTTTTTGCTATGATTTGATCTCTCAAGCTACCTTTTCCCCTTTTTTCTTGCTCTTTCAGCTCTATCTTCAGCTGGTCATTGAGTTCATTTTAAATTTTATCTTTTTCTAGCTTCCTCTCTTCTTGGTTTTGAGCTCTTAGGGCTGAATTCCCGGCTTTGTTGACTCTTTGTACTCTTCTCTCATTAGTTCTTCCCTTTGGCCTTTGGGCCTTTTACATCTGGGTCCACACTTCAAGCCTTCAAAGATCAACATCTATTTCATTGCTATGAATTTGATGGCTACAGGGATGTCACTATTTGAAATCCAACAGCTAGTTAGATCACCCTAAATTTGATGACTATGGGGATGTCACCAGGCGTTTGGATCCCAACAGCTAGTTCATGGTGCTTAATCTTGACATCTATAGGCCCATCATCCTTCTTTGAAATTCCTTTAGCTTTCTTGTTTGATCCTTCTCAAAGGGTATAAATCCCTTTAGCTTTGGCTAAGAGTCCCCCGCAAGGGTACCTACCCTTTAGGGTCTTTCGAGTTCCTTGGTCTATCTCTGGGCTGTCTTCGACTTTAATTGCTTTGGACAAAATATTTGAAGGAATTCCTTCAGACAATTTCTTTGAAGGAAATCTTCCTTTGCCTTAACTATTTATTCACTGGGCTTCATCCTTCAGTTGGGCCAATTCCTTTAGATAAAAATTTGAAGGAATTCCTTCAGACTTTTTGTCCGAAGGAATTGCCTTAACCATTTTGCCACTAAAAATCCTCCTGAAGGAATTCCTTTGTTTGTTCAGCCTTTGAAATGTTCTAGCTACTCCTTGCCTACCCTCTAAAAGGGTTGTTTGACCTCCAAGGTTGCCTTTCAGAAAAGTTTCAAGGGTCCATTTTGGCTCCCAAGTGCCCTCTATAAGGGCACTTGTCCTTCAAGATTTCCTTTCAAAAAAGTTGTGAAGGTCTTTTTGGTAGCTAAGTGCCCTCTGTAAGGGCACTTGTCCTTTGGGCTCTTGGAAGACCTTCCTTTGAACTTCCTGATTGAAATCTCCTAAGTGTTGAGAACTTGTTTCTTTCCTTCAGAGTCTATAGAAACCAACCTATAGAGTCTATATAAATGAGTTCATAGAACTAGGGGAGTTTGTAAAAATGAGTCCATAGATTTCTTCCTGTAGAGTCCATATATTTCTTCCTATGAAGTCTATAGAAATGAGTCTATAGAAATCATCCTATAGAGTCTGTAGATTCCTTCCTATAAGTCCATAGAAATGAGTCTATAGAAATCATCCTGTAGAGTCCATAGATTCCTTCCTATAGAGTCCATAGAAACAAGTTCATATAACTTAGCCTATAGAGTCCATAGATTTAAGTCTGTGGAGTCCATAGATTTGAGCCTACAGAGTCCGTAGATTTGATTTTGTAGAATTATGCCTATGGAGTATGTAGAAATGTATCTACAGGGTCCCTTAGCTGAAAAAAGTTTTGGAAAATAAAGAAATTAAAGGCTCAGAACAATTTTTGAGAAGGGTAGAGATAATTTTTGGCTTGTAAGACCAAAAATAGTTCATGTGTTGTCCCAAAAATGAGTGATAGACTTTGGGAACAACATTGTTGAGGATCCTCCTTGTTTATAAACTTGGTAAACTTTGGAATTTTCCACTATAGAGGGTGAGGTCTAATGGGGACAATTGGGTTAATAGGTTCGTTATAGATTTTCTTGTAAGTGAGCATATTCTTCTACCTAGAGGTAAAGTCTTCCAAATTTTCCACCCTATTTATAAGGATGTTCATTAAGGTATGGTTGGGTGTTGTATTGAGGGACACCTCCCAAGACATTCTATTATGGGAGTTGGTAAGTATGAAGCTAAGTGGAAAAATATTGGGATAAGGGATAACTAATTGAGGTGGTTATGATTGGTTGAGATGCCACCACATACTATGGGGACTGTAAGGGGATATAATTAGACCCAATAACTTATGTAGGTGATATGTATTGGGTAATTAATGGGATATATTACTAAGGTAGTTAGCTTAAAGGGGCTTGTTACAAAGGTTGAGTTTGTGGATTTAAAGGTATGCTAATTTGGATAGGTGGAAGGGTTATTTGGACTGAGATAACTAGGTTTTGAAGTATCATGGTAATAGGTAGAGTACATGCAGGTTGAGGCATGGTGAAATTTTGAGCTTGGGTACTAGTTAGGTATAGAAAACTAGTTGTTACCAAAGGTGGATTACCTAAAGGTTGTGTAGTTCTAGTGTCAGAACTTATTGGGGGAGGATTGTTATGAGAAGACACCATAGTAGTGGTAAACCCTTCACCTTCCTCTAAATTCATGCCATAAGGGTTCCTAGAAAACTAGGTATGGGGATAAAGTGGGATGTGTATAGCTTAGGAGATGAGGTAATGGTTGAGCATAATTGGATTACTATCCAATATGGTGGTGAATTTAGGATCATCTTGAGTATAATATTAGGGAATACCCTCCCTTGTGGACTCAGGGGAAGTAGGAGGACTTGGAGAATTTTCCATGGATAAGGATGAAGCTAGGTTTTGTGTCTGCTTTAGCAACTACTATTACATCAAAAACATGTGGCGATAAAGGAAAAAACAAGAAATAAAAGCAAAAAGCAAACAAAAGTCTTTTTGATTATCTCATATTTAGTGACAAAGAAAGGCACACATGCTAAAGACGTTCCTAAAGTTTTTACTTTTTAACTTTAAAGTGTGATAAAAGAAAAGAAAATTTTATTGAGGGTCCTAAGAAATGGAAATCTAAGGATGGTTTCATGTTTATTTAGGCTTGAAAATATTTTGTACTAGAATTGATATTTGGCCTGGTATTGGGGCCTACCCCCTCACTTCACACACCATAGTGTAAGGATTGTGGGTGCTTAACTAGTATATATCAAAAAACTAGGGTTTATACTCAATCAACATACTGAGTTGGTTCTTCCCTTGGTTTTGAAATCCAAGTGGGATAGCCAAGAAGAAGATTACCACTAGGTAATGAATTCTCATTTTGTTCCCTTATGTCAATATTTGATGGATTTATTATATAAGTGGCTTGGTATGTATGTGAGATAAGTGATAGCTACAGTAAATTTAACCACCTAGATTATTCTATATGAATTACTTAAGAAAGAAAAAATAGATGTAGTTCTTTTTAACCTTATAAAGAAAAAAACAATTTTGGATTTTCTTTTAATGAAGACAACAAATAAGAGAAAAGGAGAATAATGGATAAATTCATAATGAATTTTAAAAATAGAAATTAGACCTTAGGGGTCCCACCAGGCATGCCAAAATGTTATGGTAGCTTTTTATTTTTCCTTTAAATTAAATTACTTACTAAAAATTCAAATGAAAATAAGGGCTTATGATGAATACTTGGACATTAAGAGATGGTTGTACACCACTTGAATCCAGTGACTAAGGGATCTTATTTTTGACTAGGAAAAATAATGTGCACACATATAAACAACTTGGACAAAAATAGATTAATAGATAAATGGGTGAGCTACCTGGTTAAGAACCAATCCTGGGAAGTTGTGAACTTCCTCAATTGGATGCTAGCTCACTTGTTTACCCAATTAATTGGATAAACAACAATTGAAATTACAATAGATAAAGATATGATAAAAATAATGATTAAGATTCAATCCTCATTTAAAATATCAATTTAATCAAAATATTCATCCCAATAAGCCGTATCAACAATTACATCCTTTTGTATGGCATTAAGTTAGTCAATAGTGGCTTTAAAAGAGAGAGAATATGTGATCTAGGAATTTGACTCAAGAGAGGATGGTTAGTATGGTGTTAGTTCCAAAATGAAAACAAAATGAAATAAACACACTAATAGCATCACATCTCTAGGCCTAGACACTAGGGAGAGCTTAGTTAACAAAATCAAATGACAAACACAACTAAAAAGGAAGGAATGAAAACACAAGAGTTCCTTCACCTTCCTTGAATGCTCTAAATGCCTTTATAGTAGTGGTTTGATCAGGTTGTGCTCATGAAGTCCTTGGTAATGGAAGCTTAGATACCTCCATCTCTCCTTGGCACCTTGTGGCTTTGGATTGTCTTGGAATCAATTTGGCATGGTAACACTAGTTTCATGAAGCTTTTGGAACCAATCCTGCATTATAACTTTGCACAAATTAAGCATAGAAATGATGTTGTGATGCCTCCTATTTATAGATTTTTGGATTTGATCAAAATCAACCTCAACCATCCATCTCAATATTGAGATGCGTGGTTGAGTATTGATTCAATTTTTCTAATTAAGTTTGTAATTATCCTCATCATGGCATTGGAAGAAGGGACAATTAAGAGGCATGGAGGGCATGAATCTTGATATTTGTGGCATTTATGGACTAGGGATGTCTTCCCAAGAAATGAGGTCACTTGATGATGTAAATATTCAATATTCATTTTCAAAACAAATTATTCAACAATTTTCCATGGAATTTTTAATTAAGCCTTGATTTGGGTTAATTAGCTCTTAAGCATGATTAAGAACTTGACGTACAAATTACTTAAATTGATTATAATGCCTTGTTATTGGTCCTAAATTTGACTGGATTGTAATTGGAAGTCCACATTAGATGCATTGGATGTGTATTTCCATTTAGGATGTTGCCAAAAATAAATAACAAAGGCATGAGTCTTGTGCAAAATATTTGATAGGAAAGAGCAGTCTAGAGCATGTGGGTGCAAAATTAGCGTTTTGACTCAAAATGAACTGATCAAAATTAGCTGGCCCATAAATTGCATTACCCCATTTAATGATACCCTAGCCAAAATTGGAATTTTAATATGTCATTTTCACATTATTTAGTATGTTTTAGTGTTTTTAGGCCAAATTATGCATTTTAGATGGAAACTAGCCAAAACCCTGATTGGAGGTTATCGGTGGCTAGTTTTAGGTGTCTACAGTTTGCCCTTATTTGGGAAGGCATTGCAAGATATAAGCATAGTAACATCTTCTGAAATAATGAAAAAGTCCTTTATGCTTACAACCACAATGATTATAAACTAATTGTATGATTCCCCCTCAAGGGAACAATTGGCATAAGGAGGTCAACAAACAGTCCCTCAAAAAGAAATAAATAAAATGAGGGGACCAAAGAAAGGAAAGATGATGAGGTGAAAACACAATGATAGTGAAAAATTAGTCAAAATCATTGAGAATGCAAGTGGGACAATGCACAATGGTTTTCCCAAAGGTGGTTATAAGCATTATACCCCAATAGTGGCAATGTGGTATGATAACACAATGATTTATCCAAAGGTAGTTATAATCATTGAGAAGATGGAGCTACCCCAGTTAGGACAAACAAACAAGATAATATGCCCCTATATAGGAAAAAAAAGTAAAGTGGTGACAACACAATGATTTGCCCAAAGGTGGTTATAATCATTAAGAAATGTAGGTGGGATAGTGTGCAATGATTTTCCCATAGGTAGTTATAATCATTTGACCCCAATTATGGAAAATATGATAAACTTGGCCGAGGATGATGAAAACTTAACACAGAGGGTAATGATGAATTGGAACAACCTAGTAGTAGGGAGATACTCATCTAAACTAATAACGGTTGAAATTATTTCATGTTCAATTACTCTATTTGGGATATGATTGGAAGTGGAATCAAGATGTTGATGCTGAAAAGATGCCACCATTGTTGAAATAGATTTTTGGAAGTTGAGGTTTGTTATATCATGTGATGGTAGGCTTCATGGTAGAACACCATAAAGACTTGGCCAAAATATGCATAAGGACTGACTCTCGTAATCCAATACTCAATAAAAATAATGCACTAATGATTAAAAACCATGATGAAAATGTAAACATATGAATAGGGATAGATTCAAGTGTAATTGTGGAAAAGGAATCACCCAATGAACACACATAAACTAAATTAAGGAAACAGTGCTAAAATCAAACAAATAGGTAGACAAACAAACAAAATAAGCAAAAACAAACAAACAAACAAATAATGCAATAAAAATCCTATGAACATTACCCCTAGAAAATAGGTGACAACTTAACAAATGAAATAAATAGGGGAATAAAAGAAAAATAAGGGGGTGTTTGAGTTGTCTCCATATGCACTAGGCAATTGGACGTTGCCTACATAGTTCCATGGATGTAATATCCAATAAAAAACTTCAGGCCAAATGTAGTTCTCGCAGGGAATGGGAAGAATGTGATAACTAAGGAAAACAAATAGAATGGATGTGATAGAAAAATAGAAATGGTCTTGAAAAATGGCAAGTGTGTGAGAGAAAAATGCTAAGAAGGATGGAGAAACTAAATGACAAGTGATTTGCTGGTAACTTAGTAAGGGTTCATAGAATCCTAAAGGCAAAGAAGTGGTCAATGTTTTTGTTCCTTTCTAATGATTTTTTGAAATTTTTTTGGAAGTGTTTTGGAGTGTCGCAACATAATCGAGAATGATGAAACACTAAATGGTTCAAGCTCATAAAATGGTGAGAGCATTCATACTCAAGTTACTCACAAATTGTGATAGTGTGGCTTAGGTTTCTCACAAAATGGTGAGAGAGTTCAAACTTAGATTACTCACAAAATGGTGAGATCATTAGGAAAAGGGTGACTGAGATGACCTCAATAAATATTGAGCACTACCTATATAGTCCCAGATTAGGACCTCAAGTCACTATAACTCCACCATTTCAATGAAGGAATTTGACTAGCATGGTAGCCAATTCAAACAAAACAAGCACAGTTGGTAAAAAGACATAGTATGGCATAGGAAGTGGCAAGTTGGTACATCAAGGCTTAGTATTTCCCCTAATTTTTCCATAGTTAGTTATAACTAGGACACAATGTCATAGATCAATGGTACTAATTTTCCCAAAGGAAGTTATAATTAGTATCAAGATTGGTGGTAAGAAAGGACTAACAAATGAAGGATGCAACTACTAAAACTTCTATCACACTATCCCAAGATACGCTCCCTATCTTAAATACTTAAACTAATTGATGAATTGATCAGATAACTTGATGTTGAAACTATGTAATTAATGATAAAACTAAGGTCAAATAGGCTAGCCTTGAGAACACACTAGGTCAATAGGTCAGACATGGAAAGTAAATACAAGAAAGAGGATGAATAAGGGTAGCATGTGTATAAAGAAGAATAATGATAAAATGGTATAACTGAAATGGTCCTTATAGATAATATACCTTAGAATTCAAGCATAGTACCACTTGAGATGAATAATATTCATCATCTCTGGAAGCTCATCACCGTCTAGTGTGGTAAGCCTATATGCTCTTGATCCATAATCTGCAGTGATGATGAAAGGCCCTATCTAGTTTGGTTTGAATTTCCATTTATGTATCTTCTTGGTCATGGTATTATTTTGGTTTTCTTTGAGAACAAGATCACCAAGTTCAAATGTTTGATACTTCACATGTCAATTGTAGTGGCCTTTAAATTGATTCTAGTATGCTTGAAGATTTTTGAGTGCGGTTGTCTATTTTTCATAAAGTAGATCCAGCTCTTGCAGGTGAGCTAATCGATAGTCATTATCATCCAGGGCATGCTTGAAAGAGATGCATAGTGAAGTAAATTTGACCTCAATGGAAAGGATGGCTTCAGTACCATAAAAAAATGAGTATGGAGTGGCTCTTGTGGGGGTATGATGATTCGTATGATATGCCCAAAGGGTAAGGAATATTTGGAGGTGTCAATCATGACTGGCATCATTAACAATATTTTTGAGAATGTTGATAATGGTTTTATTGGATGCTTTAGCTTGGCCATTACCTTGAGGGTAATATGTTGTAGAAAAGTGTTGTGTGATGTTGTATTCAGTATATAATTGGTCTACATCTTTGTTCTTGAATTATCCTCCATTACAAGATATAATGTTAGAGGAGATACCATAGTGGTAGATGAGATGGTTGAAGATGAATTTGGAAATTTGCTTTCTAGTCACATAAGTGAGGGGTATAGCTTCAACACAATTAGTAAAATATTTAATGGTGGTAAGGATATGTTTATGCCTATCAGATGAAGTGGGGTTAATCTTCCCAATGAGGTCAAGTCCCCATGTATAAAATGGCCATGGTGTCAACATTAGTTTTAGAGTTTTTGCTGGGGCATAAATCAAATTAGCATGTCACTGACATTTGTCACATTTCTTTATATATGCAGTGACATCTACATCCATTATGGGCCAATAATAACTAGTACACGAGATTTTTGGATAGGACTGCCCCTCTAGAATGGGCTCCACATACTCCTTTATGAACTTCTCTTAATGCTAATGTAGACTCTACCACAGTTAAACAATGAAGCAGAGTTCCATCAAAACTATGATGGTAAAGAGTGGATCCAAGTAAATTATAACAAGTGGAAAAATGAATAAAGGCTTTGGTTTGCTTTCAATATAGGTTAGGTGGAAAAACTTAGTCATGAAGGTAGTTGTAAAAGTTTGAGTACCAGATAGAATTAAGACCAATAATATCATAAATCATGGCAATGATTGAAAATTCATGAGATGGTGCTAACAAATTATCGATGAGGAACTAATACTCTTTAGCTTTATCTATTTGTCAAATTAGAGGACACATAGTAGCCATGGAATCTACATTTTGTTACTGGCCCTTGGTATATGCTCAAACTAAATGTTGGTAATTTGGTTTTTAAGAGTGTCAACCATGGCTTTATATGGAACCAACTTGTCATCTTTAGTCTAAAAATGATCTGTGACTTGATTGATGATTAATTAAGAATCACCATAAAATTGAAGATGAGATATATTCTAATGCACTACTTGTCGAAGTCCTACAATAAGTGATTCATACTCAGCCATGTTGTTTGTACAAGGAAAGTTGATTCTGAATGATTTAGGGATTAGATCCCCCTATGGTGTAATAAACAATAGGCCTACCTCTAATCCATGTGTAGTAAATGAACCATCAAAATACAGATTCTAAGGCTGCTCCTTAAGGGGTGTATCAATAAATGTCATGATTGATTCATCAAGAAATGGAAACTTGAGTGGTTATGTGTCCTTGAGAGGTGCTTAAACAAGTTGATCTACAAGAACTTGTCCTTTGATTGCATTCTGATTGACATACTCTATGTCAAACTCACTAAGAAGCATGATTCATTTAGCTATTCTACCTTGAAAATCTATTTTACATGGTAGATACTTGAGCGAATCTACTTTTGAAATGACTATGGTTTTATTATTCAATATGTAATGATGTAGTTTTTGAGCTACAAAAACCATGGCTAGACAAACCTTTTTAACAAGTACATAGTTATGTTCATATGTAACCAAGGTAAAACTTAGGTAGTATATAGCATGATCCTTTCCTTTGTCATCATATTGAACCAAGAGTGCCCATAGAGCAAATCGATAGCTGATAGGTATAACAAGAATGGATTTCTTGGCATAGGAGGTAATAAAATAGGTGGATTGGCAAGATAATCTTTGAGTTGTAAAAAAGTTATTTGGCAGTGATCATCCTAGTGAAATACAACTCCTTTATTCAAAAGGTGCATAAATAGATGGCATTTTTCTGTTAATTGAGAGATGAAGCATTGGATGGACTAGATCTTACCCTACAAACTATGGAGTTGATTCAAATTGGTTGGTGGTGGAATCTTGGCTATAGTATGGACTTTAGCTGGATCAACTTCAATACCTCTAGGAGACATGATGAAGCCAATTAATTTGCCTAAAGTTACACCAAACACATATTTATTTGGATTTAGTCTGAATTTATACTCTCATAGTCTTTCAAATATCTTATGTATCATTGTTGGATGGTCAGGCCCAGTCTTGGATTTTCCTAATATGTCATCGACATAGTCTTCAACAATATAATTTATCATATCATAGAATATAATAGTCATGGATCTTTGATATGTAGCTCCCACATTTTTAAGGCCAAGTGGCATCACCTGATAACAAAATGTTCCCCATAGAGTGGTGAACATTATTTTATGCTGATATTTTGGTGTTATTCTGATCTAATTATATCCTAAAAATCCATCCATGAGTGAAATAATTTCATAAATTGTCATAGAGTTGATGATTATTTCGATATTAGGTAATGAAAAATCATCTTTAGGACAAGCTTTGTTGATGTATAAATTTTGATTCCTTTAGGATTTTTGCTAACAGGTACTAATTAGAGATCCATTCTGAGTAGTTAATGGATTAGATACATCTTGCTTCTAGGAGTTTCTACAACTCTTTATTTACCAATACAATAATGTAAGGATGCATCTTACATAACTTTTGTTTTACTTGTTTGGTGTCAGGATTAACCATAAGGTGGTGTAGAATCAACGTGGGGTCTAATCTTGGCATGTCAGAATAGGCCCATGCAAATATATCCATAAAATCTCTCAATAGAGATGTTAAAATGTCACATTCCTCCTTAGTGAGGGATGTACCTAATTTTATCCATTTTAGGTCCCATAGAGTCTTAATGTTTACCTCTATTGTATCTTTGACTAGGAGGGTCGAACCATCTTCTAGGATAGTAGGAAATGACTTGAATTATTGGACTATGTTAGGGTCCTCTGTTAGGACTTTCTCTTCAACTTCTCCTAGGAATGATGAATTTGAGTCTCCTGATGGGATATTTGACCATGTAACAAAAACATTCATAAATTCTTAGAAAATTTGATCAAATACTTTTTGTTTCTCAAAACTAAACTTAGATCCATATGCAAGTTTGTCATTGGTGGTCTTCTGGTCTAAATTCGAAGAAGAATGAACACCTAAAACAAGTTTTCACCACTAGACTGGCCTTTATATTTACTTTTTCCCTAGTCAAAAAGTGCCTCAAAGAGGTTTTCACTTTGGGACCTCAATGTTTTACTTATTTGTTTTTGGCTAAGTGTGTTCACTCACTCTCCAAAATAGGTTGCAGGATCTAATGTGATTGAGAATCCTGATTTGTGATCTCCTAATGGAACATTATCTCTAAGACCTAAGAAATCATAAAATGACTCATCATTCTGGAATTCATTAATCAACAGACTAGATTCTTGTTGGTCCTAATCTATTAGTTGGGAATAATATAATGGCAATGGATTGTGATGAATGGCTTGGGTAAGGGTACAAATGACATTATTATCAAACAAGTTGGTTTTAGCTAGGTTATCAAAGGTAAGGCTATGATCAGGTTCTACTTTGATGTTGGCATCATCATCACTAGTCACTATTGATGGAGTTTGAATAATATATGTGGGGTCATCCCTAGGTGGTTTAAATCCAAGTCCATAAGGTCTTTCATACTTAGTCATGGAAATCGGTTTGATGGCTCTTTGTTGATTCAGTTTGAGGCTTTTTCCTTCATAATTGTGATGCTCCATGTCCTATTGAGAATAGGATACTTTACATTTTTATAACAATCAGCTTGGTCATCATTGTATAACCATGATTCATTCCCTTCAAGAGCATCAGGTCTTAAGCCAGATGTTGGTACAAATGTGATAGTTCCCTTATCTTTGTTCTTTCATTGCCAATGCATATGTGGGATGACCTTAGGTTGCCCAAAGATTTTTGGATTTTGAGGATGATTGGAAATGTGAAATGTGTCATGGGTCACATATTCTCATAGTCCATTATCTGAAATGGTGAAATGATTAGAAGCTTCAGGAGGTAGCATGTGGGAAAGGGAATCCAAGGTATTAGGATCTATGTAATTATCTGATGAAGGATCAATAAGTATAACTTTTCCTTTATCCTACTTGGAACTGGGATTCATATTGTACTAATAATTATAGCTTTGAAATTTAGCCTCAAGATGCTTACACTATTCATATGGGTGTAAATC
Source organism: Torreya grandis (assembly GCA_037957365.1). Lineage (NCBI taxonomy): Eukaryota > Viridiplantae > Streptophyta > Pinopsida > Cupressales > Taxaceae > Torreya > Torreya grandis. Next base: position 1,406,796 of record JARHVA010000942.1, on the reverse strand, counting down.
TCCCAGAATATTCACTTCCATCCCTGAGTGGGAAAACTTGATACATTGGTGAAATGTTGATGGAACTATATGAATATCATGTAACCAAGGCCTGCCTATAAACATATTGTATGATAACTCAAGATCCAACACATGGTAAAGTGTATCATGGGTTAAATTCCCAATAATAAATATCAAAATAATAGTGCCCTATGACTCTCTTTCCTAATTATCATAGGTTTTGATAGCTATTGACGACTGGAGATTGCACCCGGCAATAGGAAAATAGGTTCTTGCTCTCCCCGCAACATGGAAACTCCTCTCTCACCTGTGGGATGGTGAAGCAGGAGAGGAGAGTCTTTAGGTATGGGCTAGTTCCCTCTCATGTATCTTGTTTGTTTCAGGCAGTGCAAAATATAGATATATAGATATATTGGGGGGATGAAAAGGGAGAAGAAAATGTAAGAAAAAAAATAGCCTACTCCAAAGAGGTGATACACCAAAAATGAAATGACCTTCCCACCTCCACACTCAGGATCAAACAAAACATACATACACTGAGACTTGGTAGAAAGACCAGGCTGTTGGAAATAATAGGGAGGTTCCTATGGAAAGCATAGGAAATAGGGACTCACCAAGGTGCTAAGAAATACACACTATAAGTGACCTCTCCTGTTCTATACCTCCAAAATAGAACTCTACTCCTGGCAGCAGTAGACAATGGTGCTTTGTAGATGACTGGTTTGCTGGTGCTGGACCTGTGAGAGCATCAAGGAACAATGACTGGACACAAACCAACATTCAAAGCATACATAGAAAAATCCATCCAAGAAAGAGGTAAAAATTGTCTTTTATTGATTCAGGTGGAGAATTTGGAGAGCTGTGCTCTTTACAAAATTGGAGAAGATCCTTTTTTAAAATGACCAAGTCTGTGTATTTATATGGGAAGAGCCAAGAGGAGTCTCATTGGCCTTTTGCTTGCAAGTGGCTGCTTGAGTCTTCATTAGGAAGAGGGAAAATATTGGAGCTGACTTCATAAATCTGCTCAGACCATGCTTGCTACCTCATTTTGCATGTGACCTACTCCTCTACCCACTGGGCAGGCCTTTTTTCTATGTTCTGTAGGCCTTTTTTGCCACCTGATGTTGTGAGCGGTAATTTTACCACCCAATGTCATGGACTACATGTGGGACTTTTGCCGATGTCAGCTGATTTACTACTGAGTGTGGTAGTTTTGCTGACGTCAGCTGAGTTATCTACTATGCATGGTAATTTTTCTGACGTCGACCGATGTTGATGGCCTCCTTTTCCCCGCCTACTGCTGTGGGTGGCAATTTTGCTGCCCATTGCTTAAAACTTTTGAATTTTTTGCGGGACTTAGCCAATTGAACTATTGACTTGGACTCTTTTGCATTAAACCAAAATGCTTGAACCTTTTTGTTGAACTGAATCATTGAACCTTTCGGTTGAACTGAGCATGAACTTGAAGATGGACTGCAACTTGAAATTGACTAGCCTTGCAAAAGTAGGTGTAGAAGGTGATTGAGATTTTGCCTGTGGGCAAAATTGGTCAACAAATTGGTGACTCACGAGGGAAGCATGCCTAATATGTTTAGAACCTAGTTGCCTCTGAATATCCATTGGGTGTGGAGTCAAATGGTAACTTTGAAGAGAGTTCACAATAGCTTTGATAATCCCAAAATCAAATACACAGAATTTACCCCCACAAATGAAGGGAAACACACAAGCCTAAAAAACTAACTATGCAAACTACACTTAGGGAAAATAGGGAAAACAACTGAAAGCAAACTATTATATACAGCTAACCAAGAATGTTTGCATCCCTCCTGGATCAAAAGGAAAGTTTCTCAAGTCCCCTTCCTGGCGAGAAGACTTATGGTGGCAGGCAAGTAGCTGAAAGAAAATGAGATTTGGTGACTTACTCTTCCTACATGTCACCTGAGTTGGCTGGAAATTGAGGGGATCAAAATCAAACATGCCTCCAATATATATGTATTCTGATTATCCCTGGAGGCCTGTTAAATGTTGGTCTTTGATATTGGTGCTCCTCACCAAGAAATCAATTACTACCGGCTCATCACCGTAAGCCTTCCAATCTGCACATTCCTTCTGCCATGTATCATGGTCTGACTTGTTTCCTTCTGCCTCACTAAAAACTTTGTCAGACTCCTCCTTTGCTTCCTCTTAGCCTTCTTGAAGAAGGGTGAATGTGGTGATGTCTAAAAGGGACTCACAAAATGATTGCTCATCCCACAAGACTTCACTTTCTTGTTTAAAGCTCAGTTCTTCAAGGCATTCCTCCAAGAAGATGGACCTCTCCTTTTCCTTTTTGCTGATCAGGATTTCTAGATTTTCAAAAATATTCTCTTGATCTGCCTCTTTCTCAGGTTCTTCAATGTAGTCATCTTCATCAATACAGCAAGGAAGTTCATCAAACTGAGGGGAAGAGAGCTTACCATGCATTTGTTCCTCCTCAAATTGTTGGAACATCTGCATATACGCAAGGCCTGCATCTTCTCCACTACTAATAAGGTCTTCACAAGGAGTATCAATGATGATTTCTTCTTCGTTATCACTCATAACAGCCTCCTGAAGACTTGTAGATTGGATTTTTTGCCCCTCACCTACCTCTTACAAAATAGGTTCTTCTTTGAGAAGGGATGAAGTGGAGAGAACATGTGGGAGAGGGAGTAGCCCTTGAGCTAGAATTGAATGATTCTTCTCCTTCCACTTGGTCAACACTTCATCAATATCAGGTGTGGCCTAATAACTCTCTTGGAAATGTGTAAGTGGGGTGTGTTCAGACATAGAATGTGCTATTTAGTCTGAACCATCCATCACACATTGGTTGAGGGAACTCTCTCTGAAGTCCACATCTACTATTCTCTTGGCCAAATCTTCTTGGAAAAGCTTTTCCTAGAGGTCTCCAGCATTATCATAGGTAGGGGCAACTTCGGCTTCTTCAAGGTTCTGAGAAAAACCTCGCTTTTCTTCTTTTATTCTGCCCCATGATTCCACTATTTTCCTCCAATTTAGGATTTTGAAATTTGAATTATGCTCCTATGAATAGGTAGCAACTTCATTTTCCATAAGGACCTGAGTCTCTTCCATAAGGTCTAAAAAAATTCTCTTTCAAGGAGTAGCTTCATCCTAGCCTCTAAATCTTCAGTTTGTTTGGCTAGGTTGTCCTGAAAGAGTTTTTCTTGGAGGTGGCTAGCATGATCCTCTTCAAAGCTTTGTGCTGGTCCCTAGCATTCCTTCCTCCAACTTGGAATCTGCATATCATGCTGGGAAACTTGGGGAGGCTGAGGAATGTAAGGAAAACACTGTTGATCCATTGGAGGAGTCTTTAGAAGAGGGGCGTGCTGGCTAATGGTATTATTCTCAATAGAAGATTCTTGATCTAAGGAGTTGAAAAGATTGATCTCCATGGGAGGTTGCTCTGATGTCATTTGGCGATGGAAAGCCAGGCACACGGGATAGGGAGTAGCTGTATTTGATGAGTTGGAGTGAGTAAGTGCAATTTGATAAAAAGGATTTGGTGCAAAAGAGGGGGTTTTCTTCAGGGTAGGAGGGGGCATGCAAGGATGACTTCCTTGGATAGATGGGTTTCTCCATTTTGTTACCTCCTCCTTCATGGACTGCAAGCCCTGTGTTTGCCTAAACAAGCACTCCTCTTTATATATCAGCTCCTGCTGATATTTTTACTACTCTTCTAGCCTGTCGATTTCCATTGTCTGCCTCTCAAATTCTAGCCTCACCCCCCTTATAGTTGTAGGGCAAGTAGGAGAGCCACTTGGGGGGATTGCATAAATATCTGAAGTCTGATCACACTCACATGAAGGAAAACAAGATCCTTGATTTTATGCAAAAGAAGTATACATACAAGAAATGGATAATTTCTAATGACACCAGACTGATTAACCAATGGATTTAACTTGGAGTTGCCAGATGCTAGAAAATAAAATGATCTATTGTAACAGGACCAACATCAATCCTGAAACCTTATTGCGTTATTAAACTAACAAAATTAGTGTCCCACTGGACATGCCAAAACTATTGACGACTGGAGATTACACTCGATGGTAGGCAAACAGGTTCCTGCCCTCTCCCCACAACATGGAAACTCCTCTCTCACCTGTGGGATGGCGAAGTAGGAGAGGAGAGTCTCTAGGTATGGGCTAGTTCCCTCTCATGTATCTTGTTTGTTTCAGGCAGTGCAAAATATAGATATATAGATATAGTGGGGGGATGAAAAGGGAGAATAAAATGCAAGAAAGCAAACAGCCTACTCTAAAGAGGTGATACACCAAAAATGAAATGACCTTCCCACCTCCACACTCATCTCAAACAAAACATACATACACTGAGACTTGGCAGAAAGCCCAGGCTACTGGAAATGACAGGGAGGTTCCTATGGAAAGCACAAGAAATAGGGACTCACCAAGGTGCTGAGAAATACACACTATAAGTGACCTCTCCTATTCTATTCCTCCAAAATAGAACTCTACTCCTGGTAGCAGCAGACAATGGCGCTTTGTAGATGACTGGTTTGCTGGTGCTGGACCTATGAGAGCATCAAGGAACAATGACTGGACACAAACCAACATTCAAGGCATACACAAAAAAATCCATCCAAGAAAGAGGTAAAAACTATCTTTTATTTATTCAGGTGGAGAATTTGTAGAGCTGTGCTCTTTAAAAAATTGGAGAAGATCCTTTTTTAAAATGACCAAGTCTGTGTATTTATATGGGAAGAGCCAAGAGGAGTCTCATTGGCCTTTTGATTGCAAGTGAATGCTTGAGTCTTCATTAGGAAGAGGGAAAACACTGTAGCTGACGTTGTAAATTTGCTTAGACCATGCTTGCTTCCTCATTTTGCGTGCAGCCTACTCCTCTGCCTACTGGGCGGGCCTTTTTCTGTGTTTTGCAGGCCTTTTTTGCCACCTAATGTTGTGAGCGGTAATTTTACCACCAATGTCATGGACTGCACGTGGGACTTTTGCCAACGTCAGCTGATTTACTGCTGAGTGTAGCAGTTTTGCCAACGTCAGCCGAGTTATCTGCCGTGCGTGGCAATTTTGCTGATGTCGGCTGATGTTGACAGCCTCCTTTTCCCCGCCTACTACTGTGGGCAGCAATTTTATCGCCCATTGCTTAAAAATTTTGAATTTTTTGTGGGACTTAGCCTATTAAACTATTGACTTAGACTTTTTTGCATTAAACTAAAATGCATGAACCTTTTCGTTGAACCTTTCGATTGAACTGAGCATGAACCTAAAGATGGACTGTAACCTGAAATTAACTGGCCTTGCAAAATCAGGTGTAGAAGGTGACCGAGATTTCACCTGTGGGAAAAATTGGTCAATAATAGTTATTATTTCTAGTTGGAGATATATCATTGTGTACCCAAGAAGCTTGATGAGCTTGAGAGATACTATGTTGAGGTTGGATCCATTGTTAATAAGGGCACATTTAAATTTATGCCATCTGATATAAACTTCTATATATAATGGGTTATTATGGAGTGGGCCAAGGGAAGACATATCACTTTGTTTGAATGTGACTTGTTGGGATGGAGCTAGGTGTCCAGCCAAAGCTTGAAATTTATCAGGAGATATGTCACTAGAAATAGTGGATTGGGTCAAAAACTCATTCTAAATGTTTTTGTGGATTATTAACATCCATAGAAAATATAAAATAGAAATTTATGATGGTGTCTTCTATAATTATTCTACAATATCAAACTTCTTGTCTTAGTTAGTAGTGAATAGTTTATTCTAAGGTTAAATGGTTAGTCAAAGGATAGGTAAAGTGGTGGATGGTTGAGGGCTTGGGGTAGTAATATTTGACCTTCAAGTTGTGACTATACAATCAATATTAAATACAAGACCATTATTGCTAACTAATGTTGGAAATATTGTGGGACCAAATAGGACAAGTCTTGGTTATTGATCCACTTGCATGTGGTCACGTGGCAAGGATAAGTTATTGATATAAGATTTAAAAGGGGAAGTCCTAGTTTGTTGGTTTTCCTGTATGCACTCCTAGGTCAAAGAAGGATTATCCATGTGATTTGGCTAAATATTATTGTTTAGCAATGGTCTAAGTTGATTAGTGTTTGGTTTGGGATTAATGGAGATGGTATTAATGCTACCCCCTATAATATGACCTACAACCTTGTAGTCATGTGAAACTACATGGTAGGTTTATTGGTTATTACCATTCTAACCTTGGTTTTGTCCATTATTCTATCATTTTGGGTTTTGTTGCTGATTTTGTTAGTTTCATTGGTTTGGCCTTTGATTCTGATACTATTGATTTTGCTACTACACTGGCCATTATTTTTGTTGTTGATTATTTTTCTACTATTGATTTTTATGTCAGGTAAAGGTATTTTGATAGATCCCAAGAGTTTGATTGGAAGTGAAATCACCAATATCCAATTTTATGTCCCCATTCTCTAACATATTTTCAATTAAATGCTTGATTTGGACACATCTTCATAAATTATACCCATTGACTTAATGATAGTCACAAAATTCATTTTCTTGGTGCTAATCAAGGTAAGGAATGCCTTACAGATAATGCTTTGGTATAGGCCAACTAATTAGATTAGCAATGGCAAGCTTGTGAAAAATAGATTTAATAGGTTATCCTAGGTCACTAAAGACATGACATGAAAGCATGGTTCTTCTAGGAGGAGGGGTTTACAATGGTAAAGGCTACTATATTTGTTGTGCAAGTCTTGGTTATTGCACTTGCAGCATTGGTTGGAGAGGTTACTAGGTAAGAGTAATTTAAAAAGGTGGTGTAGATGAGGTTTGCATAGTTTTCACATGATGAGATATGGTTACTCTATTTCCCACAACATTCCTATTGTAGTTTAATTACTTCTATCTTTCATGATTATTATCCTATGTTGGTTACGATGATTATGATTTATTAGGATGTTATTGTTGGATATCTCCCTAATTGGTAGAATTAAGTTTAATGACTCCTTTATTGATGAGTGCTCACTTGATCAACAAACCTTTATCAGTGATCTCTTTGAACATATGTGCACATTACAGTTCCAGATGATAGGCTATCTCACTATGCAAATTTTTATTAAACATAGTAGCTAATTATTTATCTAGTAAACTATGGATGAAATAATTTTCAAGGGCTCTCCATCACTGTAAATAACTTGCAAAACTCTCCCTAGCTTTTTGCTTTGCTTGTGTCAAATCCACTAATGAAATCTCATGCTTGAGATTATAGGAAAAGTGTTACACAAATTTATCAAAAAGATCATCAAAGTCTATTACTGAATTCTTGGGTAACTTTAAAAACCACTCCAAGGCTTGTCCATCTAGGCTCCTTGGAAATAATAGTAAAAGGTATATGTCACTATATGCCATTGGTTTACATGTGATAAATAATTTGGTCAAATGGGCCTTAGGGTCATCTTTCCCTTTATACTTATGGAATTCAGGTGGTTCATATCTTGGAGGAAATGGTATCTTTAAATACTCCATGTTGAATGGATAGGAACACATGTCATCCAATTTGAACTTCTTAGTCTGCTTCCCCACCTGAATGGCAACAATCATATCCTTCATCTATTGCAATTCTTGGGATAAAAACTAGAAGGGATATTATTTTGAGGGAGAATATTATTTTGGGAAAAATTTTGGGAGGTCATAAGTGAGAGGTATGATGGAGACACCTTTTAGGGTACATTGGCTTGGTTGGGGAATGGACCAAAAATACGCATACATGGATTAGGATGTACTTGAAATTACACATTTGGTTATGTGATGTTATAGTTTGGGTTAATGATAAAGGTTTGAATTGGAGGATTTTATGGTTGGGATGAAGGGATATAATTATGTTATTCTTGATATGGTTGAAAAGGGATATGTTATTGACTAATCAAACCTTGTTGTTGAGTAGGAACTTGTGGACTAGGACCCTATCTCTGGATTTGTGGAACATTTTGAACCAGTGGTTGTCTAGTAGGTACTTGAGAAATATGGGGACCTCCTTGTTACATGAATCCCTATAAAGAAGTGAAATCATGTTGCAGATTTGGCATCTATCACTGACCAATATTTGCATGTTGTTGATTAGTCATTGCATGGTTTTGAATTGGCATATTAGTCTGTGACTAAAGAGGTATGTTTGTCATTACCCGGTGAGGTGGAATATTTATTTACCTTGATTGAGGTGGCAATGTATTCATCCTTTGTTACATTGATACACTAGACTATGTCTACTATTATAGAATACTACTTGCTACCTATTGAGGAGGAGTATGATTCATCACATTCTATCATTGAGATGTGATATTGGTCATTGTTTGATTATCTAATCTTGTAGGTTGTATACTTGAGGAAGCAGTTGGTTGAGGTTGGGGTATAAAAGCTCCTATTCCTTGGTATGATGATCTACTCAGGGGATTAACTATAGACACATGTTGTTAGACAATTTTTTATGTGTTAGTACCACTTTGATCAAGATTGGACATTATTTGCACATTGTATACTATGTTTGGCTCACTATTCAGTGTAGAAGCTGAAGATACTTCTTCAATAACTGGCATATGTATCAAGTTATCTATCAAATTATTTTGTAAAAATGGGTCAAAACTTAGATTATATTATCCAGTTAAATCCATAAACACTCTTATTGAAGGTATTAGGTTAATGAGGGGCTTACCATGTTCATCTGATTGAAATCACATGCTAAATTCAGGTAGGTTTGGTATGCCATTTACATTTGGTTAAAGTGATCTTCCATGATGTTTTTGCCTCGATTGGATATATTGGGGTCTTGGTACGTTGTTTAGACTAGAACCATAGGATTTTTAGAAGAAGCCTATTGATCGTAAATGATATTATGGGGCACTCTTACTAGACTTGGTAAATTTTCATGAGGGAAGTCTGCTAGAAACTTAGCCCCTTCCTCTATGTCCCTAACCAAAATCTCATCTTTGTTCTCTAAAAAATGTTGCTCAAATAAAAATGGATCATACATGGAAGCCAAATTAGTATAATATGGTTGTTGAAGTACTAACTTATCCACCATGGGTATTGTAGCTAAGTATTGCATGGTTTGTTTTTGGCCCTATTTTGTGTAAGGTGGTGTGTTAACCAGATAGTTAGCTAATGGATCTTGGTTTTATGCCCCTAATTGAGTATTATAAGAGGGATAAGAATCCATCTCATAAGCAATGGTATCAACATAGGGGTCTTTCACCATTTCTTCCTATGTAACTACATTACTAATCCCTGGACTGTACATGAGTCCACTATGAGTACAAGAATACATGTTGGGATCCATAGTCAATGCTTGGTGATAAAAGGTCAAAGAGTTATACAAACTCTAAAAAGAATAGAATCTAAAACAAAATATGCCTTCAACTTGGTCTAGATTTATCAAAAGGTTTATGCAAATATTTATGAGGAAACAAGCTAGCATGAAGTATCTAACATTTCACTATTCACACAAAGATAAGTAAGTAAATGGACCAAAAAATAAAAATGCCAAACTCTAAGGTTGAAGTGTTTCAAATCAGTCTAATATAGGTATTTAAAAATCTCCAAGTCTTTTGGCCAAATACAACGTTAAAAGCTAGGCTCAAATAAGGCATGCACTAGGAATCTTGGCCAAACGACATCAAAATCTAGACTTTGAAAATAGATGAAAGTTTTAATCTAATGGATTTGAAACACTTCTAACAAACACTAGGCATTCAATTTTTGGACATGAACTTGATCAACTAGGTATAAGGTATGAAATAAAAGGCACTTTTAGTAATAGTTTATTTTCTCACAAATAGTGGTATAAGACTTGGTTCCTTTGACAAACAAGCTAGACAAAGGTGAATAGTATAACTATGCTTTAGATAAAGGATCAAAAGTGCACTTGGATCAATCTAAACATGTAGAAACAAATTTGAAATTCTATGTAAAATGGGATATGAAACAAAGTTTGAAATGATTTGGGCAGCATAACGATGCTATACTACCCAAAATTTATGATAAAAAAGTTTGTTTGAAAGACTCTCTAAGGCAAAGACATTTTTCCATAATTTTGACAGCATAACACTACCTTTCTTGACTCAAAATATTGTGGTATATAGAGTTAAAGTGCAAGTGTTTATCACAAAATGGCTTGAGTCTATCAAGTGAGGACAATGATTATGAGTCTTAAATGGACTTCAACCCAAATTGGAAATTAAACCTAAGTTCCCTCAAGTTTAGTGAAAATGGAAAACCCACTTAACACATCAACCCTATAAACTTGTAAAGGTGTAATTCCAAATTTAGATTACAAGTGAAGGGACTTAAAAAACTTTGGTCAAGGTCTAGACTCAATTGGGTAGCATAACTATGCCAAAGTGGATGATATTACACTCAAGATTTTGATGAACTTTGAACAAGGCAGATTGATGATCTCACATGGGTAGCATAATGCCTCTTTGTTCAAAGAAAAATGAGGACCATGTGTTTGGTTTGGGATTATTTTCTTACATCAAGTTTTGACTCTAAACAAGACTTTAATCTAGGACAAGACCAACTAATTAATCACCCTTAGATCCTAATCTAACAAGGTTGCTTGGTACTATTAGAATCTGTCAATATACGTCATTTGAGAGGATTTTAAGTGTTTATCTAAAACTAAATGTGCATTATATAGTAGGGTTTTTACACCCCCCTTCTCTCAAATGATAGTACTGTGACATAGACCTTGAGGTAAACCTTGCACCAATAATACTTCCATAGTAAGTGTGGATTTGTATAAAATATAACAAGTTCCCAAATGATCTAGGAGAATCAATTACATAATGACTTTCATGCCAAACAATGAAAAAGAAAAGCATAGATTTTGGATCTGTATCACTTGGCTTATTGTAAAAAGGTTTAGTCCTTTTTGTAACCACTACATCCTACTATTTATTCAATGTAGTGTGATGTCCAAAGTGCCACTACGTCCTATGTGCAACTCCAAAAGAGCCAAATGAAGTCAATATCGGGAGATGAAACCCCAAGTCAAAGATTCCCTAAGGAACTTGTGGGAGGTGATGAAGTCCCCCTCGCAAGCCAAGATGCATAAAAATAAAGAAAGCATGAAAGTAGAAATACTTTAGGGTCATTTTCAAGGTCACCCAAACTTTGATGAGTTTTTGGGTAGTACTTTAGATGACTTTATTTTTAAGACTTGGACTAGGCTACTTGCAATAAGAATGGAACTTTTGATTCCAAGATTTCCCTAAAGGGGATGAATGGAAGAGCATACACGCAACATCCCTCTACTTTCCAAAAAAAAAATAGATCAAACAACTATTGAATATAAAAATGACAAGTGTGTTCAATTTTAAGCCCAAATGAAAGATTTGGTGGTGTTCATTTGACCCCTTGGTCTTAGTTGTAACTTTGAAAACTAATGATAAAAACACTTATTTAATCACCTTAAATGTTACTTTAAGCACCAAAATAATGTTCCTAATTCATTTAAAAATCATTCAAAAGGTGGTCTAAAACATGATTTATCAAATTTGAAATATGTTGGTTACATGTCTACCCTTAAGGCATCACCCCAAAAGCAAATATATTAGATTAGAAACATTTAAATATATTTTCCAAATTTTGTAAAAACAACTATGAAACTTGAAGCTAAACTAATGCCAAATTCTAAAAATTTAGGAGAAAACATGTGGTTTAAAAAAAAAAAATCCAAAATGGAGTCCATATGACCCTAAACCAAGAATTTTAAAATAGCTCTCAGGTTGTGTTTTCAAGAAAACATAGTGACTGACATCGGTTATATACCACCAACATCGATAATGGCCAACCGAGATCTAATTGATGTCAATTTTACTAACTAATGTCAGTTGAGCCATGTAACTGATGTCGGTATTTCCTATTGATGTTAGTTACTATGTAAAACCATGGCAATAAAAAATGGCAAAATAAAGTTAGAAAATTAATTTTCAAGAGTTTTAAAGGTCCAAATGGATATTTTAGAGTTACAAAATGATCTCCTTTAGGTGTGAGATGCATCTTGTCCCACCAAGTGTGCCATTATGTAATCTAGGAATTTGAATCAAGAGAGGAGGGTTAGTATGGTGTTAGTTCCAAAATGAAAACAAAATGAAATAAACAGACTAATAGCAAAACATATCTAGGCCTAGACACTAAGGATAGCTTAGTTAACAAAAAAAATAACAAAAATAGCTAAAAAGTAAGGAATGAAAACACAAGAGTTCCTTCACCTTCCTTAGATGTTCTAAATGCCTTTGTAGTAGTGGCTTACTCAGCTTCTGCTTATGAAGTCCTTGGCAATGGAAGCTTAGATACCTCTATCTCTCCTTGACACCTTGTGGATTTGGCTTGGCTTAGAGTCAATTTGGCATGGTAACACTAGTTTCATGAAGCTTTTGGATCCAATCCTGCATTATAACATTGCACAAATTAAGCTTAAAATCAACCTCAACCATCCATCTCAAGATTAAGATGTGTGGTTGAGGATTAATTCAACTTTTGGAATTAAGTTTGTAATTATCCTCATCATGGCATTGGAAGAAGGGGCAATTAAGAGGCATGGAGGGCATGAATCTTGATATTTGTGACATTTATGGCCTAAGAATGTCTTCTCAAGAAATAAGGTTACTTGATGATGCAGATATTCAATATTCATTTCCAAAACAAATTATTCAACAAGTTTCCATGGAATTTTTAATTAGGCCTCAATTTGGGTTAATTAGCTATTAAGCATGATTAAGCACTTTATGCACAAATTACTCAAATTGATCAAAATGCCTTGTTATTGGTCATAAATTTAACTAGATTGGAATTAGAAGTCCACATTAGATTCATTGTATATGTATTCCCATTTAGGATGTTGCAAACAACAAATAACAAATGCACAAGTCTTGTGTAAAATAATTGATTGGAAAGAATAGTCCAGACCATGTGGGTACCCAAAATTGGCATTTTGACTTGAAATGAACTGATAAAAGTTAGTTGGCCCATAAATAAAAATGCCCTATTTAGTGATACCTTGGCCAAAATTGGGATTTGAATATGTTAGTTTCACATCATTTAGCATGTTTTAGTATTTTTAAGCTAAATTATGTGTTTTAGATGGAAACTAGCCAGAAGCCTCATTGGAGGTTATCGACAACCAATTTTAGGTGTCTATAAAATAAACAATAGTGTAGATACCTAGCTTAAAATTTATGTCACTCTGATTAGCAAACAGGGGTTATGATACTATAAGGAGATTAGTGATATTGATTACATCATGCACTATGCCTAGTAGAGTCATCTACATAACAAGACCATATTTAAAATGATATAAAATTAGTAAGGATTGAGGACATGGATCTAAGATTAGAGTCTTGGGTTTTGAAAACTAAACATAGTAGATTGATGTTGATCATGTTAAGATCAATGTTGATTATGTAGAATTGGTGCTGATTTAGAATGAATCAACATCGATTCTCTCTATAACTATAGTTAATTAAAATAGAGAGTAATTTAGATTATAAAGGCTAATAAATAGATACTAAGGGATATATATGGAATTTTAAAGATAGAATAAGCAAATAAAAGCTAAGAGATTGATAAAAAAATGAAATAAATAATATGATTACTTACCTTAAACTTGGATGTAAATAGAATAAAATCTTCCTCATGAATGCAAATAGTTATTTAGGCTCATGATAATGAATGCATATTGAATACAACAAAATTCTGATAGAGTGACATTAAGGGCTTCCTTAATTCTCCAAGAATCCTAGCAGTGTTTCAAGGTTTAGTGTTTTAGGTCTTGAAGCCAAAGATTGGTTGGGTATTTATGGATCGATGTTGATCTGAAGAATTGGTGTTGATTCACCCAAATTGGTAGGTTTCTTCTAACCATGGGTAAAATTGGGATTGTCAGTGTGAGGCTTTTGATAACAAGTTTATTCCCTAGTTATATAGGTAGATAGTTATTAAGAGGTAGATTCCCTAGGTTATTAATGGATTTAGGAGGTTGGGGGAGGTGGGGGTAGAAAGGTACTAGTAAAAGCAAATTACTGAGTTATCAATGGTAAATATACTAAACCTTAGGCTAATGATTATTTAGGTGATTTAAAATAATAATAAGGGCCTATTACACCTAATAAATCATATATAGGATACAAAATTATAGTGTCTACAATTGTCTATATTAGCATTAAATTATATATACTCATGCTTAGTTCATTTCACTATGCTAATTACAATGTCCTCTCAATTCGTTCATCTCATAATCTTGCGATCCTTGAGCTAATGCATTTTGATTCTAAAAATATTGCTTATGACAGTCTTGATGACTAGATGAGACCTCAATTTTAGGCTTGGTGACTAATGATGTGGAACCATTTCATTCACCGCCTCTTTTGTTACTCAGCCACATTTCCCCTTTAATCTATTAATCTATGGTTGCAATCTATGGCATCCACATATTATCTCCTCATTTTCTTTGGGATACCTTGTAGATCTGTCAGCTAGGCCACAAGGTAATTTCTTATTTGTTTTCCCTTTCTTGGGCTCTACCAAGTGCTATATAGTATTCTCTTATTTTCTAGGCACTCCTACCACTATGAGCTCTGGATTCACCACATCCACATGGCTCCTTCTCACTCTTCCATTTTTTGACACATTGTTGTGCTTGCACAATCAACCTCAAAGCTATGGGGTAGTAGGATCATGATACATTGTGCCATCCTACTCAGCTACGAGCCCAAGAATCTGACATACTATTTGGGATGTATGTAAATATCTAGGATATTATGTCAATGATATTTTTACACATGGAATCATCCTAATAACCCATTAACTCAAAGGGATTTGAACTGTATGGACAGTTCTAGGGACCTAGGTCATCAAGTTTGTGACATGTGGAAGCATCCCACTTTATCACTTGTCTAGGGATTTGATGACATCATTGACAAATCGGAAACTTCTTGAAAATTAAATAAGTTTTTAAAATACTTTTGAATAGGCCTGAGACAACTGAAAGAGTGATGTGTGGCACTAGGTGACCTTTAAAGAGAAATGGCTAAGTCCCACTAAAAATAAAAGTGACACATGGCTTTGGGTGTGTTATATCCCAAATTTTCACCCTAGAGAAGTTAGTTAAACATTATCAAATTTTGGTTAACATGGAAATATCTATGTATATAGATAAGTTGCTACAAGAGATAGATCTCTAGATTATGGACTAACTCCCTTGATCTATATTTTAGGCTCACACACTACACTAGACTAATCACTATTGGGGTGAAAAGGGAAGAAGGAAACATAAAACTAACCTATACTAATGGAGGTGATACACCAAATATATCTCCACAAACATACTTACATTTTCACTAAGAAGGCAAACTACTAAAATTGATTTCAACTCAAAGGTTCTTCTAGCATAAGTGTTTCTACATGGAGGTAGATTGCCATGTAATTACAAAGGTGGGTAACTAAGAGGTCTGATTTTAAACATTGATAATCTCCTTCAAACTTCAAAATACACCTAACAAACATATACACTTCATGAGACCTATTAGATTAAGTATTAATCACACAATGCATACAAGAGAAGAATGGAAGTAAGGAGAAAATATTCATCACTTGTCATCCAAATGGTCTACTTGACATACTTAGGAAATAATTGCAGATTATAAATCAACTTCATAACTTTATTCAAAGGCAAAACAAGATGTCAAACTAGTAGGGCTTCACCATACTAATTATGGATAGTTTACAATGTCAAAATGGCTTCAATATATAGATCATAGGAGAGGAGAGAGAAGGAAGGATGTTGAATAGTCACCATGCCAAGTGTCAAGTCTTGAAGACTAGTTACAATTTAAGAAGAAGAGTCAGGAAACAAGTCATGAATTTTTATTGAACATATGTCAAAATTAAACATGACATATTCCTAAAGTTGGCATAGGGACACTCCATTTTCTTTCTTAAAACTGCCTTTTTGATGAGGAATCTACTTGATAGTTCAAAACTAATTTTTAATTAATTGACACATATCATCTAACTTTATAAGTTAGAAACATTATTGTGATATTCATTATACACCCCTCAACTAATGACCTTATTTTTAACACTTGTTGTTCACCATTTTATAACTACTCACTAGCCCTTTAGGTTTGAATTCACACACTTATCACTTAGGTGACTTGTAAATAATTAAGGAGATTCATTGTATGGATGTGAGACACCTTTTCAGACCTTATTTATCCTTTTTTCTATCATGTAAAATTCAATAAACTCAATATCACACTTCTCACTTCCAATTTTGATAGTCACATTGCTTCTAACTATCCTATATAAGACTGCTTAGAATAACTAACTTAGCAGAGGGGCCTCAAGGCATGACTATGGTGATAATTAGATCCAACTATTTAGAAAAAATCCTTGCACACCTCCCACAATGTCATTCATTTATTTATTCCTTTCTACACCTCTAATTAAACTTAATTCTTGTAGTAAACATAGAATTTGCCTCATCCATATGAGTGATAGTGTGGAATAATTGAATGTCAAGGAAATTGAGAGAGTTTTAAGTAGGTCTAAATCATATTTTAGGCCAATTCACCCCTTTTGGATGTATTTATCACCAAATCTTTCTCATCAGGTTCTTAAGAGGGTTTTAGGTCATTTAGGTTCTTAATGATGATTTATAAAGGTTAAGCCCTTAACCCTTAAACCAATACCATTGATTTTGATTTCAATACCTCCCTAAACTATCCCTAAGTTATTTAGATACCATGCATGTTTTACATATAGCTATGAGTGAAATAAAATTCTTCTCTAGTTTTTATTATGCATTTTGGACATCCCTAAGAGAAAATTAGGCCAAAATACATAATTATGGGTTATTATCTACAAACCAATGAGTCAAATAAATATTAAAATCTACCATTAAGGATCTCAAATTAATTTTAAGGATCATATGGTCATATGAGTGAAGTTTGGAATCCTGATGGTTCATGCCTACTTCTAAGCCTAGTAGGCAAAGACTGTGTA
This sequence comes from Torreya grandis, assembly GCA_037957365.1. Lineage (NCBI taxonomy): Eukaryota > Viridiplantae > Streptophyta > Pinopsida > Cupressales > Taxaceae > Torreya > Torreya grandis. The sequence goes on along the minus strand of JARHVA010000942.1, from coordinate 1,389,742 downwards.
TTTTAGTATATGACCACCTTTGAATGTTCATGGTGGCTATATGTTATTATAAATTTTATTTTACATCCAATTAAACCCTATAAATCATCCAAAAATCATTCTTGGATCTTTATTTCATCCTTTTACCCTTCATGAACTAGGTCTGTAGATTATCTTGATTGTAGAGTTCCTCTAGTCTGAGATAAAATAATGGACACTTCCTTTATTATTATGAACTAAAGGAAACCATGAATGTCTTGGTAAATAATTTTTACACTATTCAATTTTTAAGCCCTGGCCATGCTTTTGGAGGTCTCAAATATCTCAAAATATCAAGACTAGCTTTTATGCCTATGACTGTGTGTAGGATTTGGGTGATTGAGAATGAGGTTTGAAAACCTAGTTTAGTTCATATTTTATCTATCTCCTTTATCTAAAATAATAAATTGAGTGTGATAAAATAACTATGATATTATTTTATACATGCTCATCTTCATCCTATATCTTTGTTCACCATCCAAATTACATCCTTCATTAGCATGAGCTAGTCTGTTCCTCACTTCAAACTGCTTAGGGAATATGAGGGATTCATAGGTTTTGATATGTGATTGAGCACTATGTTTCAAAAATTTACTTACCTTTGATGTCACTAGGACCATCCCATACTTATATATACCCATTTCTACCTTGAGATCATGTTATCATCCCTCTATCATCAACTCACTAGGTATCATTGATTACAATGTTCTAGGTTCTTTTTGGCCTCTTAACAACATAGTACTCTAAGTGTTTTTAGTATAAAATTAACTAGGTTGAAGCCTCACTCAATAATTAGTCTCTATTTACATATCAACTTCCTCTTGTGTTCATATGTGACCTCTAGGCCTAGGCTGCAAGGATGAAGCCATTTAGGCTTACACATACCTCATAAAGTTGCACCACAAGATGAAACTATATGGAAAAAAGTCTTATTTTAGATAATTGAAGGTAAAAATTCCTAATTTCAACTTATAAATCACCTGTTCATCTTCCATGTTTAGTCACCTCACTATCTCTTCATGAATTGGTAAAGTATGTTATAGGTCATGAAGGTGATGGAGACCTATCTCAAATATACATCATTGACACTAAACCTCTATAGATAGCATTTTACCTACAGAGCTGAGGATATATGTCTATTATAACATCAAACTAGATATCTACATGATCAATTGATGTTTAGAAAACACATCACACTGAGGATATGTTGACTATTTTGACCAAAAGTTAAAATAAGTCAAAAACCAAAACTTTATATAAGGGTCTTGTAAGATATTATAGGGTGTGTATGGTCATCAATGTCATTTAATGTGTTATTTACTATAGTCAACTTTTAGTCCTTGTACCATGTTGTCATATAGGGTCATATTTGAGCCATTAGAATAAATTTTTACTAAGAGGGTTTCCAAGCGTTTATCAACATCCTTCATGTCATGTAGGTTTTTATATAAAAATGGTTGAGCACTATGTTTCAAAAATTTACTTAATTTTGATGTCACTAGGACCATCAACCATACTTATATATACCCATTTGTGAGATCATGTTATCATCCCTCTATCATCAATTCACTAGGTATCATTATTGCATTACAATGTTCTAGGTTCTTTTTGGCCTCTTAACACTATAGTCCTCTAATTGTTTCATTGGTGATCTACATGTAAGTTTGGTCTTTGAATTGCAGGTTGCAGGTTCAGAGAATCAGCTTGATGCTATAGAGTGCTTGATGTACCGACAGGGTTATTACTGACTGGTTGGTGAGGTGAACCTCACTCAAAAATTAGTCTCTATTTACATATCAACTTCCTCTTGTGTTCATATGTGACCTCTAGGCCTAGGCTGCAAGGATGAAGCCATTTAGGCTTACATACTAACAGATTGGTGTAATAGTGTGTTTTAATTACAGGTTACTCACAGGGTTTCTGTTTGAGTGGGAGTTGAAACAGAAAGCAGTCAACTATGAAAAAAGTTCAGTCTTATTTCAGATAATTTAAGGTAAAAATTCCTAATTTCAACTTATATAAATATTCACCTCTGTAGGTGTTGCTTGAGCGGGTCTTGACCATGTTGAGTCACCTCACTATTTTGAATGTATAGCCCTCTTCATGAATTGGTAAAGTATGTTATAGGTCATGAAGGTGATGGAGACCTATTGATGAACTCATATCATATATCTTGGATCATTCAAAATCATTGACACTAAACCTCTATGACATAGATACTCAATATGCATTCTACCTATAGAAGACAGTGAGGATATATGTCTATTATAACATCAAACTAGATATCTACATGATCAATTGATGTTTAGAAAACACATCACACTGAGGATATGTTGACTATTTTGACTAAAATTTAAAAGAACGGGAAAGCCTTGGTTTTCAAATCAGACAGAGTTCAGCATAAGGTAGGAAACCTATAATACAAAACTTTATATAAAGGTCTTGTAAGATATTATAGGGTGTGTATGGTCTTATCAATGTCATTTAATGTGTTATTTACCTTGGTCATAGTCAACTTTTAGTCAAACAGGTGTTTTGGGTAGTGTTGCTTGTACCATGTGATGTCATATAGGGTTATATTTGAGCCATTAGTGAAGTTTGTACATTTTTACTGAGTAAAAATGGGTTTCCAAGTGTTTATAAACATCCTTCATGTCAACCTCTTGTTATAAATTTTAGTTCCAACTAAAAGTTTGGAGTTGTAGGTATTATGTTGAAATCAAGAAAAAAAGTTAGAAAAGAGGAAGTTTTAGTAGTTGTACAGCTTCTGCAGAGGTTTTGGTACATGTGGAAGCACTTGAAGTGGACCTCAAACTCACCTCGGTCGCCTGTGTGTTCCCGAAGTGTTCGTTTCACGGACAGTTAGTTAGAACTATGAGTTTGCATGTCATTTTGATACTTATTCAACTTTGAAACACTTGAAAATGGATTAAAACCATTTAACTTCTCCATCGCTCCATTAGGCAGGTAGAAATGACTAACTAGTTTTGGTTTAGTACTTTTCTGTTAGTGTTAATACAAGATAGTGTATTGTCTCTCACTGTGCAATAGAGGATAAGTCAGTTCAAATCCAATTGGTGGTAGATATTACTCTTACTCTAATTCCATTTCATGGTATTAATTCAAGGATTTATGATTTATTCTCTATGAACCATTATTTATAAGTTGACTTCCTTTTTTAGCATGTTTATTCCCACACCCTATAGGTTTCTCTATTGTTTACCTAGTTCCATACAAACCAATGGTTGTACTTGGCTCTAAGGAGTGTGAATAATATTCTAAAATTTATATTGACTTGGTTCATACTTTTTTTAAGAGCAATATAGGCACAACATCTCAAGTTTATAATTGAGATCACCTATTGTGATTGCAGATAATTTCATCAGTTATACGAGCTTGCATCCTAGTTTGATCTTCATATATATGGAAATACAAGTTGATATATTGTTTTTTGAACTCTTAATTCGTGATGAACAATATATTTTGTGAATATTCATCCTAAAAGTCATATAGTGATGAAAACATAGTCATAATCCTACATGGTCAGTCTTTTACAAGCACTCACTTGTAGGTAGGTCAAAGAGGAACCTTACATAGCCATAGTAGTCAAGCATAATGTTTTCAAAACATTGATATTACTCCTAAAATATAAATAAAATATTTTAGATATCTAATGATAGATTAAGATTGGTTGAGATAATCAATTCTCAAATGCATACAGTTCTGCCTTGTCTGCTATTGATGTGCACCTATAGGTGGTCTATAGAGGAGTGAGAATTAGAAAATAAAATTGTTTGAAACTTGTTGGATAGTCATTAGGGTCTTAATCATTGAGAAGGTCATAAAAATAATAAAATAATCACAATATAACAATCATAATTGAATCTATGACTTTTAAGTCAAGAAGATTACTTTAAATACTCTATACCTTAAACTTTCCAAAATAGAGACTTAGAATTTCTTTTTATTCTTTCATGATGGAGAATATTGAGATACAAACTAGTCTAATGATTTAATTATGTAGTAAAAAACATAGGGGCTATAATATAACATGATAGGATAAGTTTTTGGTCCCAAAATGGGATGTAAAGGAGGCCTCTGGTTTATACATTTTTTCACTATAGGTTCTCAATGTTTTCTACAATGTGTTGAATTTTAAATGACATTATAGTCCAAGGTGGCATGATAGAAGCATATCTCCATAGTAAGTGACTCTATTGAGATGAAAAGAACACTAGTGGTTCAAATACTATTGAGAGGGGTGGAAGTACAAGGTCCTAACCTATACCATCACTTACAAGTGTACCTTTACCTTTAAAAAGGTCACCTATAGTCTGAATGTAGGTACATACAAGCTCATGATATGAACCTGGAGATGGGACCCATACAAACATGGACATTTTATAGTTAGGATGACTATAAAGACTTAAAATAATACCCTATGGTGTGTAATATAGGGTCGAAGAGTTGAAATTCAACCTACAATATCTCTTTTGCTCTCATAATGGACATCTACAGTTCGACTGTAACATGATAATGCACTAAAGCATAATAATATAGATGTTGGCCTAGCATATACATAATGTGAACAAGTATTAGTGAATATGAAGTGATTTTGATGAATTTGAGGAGGTATTAGGTCAATGATGAAATGAGGAAATTTCTAATACTACAATATACACCTATAGGCATGTCATCTTCTAAGCATTTAACACTGTCACACATCTTGCTAACTAGACCTGACCAAGTGGAAGATATAAATTAAGGAATTTGGTAGAGCTTTGGATGATTAAAATGTTTTGAGTGCCTCAAAATTAGTGATTCCCATATCATGATATGATCATGATGAATAAGAAGGTATAACTAAGCTCAAACCATAACCTACAATTAACACATAAACCTTGCACATAGTTAGTGCTACATAGTCTGCCTTGAGGGTTTTTTGAAGAATTAGATGGGTTATTGATTTTATCTAATCATGAAAACTGATATATAAGGTCTAAATAACCTAACCAATCCGCTCATAGACTTGGTTTGATTGAGACAATAGGGGAAGTGCCCTCTGTTCTATATGAGATAGAGAGCACTCCTAGAGGGTCATACCCTATAGGTTTGTCATAAGGTAAGAAGATGATATGGGAGGTTTTAAATCACTAAAAATAGATGTATAATGGTGAGTTAAACATGAAAAAACATATGGGAGACATCATAGTCATAATAAAATACCCAGAGGTGGTGATAAGTAGCTATGCACATATTAAGCCTGCTTGGCCTAAACTAGGTTTAGAGCCCTAAAGGGGTCCAATACCATTCCTAAAACTATATGAGACTTGAAATAAATTTTATCTACTTCATAGGATGGTATGAGATTGTTTATATCCTTGATTTTACATGGGAGATCACAAATGAGTCCTTTTTGGGCTTAAGAACAACTTAGGATACACATAATGCAGGAAAGGGCTTGAAAGGTCATCTTTGGAATCTCATATCTATAAAAATGATTAGCATGTATGTCTAAAGAGTTGGTATATGTTGAATAGGGTCCTAATCAAGATTATAATGGAATTTTTATGAGGTTTTAATATCATGATTGTATGAATAATCCTTAAGATCCAAAACATCCTAAAACCCACCAAAACCCTTGCTCATGACCCGATGGGAAATAAGTAGATAGAAATGCACTCAAGAGGGTTAGTATGACTTAGAAATTATTTTATACTTGTAGATAACTCCCTCAGGATCCTTCCTATTAGATTGGTTTCTACCCTATTTTTTATAGACTGGGTACAAAACTAGTTTTCCTGATAGATTTTGGTGTTTTATAGGTACAAAAAAATATTAAAGGATGAAGATCATTTTGGGAGATCAAGTGGTACATAATATAAATCCTCATATCCATTTCATGCTTTGTTCAATCTATTTTATTATTATTTTGGCAATGTAGTGTTTAGATCCTAAATACTAAGGGTTCGGAATGATAGGAAAAATCTACTTTGATAGGGAAAAATATAGATTTTAACTAATAATTATATAAGAGAAATAAAAATTAACTTATCTAGATTCATACTAAAATAGAGGATTCTGAGGCTAGAAATGGAAGAGTAGGACTGAGACACTATCAAGAATCTAAATCTGGATTCTATTTTCTAATTGGATAGAAGCACTAAAAATAAGACACCTTAATGTTTGGCACTATAGTCTTTCCCAATGATATTATCCTAAGGGTCTAAGCTTTCTAGGTTTTCTTTGCCTAATCAATATGAGCCTGCATACCAAATTTTAAGGGTTAGAAGTCATTAGACCTTGTTTTAGGTCCATTTTAATCTTCAATACCTGTATCCATCTACACACATGCAAATAATGAATACATCAAAAGTAAAAGGTGGAAAAACTAGGTTAGGGGAAGAATGATCATAAAATCAAGAACCCCTATTATTTTAATTGCTACCTACATTAACCCTCAACCTAGGGTCTTAGATCAGATGTAGTTATCCCTTAGGGAATGTGCATAATCAATGCATATGATAGATGTAAGAATGAATTTTACCTAGATCCCTCCTTGATAAATCATGCAAGTCTATGTGTGATGTAGAATGTTGAGTTATACTATTGACTAATTTTTATTATGTCTAATGTGCCAAAGTAATAAGTGCTAGATATAAAATGCCTTGTGTAGTATTTTATATAAGAGACCCATTATTTCAAATTTGGGAGATTTGATCACATTTTGTCAAAATTAGAAAACTTAAGAATGAAGCAAAGAAAAAGGGTAAGACTCATATTACAAGAAAATCTAACCATTGAAATCAAATTTGCACTTTGGCAATAGCACTAGAAACTAGACACCCTAGGTTTCAGTGCTATATTCCTATTTGGGCATTATTGTCTAGAGGGTCTAGGACCTGGGGGGATGGAATAAGCATGGAAAGAGTAATTTGGGTTAGTAAAGGTTAAGTTTGGAAGGTTATGAATGACTGGGAAAAGTCAAAAAATGTGTCTAGGGTATAAAACAAGACCAAGGTAAATCAAATAAAAAGACAAGGCTAGATGTCAGTAAGACTCATATTCTCTAGCCAAAGTCTCCTATGAAAGGACTATGAAAAGACATGATATGTGTGTTTATTTGGCCAATTTAAGGTGTATACATTTTCCCCCATTTTAATCTATGATGCAAAAAAATGAAGTACTAGAGTAAAATAAAGAAATAAGATGCATATCTAAACTTACATATATGGAGATAAGTGTACTAAAAAAGGATCCAACTTCCTAGATAGGAAAGTGGATATGGAATTGAATAATGCGTAGAGAAAGAAGGAATCCCTGTAATAGATTCCCCCTATACTAAATTTGAATAGTGCTTGGAAAAAGAAGGAATCCCTATAATAGATGCCCCATGTACTAGATCTAAATAGTGCCTAGAGAAAGAAGGAATCCCTATAATGGATACCCTCTACACTGAATCAGAATGAGAAATGAGAAATTATTGAAGGCCCAAAACCAATGTCTACCCTCTATCCCACATAGACTCATGTAATCAAGAATATGTGTATAGAATTTGTATGATGTGAAGAGTAAGATTTGTCATTCCCCCACTTTGAATAATATGAACTAGAAATGAGAAGTGCTCAGAGGTCCAAAACCAATGTCTACCCTCTATCCCACACAAACTCTTGGGTCTAAGTAATTCTATGGATTAACTATTGTAGATGATCATATGGTCTAACCTAGTGACAACCTAGGTATGCTTGGGTGTAATCTAAAAACTTTGGTAAATGTGTAAGAAGAAAATGGCCTATCTTGCCATTCTAATAAGTATAATCCTAGATGCTAAATAACATGATCATCTATGTTATGCCCCAAAATTTGGTATGTAAGTGATGCATCTGGATAATCTAGAAATATATATAACCACATGTGTCATGATCTATTATGCCATGTCTCATGTGCAAAATTGGAGATCAAAATAATGTGTTCTACACTATGCCTATAATTTATTATCTAGTCCTATAATTGTTTCATGTTGTATGAAGTTGTATGTATGAGATGTGTAGTAATGTGCAAGCCCCTAAATCTGGTATCTGAGTCTGAGTCTATATCAAAGTCACTATGAGTCCATATAACCTAAACCACTATATTTGAATAGTCTGTATATCTATAAATTGATAGTATATCCCTCTAGATGTTTGAGTGATGTTAAGTGACCCATATAATCTAAACCATTATATAATCTTGACTAATTTGTACTGAGTAATGCTGATAATCTAGATTTTGAAGGTGTAAGAACTAAGGTGTATTTACCGATAGGAATGAATAGGGATACTAGGTAATTTTTACAGATAATAGAAATGATTCCCCCCTTTTGGGGAGAGGGATGAGATCTATGATAGAGGAAGTTGAGCCAAAAATGATGACTAGTGGCATATGAATAGTATCTAGGTTAGCATGTAGTGAATAGATTGAAAGTCTTTTGATTGATTAGTGAGAGTTAAATTATTGAGATTAAAATGTGTTCTTGATTGGTTAAGACCAAATTTGGTGTGTGGGTATATCATAGATTAGAAACAGTCATGCCATGGTAGGCAAATGAGGTGGTAGTAGATTGAATGGATTGAAGAGTTGATTGATTTGGTTGGGTGTTTAAACGAGTTTTTAATTGGTAGGTACTAATTTGTATGTCAAGGTATCAAATAGGCATAGGGTTGTGCCTATGTTATAAATGATTTATTGATAGAGAAACACATGCATGATGTCAAAGGTATCATTATCATGATTATGTCAAATAAAATGGTTTGTAAAATGGAGCTATGAGGTTCTAGTTATGGGAAAAATGGTGTTTTACTTTTGAATAAAAAAGTTGGTTGATATAGGAATTTTGATTGACTTTGGGTTTATTTGTGCATTGACGAGTTTGAGATATTGGAGCTTGGGAGTGAGAAAAAGCCTAGGAGATGAGCACCTTCTGTGACCTATTTTAAGCAGTTGATAGCCTAGATTCAGTCTGGTGGAGAGATTACCCTGGTGAGTAATGAAAGTACCTAGTTTTTGCCTATTTAAATCTTGATTTAGACATTTTTAGGTTATTTTAAGAAGTCTAATAAATGTTTAGCTAGTTCTAATGATCCTATCCTAGAGGTAGCATTATTGTCCAAGTTTTGGTGTTGTTGTCTAATGCTAGTGTCCTACAACATTGTTGTCCACTAAGGATAGGTTTTCAGTTTTTGAGTTATATTCATGTTGTTGTGTGGTTTAGATTTTTTTTCTTGGCATGATTGACTAATGTATATGTTGTTTTTTGATATTTTTAGGGTGAGATGTGGATGAGAGAGTTTTGTAGAGGCCAGGTGATGGATATGTTGAGGATGTTACCCTTATTGACTGATGAGAGAGCCATGATAGATAGAGCAGGATTGGGTCATGTATGTAACCTAGGTATTGTGCAGTGGGATAGGTATTTGATCACTACCTTATGTGAGAGGTGGAATGTAGACACTTTTACATTCTATCTTCCTATAGGGGAGATCAATGTGACCTTGGAGGATGTGTATTAGGTTCTACATTTGTTGGTTAGTGGGTGATGGGTGACATTTCAAGATGATATGGGTGTTGATGCCATTAATCATGCATCTTTGTATTTTTTTGATGTGTCTTCAGGTGCACATCGAAGAGGCAGTGATAGTGATTTATTATTGTCAATTATTATGCAGTTGAGTGTTTTGTGATTTTAGAAGTGGTTATTCATATTATTGGCTTTATTTGTTGCAATGGATGGTAGTGGAGTTTTATTGCCTATAAGATGCATGGGGTGTTTCATAGTGTTGAGATGTATGGTACTATGTTCTCATGGGGTAGGACTATGCTTGCCCATTTATATAGATATTTATATATATTTATGTAGGAGGCATTTAGTGATGGTGTGGGTATGTCTATTTTATTACATTATTGTGATTATGAGCACATAGCAGTTGTGTGATCGATTGGGTTGCCAAGGGAGAGTTGGGCACCTCCAAAACCATATGGGGAGCAGTGGATGAGTTCAATGGCTATTAGGTCTCCTAGGATAGATCACTATAGATGAGTTTTGGATAGACTAGAGGCCCATGATATCATATAAAGGCCTTATATAGAATAACCTAGGTGGGAGGAGGATGGAGTGTAGTTGAGATATATGAGGGTTAGTTGTTGGAAACATGATCATTGAGTTAGAATGTATGAGGTTTTTAGTATGAGTACATGACTAGGTAGTTTGGAGTTTGATAGGATGTTCCTCCTGTATCATAGGTATGGTTGAGGAGTGCATGACACCAATGAGAATAAGAGCTCATGCGAGACCCACTGAGGTTGAGTTGGTACCATTACCTTTAAATGTGTGAGATATAGATATAGATATTCTTGATGTAGATGATGTGGGATGTACTGAGGCATATATTACATGGTTTGTTGGGCATCAATGGGATCCATTATATCCTATTGATGGAGTGGATGTTCCTATGTATGAGGATCTTGAGCTGATCTAGATGATGGGAGGTAAGCCATGGTTGCATTTGAATTGTGCCTACATTTGTGCTTTAGCTTGATTTGAAAGTATATATTTAATGTAGTGTTGTACTCTTTATGCATATGGGTGGAGTGGGAGGCATACAAGATGAGGCACTTTCTGGGGTGGAGAGGGGAGACGATGAGTTTTGGGAGACCATCATTAATTTGACACTTTGAGAGATCATGAAACATGTTCCTGATGACATGGTGGAGGAGGGTTTGATAGAGTGAGAAATGGTTATAAATGGTGTTTATGCTCATTTTTTTGATAGGGTTACTATATCTATAGATGCATATGTTATGGAAATAAGAGAGAGAGATGAGATGAGAGCAGAGTTGGATAGGCATAAGATGCCTACACCTAATTGTGGCATGGTGAACATAAAGATTATGGATGATTATATGGATTTTCAATGGTGATATGTAGATTTTATGAAGAGTATGGTCAGTTACTAGAGCAATATAGTCAGTGTCAGAGGCATTCGGGGGGTTGAGGAGGTGTAGGGACAATGAGCATGAGACTAGATTATAAGACTAGTATTAGAGGAGAGAGTGAGATTGAGAGTGAGAGTATGCCACCCATTCATGATTGATTGTATTTGATACAGTGTTTATGTATTTGAAAACTTGGTTATATACATAGAGATACTAGTTTGAGTTTGGATTTACTTGTATTCATGTTATGGATTCTAGAATATACTAGTATTATAATGTTTTGATTTCAAATAGTTGATTTGATGTTGATGTTTGATTTGTAATCATATGTAAATGAAAATTTTATTGGTTTTTGTAATTGGTAAAATTGATTTGGTAAAGTGAATTGGTTTGTAAGTAAGATATAAGTAAAGTTTGGATTTTGAGATTGGTAACTTGTTTAGATAAGTTGAGTTAATTTGAGATTGGTGATGGGTTTGGATCAGTTGATTTAGTAAGAGCTGGGCTTTGATAGGTAGGTTTTGGGCTATGGATAGTTAAAGGTAATTAAGAATGTTTGTTATTAGTAGGGGGATGTAAGACAACACTATGTGTGTATTACTTCCCTGAGAGTGGCTCAAGAATACAAAGGTTAGCTAGACATTTGGCTCCATCATTTCCCTATTAAGTGGAGGTATATGTACATTATATCACTATCTATTACCTGATGGCCAACTAAAAACACTCCCATACTACTCATGTTGTGTAGGAACATATGTTGTATCTAATATTTTCTATTATGCACTAACTATAGTTGTACGTGGAGACTCTAAAAAATGCAACCTTATTGGATGTGCAACTGAAACTGTGTGTTGGGGAAGAGGCTCATTGATTCATAATCATAGTGGATTGTTATGTGAAAAAACACCTTGTATCCTCTATTGTGATGCATATGACTGAGAAATAGATTGAGATGGAACCGTAACATGTGATGGGGGTTCATCTAATCTTAACCATAGCAGGTTATAATGTGAGATAGGACTCTAAAAACTTAGTTTTAGTGAATATCTCTTATGAGTAGGACTCTATTGTAGTGATTTTGAATTTTTTGGATATGTATATGGAATTGTACTATGTATTTCTCAGAATACGGTGCTATATATAAGTTATTCTTATTGTACTAGTTTTTTAACCTTTTGAGGTAGTGGAATAGGAGATCTTTTATGAGATTTTGTGCTAAAGCCTTCATTGTGCTCATGATGAGTGATCATGATTCCTATAAATGAATGTCATAAGATGACTCAGTTATGGAGGAATGAGGTCTAGGGTTCCACAATGGAGGAGATCTCTATGCCCCCTATGTGAATGCTATGATACCATTATCAACACATCTAGTAATGCAATATTTGAGTCCAAAATAGTCATTATCTTTATGTCCATGGATATGATGATAGTTAAAAAAAGGTCAATGTGGTTCTTTATATAAGATATGTGGATCTCATCGATGAGTAGAAGGTAATGTAATTAAATTCCTATCTAGTAGTGTTGATAATATGGTAGACAGGCTATCCCACTCTGAATCAAACTGTAGTGGTGCTTTGTTGTTGTTATTTGTAGTGCAAACTATAGGTTGTGCTCTATAAATTGGTTCTTTGTTCTTAACTAGTTGCTTTTCTAGTTAAGGTCTCTTATCTTGTCTAGGACATGGTGGATGTTGAGTGTTAGGAGCTATATCTGAAGATGCTCTTATGAAATCTAGGTTGATCCAATCAACTGAATCTACCTCAATTAATCCCAAATTCTTTTCCAAAGATAAAACTGTATAACACAAATGTCTAAAATAAGACTCTTTCGGATATAGTAGATGCTTGAGTAGAGGTTGGTGAATCCCCTTAATAAAGATATGTTGAGTCTCTAAATCTATTGGTTTGTATAGCAATCTTAACATGTGAGCCTTGAATCTTAAGATATACTCACTAACTAGCTCTGAAGAATTTTGATGTAGTGTGGAAAGTTTCTCATATGTAATATGAGGGCTCATGTTTATGATGTAATATCTAAGAAATGCCTCCTCTAAGTCATCATATATGTGCAATGAACCAATAGGGAGTAGATGAAAGAACCATTTTTGTGTTTCCCCCACTAATGTCTATTGGAATAACTTGAGTAGTATCAATAGGCTCATATGAGATGGTAAAGCCTTTTGAAAGGCTGGAAGGTGTACAAATGGATCTCTAGTTCCATCAAAATGAGGTAATGATGGTATTTGTAAATGCTTAGGCAATGAATCTTTTATGAATGTCTTCAGAATAGGGTTACCATGTAGATCATTAGAATCCATCCAAGACTTATAAGCTTTGTTTTCCAAGATAAGGAGATGTACTTGGTGTTGTAATTCACCAACTACATGCATCAAAGAGATGATCTCTTGGGATGGTACATTAGTATCTTAAAGTGGCTCATTTAATTATTGAATGTGATTATTAATTTTGACCATGGGAATGCTAAATTTTACAATTGGATCATAAAGAGGAGGTTTTATCATTTGAACCTTGAGAGTAATGGTAACTTACATCTTACTAGAGGGATGTGGGATACCATTCTCTTTATGTGAAGAGTGAGAATTGGGTTCTACTGTAGTGAGGGGTGGCTTAGGAGATTCATTGGTATCTTTGTGTTTTAGTGAATCATATGATAATTTAGTATAGGATTTATTATTAACATTAACATGTGTATTATTTAAAATAGAATCATGAATAAAAGTTGGAACAACATTTTGACATGCATTAGATTTGAGAAAAAGAGTGAGAGAAGAGGTAGAAGCATGAAATGCATTTTCTTCTTTGCTATATGCATGATAGTCGTCATTATTCCATGCATTATCACAATCTAAATTTTGTTCATTTGAAATATTAGAATTTGAAGTATCATTTTTGTATTCACTTTCATTCTCATATTCATTTGCATGTTCACTATCATACTCATTATCACTTCCATCATTGCTAGGGAGAGGTGTAAGAGAAGAATTTGATTCCTTTCTAATATGCAATAAGTTATCATTGGAATTTAAAATATCATGTGTATCTATGCTATCCATGGATGGAGTGTATGCATTTTATTCATTTGCATTATGAGAAGTAAGAGTAAAAGATTTATCATTTGAACATTCATGAGATGCATCATTTGAACTATGCTTTGGTAATTTGATTCTATTGCATTTATATTGTTGTATTTTGAACATAGTAGTAGCAAAAGGGAGAGATAGAGATTAGGTTCACATGGAAGCAAATTATCACCTATTAAACATTCACTTGGAAGTGCATGACTAATTTGTACATTTTGTGCATTATGCATAGGACAATGAGGTGAGAAGTATTTTTCCCATTTATCAAAAGTATTTTCGTTAGAAGAAGGGATGAAAGAGATAGGTTTGAGACGAGAAGATGCATTTACTTTTTCTTCATTATCACTTTCATATGTATGATAATATTCCTCATTGTAACAATAGTAATTATATTCATTGTAAATAAAATCATTTTCCACATTTTTAGCTAATGTGCAATTTTGCAAATTTATCCACTCATTATCATAATTATGCAAAAAATTAAGAAATTTGTCTATGGGATGAGAGGGAAGAAGTGCCTTAGTGGCCATTTTATTTATTTTTCCAAAAATAATATGAAGTAGTATTAAGCAAATAAATGCAATAATGACTACTAACATGGAAATTTTGAAAATACTTGTGACTATCTAAACAATTTGTAAAAAAATTGAAATTAATTTCTAAAAATTGCAAGGATGAATGGTTTGAAAGTGGAGGACCTAGTTTAGAAATCTAGGGTTACGAGCTAGGGTTTTAGAAATTTTTAAAAATTATGGCTATAATTTAAATTCTAAAATTAATTTGAATAAGATAATTGCATAAAAATTGATATAAAAATCAGAATTTTGAAATTGAATTTTTGCACAAAATAACTACTAATTTAGAAATTTTGAAAATATTTTGGCACACTAAATAATTTTCAAAAATTTTGGAATTAATTTCTAAAATTTGCAAGGGAGGGAAACTTGTGGTTTGAGGACCTAGTTTAGAGATCTAGGGTTTTGAGCTAGGGTTTTAGAATTTTTTGAAAATTATGGCTATAATTTAAATTCTAAAAATAATTTGAACAAGATAATTGCATAAAAATTGATATAAAAATAAAAAATTTGAAATTGAATTTTTGCACAAAACAAATACTAATTTAGAAATTTTGAAAATATTTTTGGCACACTAAATAATTTTCAAAAATTTTGAAAATAATTTCTAAAATATGTAGAGGGAAACTTGGGGTTTGAGGACCTAGTTTAGAAATCTAGGGTTTAGAGTTTTTGAAAATTATGTCCATAATTTAAATTCTAAAAATATGTTTAAATGGAGTAATTTCACAAAAATTAATACAAAAATTAGAAACTTGTAAAGTAATTTTTGCACAAAATATGAAGGAAAACCCTGAGGGTACTTAGGGTTTTAAATTTGTTTGAAGTAAGTAAAATTCACCAAATGTTTTATTATTTTTTGGGAATCTAGTGTTTAGATCCTAAATAATAAAGGTCTAGAATGATAGGAAAAATATATTTTGATAGGGAAAAATAGAGATTTTAACTAATAATTATACAAGAGAAATAGAAATTAACTTATTTAGATTCGTACTAAAATAGAGTATTTTAAAGTTGAAAATAGAAGAGTAGGACTGAGACACTATCAGGAATCTAAATCTAGCTTCTATTTTCTAATTGGATAAGAGTGCTAAAAATAGGACACCCTAGTATCTAGCACTATAGTCCTTCTTGGTGTTGTTGTCTGAGGGTCTAATATTTTTAGGTTTTGTTATCCTAATCAAGATGAGCCTATATACCAAATTTTACGGGTTGGAAGTCATCAGAGCTTGTTATAGGTCCATTTTAATCTTTAGTACCTATATCCATCTACACACATGAAAACAATGAATACATCAAAAGCAAAAAAGGGAAAAATTGGGTTAGGGGAAGAATAATCACATAATCAAGAACCCCTATTGTTTTTATTACTACCTACATTAACCCTCAAGATAGAGTCTTAGATCATATGTAGTTATCCCTTAGGGAATGAGCATAATCAATGCACATGATAGATGTAAGAATGAATTTTGCCTAGGCCCCTCCTTGATCAAACATGCAATTCTATGTGTGATACATAATGTTGAGCTATATTATTGACTAATTTTTATTATGTCTAATGTGCCAAAGTAGTAAGTGCTAGATATAAAATTCCTTATGTAGTCCTTTATATAGGAGACTCATTATTTAGAATTTGGGAGATTTATTCGTATTTGGTCAACATTGGAAAAATTAGGATTGAAGAATAGAAAAGGGATAAGAATCATCTTATGGGAGAAACTAATTATTGGAATCAAATTTGCACTCGGACAATAGTGTCAAAAACTAGACACCCTAGGTTTCAGTGTTGTAGTCTTATTTGGGCACTATTATTCAAAGGGTCTGGGACCTAGGGGGATGGAATAAGCATGGAAAGAGTAAATTGGGTTAGTGAAGATTAAGTTTGGAATGTTATTAATGATTGGGAAAATTCAAAAAAGGTGTGTAGGGTATAAAACAAGACCAAGGTAAATTAGACAAAAAGACACGACTAGATGTGAATAAGACTCATACGCTCTAGTTATAATCTCATGTGAAAGGACTATGAAAAGACATGATATGTGTGGTTGTTTAACAAATTTAGGGTGTATACACAATCACACAGGTACCTTTATAGCACCTTCACTTTAGGTACTCTAAACTAGCATAGTGAATGAAGAGTAATCACCAAGTGAGAAGGTGATAATTCTAATTGGTAGGCCTTTTAAGGTTTTCTTGATGGATTTTAGGAAAATAGGACTCTTTAAAGGTGTCATAACACCCATTTCATTTATTTTTTTGGAAAACTAAAGGTTACTTGAATGAAAAGTGTTAGGAATGAGTGAAAGAAGGATGATGGTGACTGCAGGTAGTGAGAACACTTATCCTAAATAATATCAGTGGTTATAGATACATATAATTCATGTTGTATCTTGTCCTTAACCCCCCAAATATTGCATATGTGTTAGGTCTCACTTCTCCACTGTTGAGTACTCAAGAGAAGTAAATGATGAAGACAGTTTTGAAGAAGCCAATTGAAGGGTCCTATGCTAGATTTGAGGAGTTTTCATACCTTGTAGGGATAATTATCCAAAGAAACCTTACATAATTCATTTTACACTCTACTCCTATACAACATAACTGATTATAATGCCTTGAAAATTGGCATTGTGACCCTTAAACTCCTTTTCTCTCTCTCCTCTCTCACATTCTATAAATAGTAATCATTTTGGCTCTTGTTTTTTAATTCCACACCATGTATGGTGAAGCCCTATTGGTTTGAGTTTGTAATTTGCCTTTGAATAACAAATTAAATCTAGTTTTTATTTCATATATCATCTTGTTAAAGTGTTTGAAGATATGTATAGTAAATATTTAAGTGATTGACATCCATCTTTGTTTTATCTCAATCTTTCCATGTTTGATGTAAGATTGCCCCAATCTAGCTGGTCATATGAAGTGTTTTTAAGTGTTTGAGTCATTCCTAAAGTGTTAAAGTACATTAGTGTTTTCAGTTGATCTCTAATTCACTTAACTTGAGTATTTCTCATGCATATCATCTCCATGTTAAAATACTAATATTAGAGCATTCTAGTAAATTGAAGCTAGTATTGTAGGTATTATCTCTTAGTGAAAGAGTATGATGGTCTTGTGGAAATACTTATGGTATATCACCCCCTTAGAATAGTTTAATTTCATTCATATTCCTCTCCCTTTTCAAACAAGCAATCAGTTAGTGTATGTGATAAGCACTTAAAGGTCAATCTAGAGAGCTAGCCCTTAAAGTTAGAGGTCTACCTCTACTATAGGCAACCCATAGGCTTAGAGATATTCCAATGTTGCCCAAATATTAGAGTAGGAGTTATTAACCTCCTCTAAGGATAAATATTTGGTGCAAAAATCTTTGTCACACCCAATGGGATCATTGTCCTAAAGATAACTTATCAAGGTGAATGTTGGTCTTGACAACATCAACTACATATGGTGTGATATTTAGAATTTGGCAACTCTATTTAAGGTAAAATATAGTTGTAGACCATTATTTTGTCATATATTTATGCTCATACTTTATGGTCCTTACTAGGTCATCTTCTAGTAGATTTTTCAATCCTATCAATTCACCTCTTCAACCTAAACTTCTTAAAGTTTAACATCATCAACCTATTTTTCCCTTTGAAGAGCAAGAGGACTTTTTTATCCAAGAATACCAAGAGAGTGAGGAAGAAATTGAAAAAAACATGGCTAGGCAACATGCCTTATTATCCTTTAACACTTAAAAAATAATCCATCTTGATGCCTATGATGACATTCCCCCTAACACTATAAAGAGTGTTCCTACATTCAATGGTAAAGACCATGTTGCTCCTAGTAAGCACATTAGGGATATATCTAATTTATATAGTTTTTACATTGCCACTGAGGTCAACATTGCCATTATATTCCTTTTCATGTCCCTTAGAGGAAAAGCACTTGATTGGTAAAGGACTTTGACTGGTGGTTGTTCCATAACTTGGGATGATTTTGGAGTGCTGCTAACATCAAGGTTTGAGGAAAAGAGTGACCACACTTCACTCATTCACCAACTCAATGTGATCCAAAGAGCCCCTAAGGAGACAATGCATGATTTTAATGACAAATTTAAAAATACTTGGTATAGGTTGCCTCCTCCTATGAGACCACTTTCTAGATTTGTGTTTCCCACATACTTGAGGATCATTGGTATAAATATAACCATCACACTACAATATATGGGTGGTTTCACTCTACCTAAGGCATATGACATTACCATTAAAGCTAAGAATGGAATCATTTAAGTAGGAAAGTTACCTCCAAAATTATCCATGCATTTTATACCTAATATGACTATTGATACTCCAAGTTTTTTCTAAGTCCCTAATGCCAACACCAAGCCAAGGACTACACCTAAAAAGTTAGAAGAGACAATTTATTGAAAGGCAAGATATCAAGCCTTAAAGGCTCAAACTAGGAAACATAACCTTTAGCAAGGTGCTCATCAAACCCATTACCCATATCATCAGAAATATGTTCAACAATATGGGCAAGAGAGAGGTCAATGGAAGCCCAATTTTAATAAGCCTACCAATACACACTGTTGGGTGAATATTTTTTCACCAGCTAACTGATGAGCAAAATTGATCTTATCAACCACAGCAAGGGAGATTGGTTGGCCAAGTGTGTAGGTTTACCACATCAAAAGGGGGAAAATATCTCCTCTCATTAAGGGGAGGTTCTCTATAAATATGAGGGGGTTATATACTATATATATGTGTGTGTGTGTGTGTGTGTGTGTGTGTGTGTGTGTGTGTGTGTGTGTGTGTGTGTGTGCAAAAAATAACACTTAGGGTAATATAACACCATGCATCTCTCTTTTTTTAGAGATGATGATCACAAACAAAGGAGAAATCTTGGTGAAGACAATGAAGGCACTTCTCTTCTTTTAGAATTGGTCTTACAGGAAATAGTAGGAGTTCTTTTAGGTAGTGACAAATAACTGGTAATGGGATGTAGTAACCAGTAGACTAAGATGTAACACAAAGTCTCCACCTAGACTGCCCAAGAGTGAAATATAAAGAAAAATGAGGGCACAAAGTCCTCCCCAAGTACTTTACATAGAAAATAGACAAACACACTAAAGGCAATTGTAGAGAGCACAAAGTCTTCCCACAGTTGGCTTTAGGACACCTTCTTGATTACTTCCATTGATTCTACTTATTTCCTTAACTAGACAAGAACATATTCAGAAGACAGACATGAGAACAATCTCCTAAAATGACACAAGCTATAACATCAAAAATTCTAAAAGTAACTTGCTTTCTCATTCAAATAAATAAATATGATTAACAACCTAAGCTCAAAGTCTTAGTGATAGCCTCTCAATTTTGGTAGAGTTTTGCTTCTATAACCAAAAAGATCTCTTAAAAAGAAGAGATTTACAAGATATAGCAGCTAAGAAAGGCTTGGTACTTTGTTCCATGGAGTGACCCATGTTGCATTCAATGCTTTTAATGCATCTTCAGTATTGTCAAAGGACCATGCTAGAACAGGGTGGCTGCCTTAACTGTGGCATGTCAATTCCTCTCAAACATCTTCTCATGGCCTAGGTCATCTGGTCTATCTCCCAATGTCTATGCAGTTGTCCACTTTGCCTTTACTCCAAAGGAGACAAACAGGCCACATATTCAATGTTTTCAAGCTTGAAAACCTACTTTGTGGATTGTTTCACCTATTAGAATAACTACTGTGTAGATATTTCCCTCTTTGTCTCTTCCTAGATTTGTCTTTTCCTAGAATTTAAGCTCTTAGGGCTATATTCTTAGCTTTGCTGGCTCTTTCATCTCCTTCTCTCAGTGGTTCTTCCCTTTGGCATTTTGGCCTTTTAATGCATTTAGGTCCATGCTCAAGACTTCAAAGATCAATGGCTATTTCATTGCCACAAATTTGACATCTTTGGGCCCATCATCATTTGAAATCCAATGGCTAGTTTATTGCCTTGAATTTGATAGCTACAGGGATGTCATCATTTGAAAGCTAATGGCTAGTTTGTGATGTTTAACTTTGATGTCTACGGGCCTATCATCCTCTTTGGCAATTCCTTCGGCATTCTTATTTGATCCTTCCTGAAGGGGCCCTACCCTTCAGGGTCTTGAGAAAGGTCTACTTTTTGGTTGGTGAGAGCCCCTCGCAAGGGTTTCTACCCTTTGGGGTCATCCTTTGAGTGGTCTTTGGGCTCCATTTGGCTATCTTTGGGCTCTAATTTATTTGAACAAAATGTCTAAAGGAATTCCTTTAGACATTTTGTCTGAAGGAATTCTTTCCATTCCTTAGCCATTTTTTAGTCAGGCTTTTCTCTTCGATCGGGCTTATTCCTTTGGGCAAAAGTTTGAAGGAATTCCTTTGGACTTTTTGTCTGAAGGAATTGCCTTAACATTTTGCTATGGGAACTTTTTTGAAATAATTCCCTATTCTTTACCTTGTTCACTTTTTCAAAGAAAAACTTACATTTTCAGCCTTCTCAACGGTCCATTTTGCTCACACCTACCCTCTACAAGGGCTATTTGATCTCCAAATTTGCCTTTCAGAAAAGTTACAAAGGTCCTTTTGGCTCCTCTTGTGCCCTCTACAAGGGCACTTGTCCTTCAGGCTCTAGAAATAGGCCTTTGATCATTCCTACAAGAAAAATGGAAAATCCCTCCAAAAGATATCCTTTTCTTCTATTTGGTCTCTGCAAGGGTACCTACCCTTAGAGCTTTGGAAATTAAACTGACTGATTGAAAATGCCTAAGTGTTGAGAGCTCATTTCTTTCTTGCAGAGTTCGTAGAAATGGGTCTGTGGAGTCTGTAGTTCCCAGTCTATAGAACCAAGAAACTAACCTACAGAGTCCATAGTTCCCAGTATATAGAAAAAAGTCCATAGAACCTTCCCTATAGAGTTTGTAGAAATGAGTCTGTAGTTTTCAAGCTTCCAGAGTCTATAGAAATGAGTCCAATAGAATTGAGCCTATAGAACTGGGCCTACAGATTCTATAAAAATCAACTTGTAAAGTTTGTAGAAATGAGTCCGTATAAATGAGTCCATAAAAATGAGTCCATAGAACTGGGCCTACACAGTCCATAGAAATCAACCTGTGAGCCTTTGATCACTCCTTTGAATCATTAAATTAAACTGACCAATTGAACCAACTTTGGTTTAATGGTTCAATAGTTCAATCTTATGTTCCGCTCATTTAATTAACTGCTTGAACCATTCACATTGAACCAACCGCTCATTGAACTTTTAAACCATTGAACCCATTGAATCTTTTTGGTTCAAGGTTCAATGGTTCAATGGTTCAAGCCTTCTTTTTGTTAAGTCTTTTAAAGCCATTAAACTTGCTAAAGTGGTTGAACCTTGAACTTTTGCCAAAGTACTTAACTCTTTGAGCTTGTCGATGTCATCAAACCTTTAAACCCATTGAACCTTTGAACATGTTGAACTATTTTGGTTCTGTTGTTTTCGAAATTAGCTTAGCTCATTTTTGGGAACAACCCCCTATGAAACTTGTCCGTTTCATCTTTTGTCTCTCTAAGTTCATTTTTTTTGAGACAGGTTTTGAATTCATTCTCATCTTGGCCTCAGAACATGAAAGTGGTTACAATCTCATCTTGGCCAAGTTTTTCCTCCCCCCAGACTCTCCTTCCGGAGTTAGTCTTTTCTTTCTTTTTCCCCACAGGGGCGGTATTTTTTGCCGCCTCTGCATTTCCCTTATTTTTGTGCAAGGGCAAAAAATTTTGCCGCCCCTGCACTTTTTCCTACAAGGGTGGAAAATTTTTCTTACCCTACTCTTTGGCATGCAAGGGCGGGGAATTTCGCCGCCCCTATAAGGATGAACCGAAACATGCAAGGGTGGTGAATTTTGCCGCCTTTGCATGTCTCGATTTCTATGTGTGACATTTATGGATGCGCACGGTGGGTTGTTGGGGTGGGTTTCTCACCCCATATAAAATGATTTGAGCCTCATTCTCTTCATTACTTCTTCCTCTCCTCTTGCTCTTCACGTCTAGATCATTTGGCGATCTACTCGAAGCACGCTTTTGTGGATTTAACCTCGTGGCATGTGCGGTTTCTCAGGTTGGTCTCATTTTTGGCATTTATTTTCTTTTCTTTTCTATGTTTTGCTTAGTGTTAGGTTGTTATATGTTGTTTTGTTTATTTTCTTCTTTCCTCCTTGCCCACGTCCTTTCGCCTGCGTCCCTCCTCTCCTCGCTGTGGACGTTTATTTTTCCCTCCTCTACCCACGGGTTTCCTTCAGAAACTCACACGGGCAGTGTTTTTTGCCGCCCACATTTTTTCTTCCCCCTATGTGTAAGGGTGGAAAATTTTGCCGCCCCTGCACGTTTCTTCCCTCCATGTGTAAGGGTAGTGAATTTTGCCGCCCCTGCATGATTTTTTAACTAAAAATATAGGGGTGGTGAATTTTGCCACCCCTGCACAATTTTCAAGTGAAAATACAGGGGCGGTGAATTTTGCCGCCCCTGCCTCTTCTTTCGTGCCTGTAAGGGTGGCAAAAATCACTGCCCCTACATTTTTTTTAACTACAAGGGCGGCAATTTTCACTGCCCTTACCCCCTTTTCTCCAACTTTTTGCATGGGTGGTGATTTTCGCCGCCCCTACATCTTTTTCTCTGATTTTTCTCAACTCTCAAATTTTTTTTGAGTTGTCCCTTTCTTTCCCTTTCTCCTCATTTTCTGTTCCTTCTTCCATCTTGGCCTTTTTAAGTGACCTCCAGTAACCAATATCACCTAAATTGCACTTTCCCTCTCTCATCCACTTTCCTCTCATCTGTGATCATGACTGCAGTAATTTCAGCGAAATCCTACACATCTATTCCCATCTAGTCAAGATCGTTCTCCATGATAGAAGCGTCTCCCAAGAAAGTGAAAACTATGAAGTATAAGTACCAAGGCATCTTCCCACCCACATCAGTCTCCTCGAATGTCTTTGACATTTGAAACATCGATATCGGCCACGTAGACATGGCCGAGTTCTTGGCGTGAACCAAGGTGACAAATCCCAGCACTGGGATAAAGAGGATCTTTGAGAGCAACATCCACCTGGTGGCTACCTTTCTGGTAGCAGCACATCATGATGAGTTCATCCTCCAATGTGTGCATTTTTACAACAAAGAGACCAAATCGGTTTCAGACACCGGTGGTAACATGATAATTCAGTTGGACCTCGATTTCATCGACAAAGTTTTTTTGTGCCCTCCAGCCACCGAAGTAACATAAATCAACTTTAGGAATGCATAAAAGGAATATGATAAAGACCCTAAAAGGGAAAATAAAGTTATAAACTACAAGTGGTTGAAGACCCCTAGGACCAGCCTCTCTAGATGGCCAAAAAACTTTCCAAGGAGCAATTTTGTCGAGGAAGTTGGTGACTTGATCACCCTTCTCAGCAGAGTACGGGGTCTCCCGTCTTCTTCACAGTTCCATGAATGGATGTATCCATTCATCAAGATCATTCTCCAAGGAAAGCAAACCATATTTTGGGGAGAGTAAATCAGTAATGCTCTCCATGAATAGTTAACCAAGGTACAGACTTCCTTCAAGTTCTACATGACTTCGTACCTGGGTTACATAGCTGTTGTCATGCGGTCTTTCTCAGGATTAACTACAGCAGGAGATAGAAAGACCACCCCGGTCTACTCATATTATCCTCAATTGATGATTTAGGGGTCAACACGTCATTTCAAATGAGTAAATGATGCATCTTTGCCGTATTCTTATGTCTCTTCGATCCTCAGCTCGAGCAAAAGAGAATATTAAACGAGGCCTGGACGGTGGTAAATGATTATGGCTGCATGTTCCTCTAGTTCCCCACTTTCTACTATCTTTGGGTTGGTTTTTATCAAGGCTACCCCTATATGCTCCCTAAGTTCCCTTCAGACAAATTAGTTCTAATGGAACTTTGCCGACAACTAGTGGTCGTGCATACTAAATAGATGGAACTTAAGAGACTCGATTTCAATTTTTCAATCCAGATTGGCAAGTTTTTAGTTGCTACATCAACCAAAGCCAAGGTCATGGAAATAGAAATGCAGATGGTTACTATGAAGCCATTCAAGAGATGGGAGAAATTTGACTACAAGGGAGTCAAAGAAAAGATCAAAAGGAAAACTCAGTCCCACGAACCCATGATTGAGGATATCTGGGTGGACCTGAGGATGGCCGAAGAGATAAGGAAAATGGACTATTGCCGTCTAACACTGGAGCAGATAGAATATCTCGGGCTTGCAGAGATCCCATCTAGTCTAATTGATGATGGGAACATAATAAATAATAGGTATCTGGTAGAAAAGGTTGTTGGTTCCCCTCTCCCTCCAATTCAGTGGTCTCAGAAGGAGCTGACTTCTCTGAGAAAAAGATTTGAACCAATATTGGCTAACACCAATGATTGGTTAGCAGCCAAAGGGATCACCCTGAAAGAATTTGTTACGGGTTCAGAGGCTAAATATAAGGCAGAATTGAAGAGGAAAGTAGAGAATAGAACCAAAGATAAGGGTGATGTCCCTTCTCCTTCTAGGCCTCACAAGCCTAGAATCATCTTTGTATCTAAAAAGCCTGAGACCACTCAAGGGCCTGAAATGGCAGCCGAAGGAACTAAAGAACAAAGCCCACAGGCATAGGCAGCTCAGTCCATGGAGACAGAGGATCAACCATCAGAACAACCAAGTGTTGGGTCTCCACTCTCGTAGGAACAAGTGCAGCCGATCTAGAGCACCTCTCCTTCTCCCCCTCAATCTCCTATGGTGCCCATTTCTCCTATCTCCCCAATCAATGTTCCCTCTTCTAGAGTCGCTTCTCCTTCCAAGGTTGTTTTTGGCGATCCTCATGGTCCTTCTGGAGGTTCCCCTCACTCTTCTAGATCCATTACAAGTCTATCATCTCCTTCTTTCACCTTGCCAGCAAGCCCTACACCCGAGCCAGAATTAGTAATTAGTGAAGTTTCACCGGTCACTCCAACTGCAACTACTGTCACCACAGCAGTGTGGAAGCTGCTATAGTAACACCAGTAGAGACAACCATTGCCACAATAGGTACTTCTCTCTCACCTTGGATGTCTGCTTTCACATCAAAAAGAAAGAAGATGGCCATCTCACCAGATGAGTTCAACTTTGGCAAAATAGTGCCAGTGAAAGCAAAGGCTCCGAAGAGGCCCAGAATCCTCTCCAAATTAGTCAAGGAAAAAGGGCAAAAATTTTTGGAAATGGCCAGGCCCCCACAAGATGTAACCCTTGAGGGTTTCAAGATGAGTAGCTATTCCATCTCTCATTTTGAACTTGGTAAAGTTACTCACGAAGGTGTGAAAAGCGATCTTCAGGCTGCCATGGACATTATGGTCCAAAAATTTGATAGAGAAAAAGAGATGAAGGATCATTACAAAGCTGGAACAGAGCAGTTGACAGCAGTGATCAAAAGGTTCACTCTTCCTCCTGAAGCAGCAACTCCAGAGGCCTTCTCAGTGGATGACTCAGTCATTCAAAAGGCAGAAAAGACTTATTTAAAGGGAAAAGTCCTGGAGGACTATATCGAAAAGATGCATACTCAGGGAGTTTCCCTACTTACAGAAGTAGCTGAAAAGACAAGAAAAATGAAGAAGGTAAAAACACAGGTAGATGACTTCATCTCCCTCATTTTTCAAGAGATTAACAACTTGGAAAAAGATCTTGACAGATGGAAGGAAATGAAAAGTCTCAAGAAGAGCACCCTGATATCTATCGGTGTCATCTCCAACAAGGACTCCTATGTTGAGATCAAGGAGTCACTGGTCTTCAGAATCCAGGTACTCAAAGACTTGATTGATGATCTTAAAGCTTTCAAGGAAGCTAGTGAGAAGAGTGACCTGAGCCTACTAAATAAATTAGAAGAGCTGCCATGCATCTTAACCTCTAAGGATAATCAGTTCTTCCCAGCAGAAGAGATGATTTAGAGTTTCAAGGAAATGATTCAGAGAGATTTTGAAAAAAAATCATTCTCAATGTCTTCGGTGGACAACATTCTAGATGCTCAATTAACTTTGGAGAATCTGAAATCTAGGTTAACTGGCCACGCTAAAGCCATCACAACATTGAAGGACGCATTAATCAGAGTGAGAATCATCTCCAAGAATGCAGCTGCGCCAGACATCATAGGAATTCAGGCATCTATCGCCATGTATGATGCTCATCTAAAGAAACCTGGCGGCCAGAACTGATTCTCTCTCTCTCTCTTTTCTTTTCTTTTTTATTCTCTCCTTATGCACTTATGTTTTGTGTAAGTGCATGCAATTTTGAAAAATGTAATTACTTGTAAATATTTCAGAAAAATATCTAAAAGTCAAAGATGAGTCATCTTTGATCGAGATATTTTGTATATTTTATTATTTTCTCTTTTTGAGGATTTTTCTCCCTATATATAGTGGAGACCTCATTTTTAAATGGGCTTGGAAAAAATAATAGCAAATACTCTACTAAAATTGAAGCAACTTTTGAGACTTTGTGCTCAAATTTGTAAATCATATTTTGTTGAATGAATGAGAAGCTGGTTATTTCAGACTTTGTGTTGAGATTGTCTATGTTATTTAGGAAATAGTTCTTATGTCCTTTTTCCTGGTAATATCTTATTCATCTGATTTAATAAGCAAAGTGGGTGTGTTTATATTATTTAAGGGCACTTCTAGAGGGTAGAAGATAGACTTTGTGCTGATTTTACCTTTGAGATTCAGTTTTTTTTGTAGTTTCAAGTGAAAACTTTGTGCTTCACTTTACTCTACGGTTGTACTTGTTTCGAATCGGTAAAAGAAGTTATGAAAGACTTTGTGCTTGCATGAACATTCTTGTGGACTTTGTTACTTCAGGTGATTTATTGCTCTCTGTTTAATATCATTCCTAAAAAAGAGGAGTGTTGTTAGCTTAAGGCTAGGATTTTCTCTTTTTTATTCTCTATACATTACCTCTAAAAAAAGAGAGGTAGATGTTGTTATACCACCCCCATGTGTTATTTTCTGCTTAATTATATATGTGCATATAGCGCGTGAGTATCTATAGGGAACCTCCCCTTGATGAGAGGAGAGATTTACCTCATCCAGATTTGGTAAACCCACACTTTTTGTGGTGTAAATATCCCTATGCTATGGTTGATATACCCATTTTGTCATCAGTTAGTTGACGACAAAATATTCAGCCAATAGTTTTTTGGCGACTCCGCTGGGGACTAAGGATGTGCAGTCTAAAACCTCAAGTTTTAGATTAAAGTAGTCCCTACCCTTATCCATTTCTTAGTCTAGCGACTCCATTCCATGTCTTATCCATTATCATTATAGCCTTACCATTTACCTCCGTTACATCATCTAGTCTGCAAAACCAAAACTGCTGGAATACGAACGTGCATTTTAAAGCCCCAAGCTTTAACTTGAAACAGTTTTAGTCCCTTTTTCATTTTAAAATTTGGCAACTCCATGCTACACAAGAAGTCAGAGATCTAAAGGTATTGTTGACCCTGTGTTTGAGTTGGCACAACAGAGTAATTTTGATCTGTTTCCTCCATCAGCGTCTCTTCAATGGTCTAGGAGTTTTTCTTCTAGCCTTGTTAGGTCACCAACACAAGGTGGAACTTCTTTTCCTACTATTAATCACCGCCTGCCTATAAACACTCTACCAAGGTTTGTTATCCCACCATTTAATCATCCTAACATTATGGCTCAAGGCCTGTGGGGTAATTCCTTTGGTCCCCTTAATTTGACTGCACCTTTGCATGAACTACCTCGTAGTTCTAGAAAGAATTTTCCTAAGTTTTTTGGTGATGGAAAGGTTCATCCTGACGAACATATTATTGCTTTCTCCATAGCATGCGGTGTAATTGGGGTAGAATTTGAGGATGTGGCAGTAAGACTTTTTGTAGAGACTTTGCAAAGTGCTGCTACAGATTGGTTCTATCACCTACAGGCCAGGTCAGTAACGGACTGGGATACGCTCAAGTCCAAATTTGAAGCTAGGTTTAAACCCGCTGAGGGTGCACACGCTTTGTTGGCTCAGTTGACACAGTTGAAGAAAGAATCCCAGGAACCCATGAGGGATTTCATAGCTAAATTCAACAAGTTGAGGAATTGAATTCCAACTGTGGCTCAGCCCACGCCAAAAAATCTCAAGTGTTTCATCAATTCACAGTTTCTTGAAGTAAGTTTCTTGTTAAGGTGAGCTGGCCCTATGGATCTAACCTTGGCTCAAAGTTTGGCTACCGAGATTGAATATGATCTTATCCTGGTAGGTAAGATCAGAAAAGACTCTAGTAAAAATAAACTCCCTTTATCTATCGAAAGTTCTTCAGGTACTACAGATCTTATGGTGCAGAAATTAACGAACGAGCGGATAGCTTTGAAGAGGCAAATAGCCCAAGGTATGTCTGCTCCTACCTATCGAGATGTGCCTAGGAGAATGTTCCAAAATCAGCAATATCAGGGTAATGTTGTCTAAAACCAAGGGCAATCCAATTGTCTACCTCCCCATCCAAGGAGATTAGCCATTGAAGCAGCACCTACCAATTTAGCAGTTGGCTACCTAGAAGCTGAGCACAACAACTCTTTTGAACCACAGTTAGATCAACAAGAAAATAATAATCTCTTTGATGAGCAGGAAGAGATATTAGCTGGTGACTCCAATATCAGCTTCCTAGAGTACCAGGATGAAACTGGAAGTAAAGGGGAATATTTGGATGGAGCTTACGCTGTCTTCACCAGATCTCAAAATCAGTCAGCTTCACAGACTGACAAAGGAAAGGTAGATGAAGAACCCCAACCAGCAATTTCCATTGCTAAATGTGGGACTCCATTTCCTCCACAATCAAAAGATCAGGTAACCCATAAAAAAGTGAGTACTCCCAATCACCCGATATCTTTCACTTCTGCTACTCAGACCAGTACTACACCTGTTAAAGTCCTTGATGATGGACCCTCTTCCTCTGTTGCAAGTTCTTTTCAACTATTTGATATAATTGATCATGCTAGAAGGACTAAAATTCAAATGACAGAGGTTGAATATTTAAGAGCTAACCCAAAACAGTTTGATAGGTTAGCAGAATATGTGAAAAACAAAGCCATCCCTGTAGGACAAGACTCCTTGAAAGTTGTTCCTGACCCCCTTAAAGACAAACCAGCCCAAAACAATCTTGTTGTGACTCCTCCTGTCACTCTTGAGAAAATAAAACCTTTCTATGTTTCCCTACTTATAAATGGCTATAAATTGAGTAATTGTATTATAGACTCTGGAGCCTCAAATAATGTTATGCCCGCAAAAGTGGCAGATTCTCTTGGCCTGACTTTGACCAAAACTTTTGGGAGGTACTTTTCCATAGAAAA
This sequence comes from Torreya grandis, assembly GCA_037957365.1. NCBI lineage: Eukaryota > Viridiplantae > Streptophyta > Pinopsida > Cupressales > Taxaceae > Torreya > Torreya grandis. The sequence continues at coordinate 1,359,722 of JARHVA010000942.1, read as the reverse complement.
TAAGCAAGTTCCTCTCCTTGGTCAAATAAAAGACGCTCAATATGCCTTCGCGGCCTTTCCAGAGAAGCGAATAAAAATGACAATTTTAGTAGCTAATGTTCTAGCATCTTACAGCATCCTACTTGGGCAAAATTTTTGTAAAGATGTTGGAGGCGAGCTAAGCATGGACCTATCAAAAGCGAGAATTCTAATTCAGGGCGTCATGAAGAAGTTGCTTCTAGAAAAAGAGGCCAGGTATGTAGTTACTCGTTCTGCAACACCTAAAGCTCAAATTTTATTTGAGTCTTCAGGCATGGGCAATTATTTCTTGTCTACGGACGAGATTCACGATGCATCTGATGAAACTCCTACGGGTGATGAATTATATTTGGTTTCAACTGACGCGAAGGGTAAAGTACCAAAGCAAAATGAACACATAGAAGAACCTCTTCCTTGAAATGAAAAAGCTTTTGTGAAAAAAGTAGTATCTAATGAAGTATGGACCTTAGAATTTGATGGTAGCTGCTCTGCTATTGGGTCAAGAGCCGAAGTTGTGTTGGTATCTCCTCAGGAAGAGATGACCCCTTTTTCCTACAAATTGTAGTTCAATAATACCAATAACATGGCTGAATACGAATCTTTGTTGCTCGGACTATAGGCCACCAGAGAAAAGGGCATTAGGGAACTCCATGCTAAAGGAGATGCTGAGTTGATAGTCTGTCAGGTGAGGAATCTCTATCAAACAAAGAATGAGAGGTTGCATCACTATCGCAACCTGGTCTAGGATTAGATTGAAAATTTTGATGCCTTTAACATCTCTACCATTCTGAGGGAATTAAATGATCGAGTAGATACATTGGCTGTCTCTGCCACCCTTCTAGTTCCTCACCCAGATTTTAAAGGAGATAAGTATACTATCAAGCTAGTTTTTCAACTAAGTGTACCAGATAATGTCGGTCACTGGCAAGTGTTTAACAATGATGATCAAATCATCGCCTTCTTGAAGCAAAAAGATAGTTTTAAACAATTGCGTTTTGAAGGTAGTGAACCCCGAGAGTGTGGGGTAGCTCCTAAGGCCCATGCAAACACAGGAGAAGATTTCCTATAGCTCAAGGGGAATAAGATTCCCAAAGGTCTAGTTTCCCTAGAGAAGTTGTTTGATAACCATGACAAGTTTTTCAAAAAATAATAAACTGATTCAAATTCTTTCCAAGATTTTGATCAAGTCAACTTGGGAACCAAGCGTGATCCTAAGATGGTAAACATTGGGAAATGTTGCACTCTCGAGGAAAGGTTTGAGTTTGCTAGTCTACTCTACCAGTATATGGATGTATTGGCCTATTCCTATGATGATCTGAAATCACTCAGGCTAAATGACATTTGCCATGACATTCTCCTAAAACCCAACTCTGTACCTTACAAATAGAAATCCAGGCAATATAATCCAAAAATCTCATGTACTATTTTAGCTGAGATACAAAAGATGTTGGATGCCCAGATAATCTTTCCAATCCATCACTCAACATGGATTGCCAACATAGTACCTGTCAGGAAGAAAAATGGTGAAATTCAAATCTGTGTGGATTTCAGAAACTTAAATCAGTTGTCTTTAAAAGATAACTACCCCCTTTCTATCATGGATCAAGTCTTGCAAATGATAACAGGTTCAAAAATGTTATCAATGCTAGATGGTTTTTTGGGGTACAATCAGGTTGAAGTCGGGAAAGCAGATTAGCATAAGACAACGTTCACCACGCCTTGGGGCACATCGCCTACCGAAGAATGCCTTTTGGTCTGATAAATGCAGGCACCACTTTTCAAAGGGTGATGGATCTTGCTTTCAAAGAGAAAATGGGAAAATTCATTATAGTATACTTGGACGATCTGATGGTATTTTCAAAACATCATTCTGAGCATGTTCACCATTTGCAAAAGGTATTGGAACACTATCATCAAAATGGTATCTCTTTAAACCCAAAGAAATCCATCTTTGGAGTAACTAAAGGGAAACTTCTCAGACACATCATGTCCTGAGAAGGTATTAGAATCGACTTAGAAAGAGTCAAGTCCATCCAGAAACTTACTCTGCCTACCAGTGAGACCGCAATTCACTCTTTCTTTGGAAAGGTGAATTTCCTCAGATGGTTTATTCTTGAGTTTGCTGAGAAAACCCGTCATATTATCAACATGATGAAGGGAAATACTACGTTCAGATGGACTGTTGAGGGTAAGTCAGCATTCAAAGAGATTAACGAAGTAATCACCCGTGCACCAGTCTTGGTCTATCCAGATTATACTAAAGGTTTTAAAATATATAGTTATGCCTCTGAGCATACACTATCGGCTATTCTAGTCTAGCAAAATCCAGAAGGGGCAGAATCTCCTATCTCATTCATGAGTTTTCCACTCAAAGATCATGAGCTAAAATATTCCCTTATGGAGAAGCATGCATACGCCATGGTCAAAGCTATCAAGCATTTCAAGTTTTATATCCTGAATTCTCACACTAAAGTTCTCATACCAGATACAACAGTGAAATCCATTTTGACTCAGCAAGAGTTTGGTATGAAGAGAGGTAACTAGATTGCCAAAACTCAGGAGTTTGATCTAGACATCAAACCTACCAAGCTCGTACGAGGAAGGGGTCTCTGCTAGTTGATCACTGACAACATTCCAGATGAAGTAGAAAGTGAAGAAGTAGATATCGAAGGCGTGCCTACGGTTCTCTTTATCGCCACTACTGATGAGTGGTATTCTGACATTGCTCATTTTCTAACATATGGTGAGTGTCCCGCTCATCTTTCTTTTAAAGAGAAATGGAATGTTAAATTGAAAGTAGTTGGTTATGTTTTATGGGATAATGGTCTTTACAAGAGAAACCTAGATGGGGCATTTCTTCGTTGCATTGACAAAGCTCAACAAGAAAGACTCTTAGAATAATTCCACAATTTGGCCTGTGGAGGACATTTCTCTGCACCAGTGATGGCACACAAAATTCTATGAGAAAGGTATTATTGGCCCACACTGTTCCAAGATGCCTACAAGTGGGTGTGTAGGTGTGAATTATGTCAGCAATTTGTTGGAAAGCCTAAACTACCTGCTTTGCCTCTCAAGCTGGTAGTAATCAAGGAACCATTTCAGCAGTGGGGTATTGATTTCATTGGAGTAGTCAACCCATCTTCAAGTGCTAGACATGATTATGTCCTCACTGCAATAGATTACTTTACCAAGTGGGTGGAGGCCATCCCAACCAAGCATGTTACGTTTGAAGTAGTATGCAGCTTTCTTAAATAAAATATTATCTCTCAGTTTGGGGTTCTGCTAAAGATCGTAACAGATAATGTGGCCTATTTTTCATTACATGAAATTACTCAATTTTGTTTCCATTATGAGATTACCTTATCCCACACTTCAGACTATTTTCCTTAAGGAAATGGCCAAGCAAAATCGAGTAACAAGAACCTAGTCACGATTATCAAGAAGTTGGTCAACGATAATCAGAGAACATGGCACAAAGCTTTATATGATGCTTTATGGGTCGATAGGATAACACCTAAAAGAGCTATAGGTATGTCACCTTTCCAACTTCTATATGGATTAAATGCCAAAATCCCCATCACCCTTGAATTACTAGCGCTCAGGTTAACTTGAGCAATCGAAGACTCAACCTTCAAAAACTTAGTTGACAAGCAACTTATGTGTCTAAACAAGCTGAATGAGCATCGAACCATGGTAGTGGATCGAATTAAAGAGCATCAGAACTGGGTGAAGGCTCTCTTTGATAAGAAAGCTAAAATTTATGAATTCCAAGTTGGAGATCAAGTCCTGTTATGGGATAAGAGGCGAGAACCAAAAGGGATGCACGAGAAATTCAACTCCCTATGGAGGGGCCCATTCATTATTCGACAGCTCTATGGTGAGGCCAGCTTCTTACTGGAGTTCCAAGATGGAACACCATTTGCACTACCTCACAACGGACAACATCTCAAGCTGTTCAATCCTTGAGGGTTGAAGGAATTCATTTGTATATATATATATATATATATATATATATATATATGTATATGTATATGTATAGTTTTTATGTATTATCTATTTTTATTTCATTTTTTGCCTGACACCGTAGCCCAATGGCTTGGATAAAGGCACTTAGAGACTGGTTTCTACTCCCACTAATCAATTCGATTAACAAAAGTTCCCCAATAGGAGCTAGCTGTTGTTTCCAAAATTAGCTTAGCTCATTTTTGGGAACAACCCCCTACAAAACTTGTTCGTTTCATCTTTTGTCTCTCTAAGTTCATTTTTTTTTAGACGAGTTTCAAATTCATTCTCATCTTGGCCTCAGAATGTGAAAGTGGTTACAATCGCATCCTGGCCAAGTTTTTCCTCCCCCCAGACTCTCCTTCTGGAGTTAGTCTTTTCTTTCTTTTTCCCCGCAGGGGCAGTATTTTTTGCTGCCTCTGCATTTCCCTTATTTTTGTGAAAGAGCAGCAAATTTTGCCACCCCTACACTTTTTCCTACAAGGGTGGTGAATTTTTCCGCCCCTTCTCTTTAGCATGCAAGGGTGGAAAATTTCACTGCCCCTGCAAGGATGAACCGAAACATGCAAGGGTGATGAATTTTTCTGCCCTTGCATGTCTCAATTTCCATGCACGACATTTATGGCTGCATGTGACAGGTTGTTGGGGTGGGTTTTTCACCCCATATAAATTGATTTGAGCCTCATTCTCCTCATTGCTTCCTCCTTTCCTCTTATTCTTCACGTCTAGATCATTTGGCGATCGACTCAAAGCACACTTTTGTGGATTCAACCTCGTGGCGTGCACAGTTTCTTAGGTTGGTCTCATTTTTGGCATTTATTTTCTTTTCTTTCCTATGTTTTGCTTAGTGTTAGGTTATTATATGTTGTTTTGTTTATTTTCTTCTTTCCTCCTTGTCCGCGTCCTTCTGCCCACATCCCTCCTCTCCTCACCGCGGACATTTCTTTTTCACTCCTCTACCCGCGAGTTTCCTTCAGAAACTCACGCGAGCGGCATTTTTTGCCACCTGCATTTTTTCTTCCCCCTACATGTAAGGGTAGCAAATTTTTCCACCCCTACACGTTTCTTCCCTCCATGTGTAAGGGTGGAAAATTTTTCCACCCCTGCATGATTTTCTAACTGAAAATATAGGGGCGGCAAATTTTGTTGCCCCTGCATGATTTTCTAACTAAAAATACAGGGGCGACAAATTTTGCCGCCCCTACTTCTTCTTTCATGCCTACAAGGGTAGTGAAAATTACCGCCTCTACTTTTTTTTTAACTGCAAGGGCAGTGATTTTCGCCGCCCTTACCCCCTTTTCTCTAACTTTCTGCATGGGTGGTGATTTTCACCGCCCCTACATCTTTTCCTCCAATTTTTCTCAACTCTCAAGAATTTTTTGAGTTGTCTCTTTCTTTCCCTTTCTCCTCATTTTCCATTCCTTTTTCTATCCTGGCCTTTTTAAGTGACCTCCAGTAACCAATATCACCTAAATTGCACTTTCCCTCTCTCATCCACTTTCCTCTCATTTATGATCATGACTGCAACACCTTCAGCGAACTCCTACACATCTGCTCCCATCTAATCAGGATCATTCTCCATGATGGAAGCGTCTCCTAAGAAACTGAAAACTATGAAGTATAAGTACCAGGGTGTCTTCCCGCCCATATCAGTCTCCTCGAATGTCGATGACATTTGAGACACTGAGATCGGTCACGTAGACATGGCTGAGTTCCTGGCGCAAACCAAGGCGACAAATCCCAGCACTGGGATAAAGAGGATCGTTGAGAGCAACATCCACCTGGTGGCCACCTTTCCAATAGCAACACATCATGCTGAGTTCATCCTCTAATGCACGCATTTTTACAATAAAGAGACCAAATTGGTTTCAGATGCTGGTGGCAACATGATAATTCAGTTGGACCCCGATTTCATCAACAAAGTTTTCTTGTGCCCTCTAGCCACTGAAGTAACCCAAATCAACTTCGGGAACGCACAAAAATAATATGATAAAGACCCTAAAAGGGCAAAGAAAGTTATAAACTATAAGTGGTTGAAGACCCCTACGACCAGCCTCTCCAGATGGCCAAAGAACTTTCTAAGGAGCAATTTTGTCGAGGAAGTTGGTGACTTGATCACCTTTCTCAACAGAGTATGGGGTCTCCCATCTTCTTCACATTTCCATGAATGGATGTATCCATTCATCAAAATCATTCTCCAGGACAAGCAAACCATCTTTTGGGGAGAGCAAATTAGCAATGCTCTCCATGAATAGTTAACCAGGGTACAAACTTCCTTCAAGTTCTACATGACTTCGTACCTAGTTTACATAGCTGCTGCCATGCAGTCTTTCCCGAGATTAACTACAATAGGAGATAGAAAGACCACCTCGGTCTACTCATATTATCCTCAGCTAACACTTCAGGGGTCAACACGTCATTTCAAATGAGTAAATGATGCATTCTTTGCCATATTCTTGTGTCTCTTTGATCTTCAGCTCGAGCAAAAGAGAATATCAGACGAGGCCTGGGTAGTGGTAAATGATTATGGCTACATGTTCCTCCAGTTCCCCACTTTCTTCTATCTTCGGGTTGGTTTTTACCAAGGCTACCCCTATATGCTCCCTAAGTTCCCTTCAAATAAATTAGTTCTAATGGAACTTTGCCAACAATTGGTTGTCGTGCATACTAAACAGATGGAACTTAAGAGACCCAATTTCAAGTTTTCAATCCAGATTGGTAGGTTTTTAGTTGTTACATCAACCAAAGCCAAGGTCATGGAAATAGAAATGCAAATGGTTACTATCAAGCTATTCAAGAGATGGGATAAATTTGACTATAGGGGAGTCAAAGAAAAGATCAGAAGGAAAACTCAGTCCCACAAACCCATGATTGAGGATATCTGGGTGGACCTAAGGACAGCTGAAGAGATAAAGAAAATGGACTATTGCCATCTAACACTGGAGTAGATAGAATATCTCAGTCTTGCAGAGATCCCATCTGGTCTAATTGATGATGGGAACATCATAAATAATATGTATCTGGTAGAAAAGGTTGTTGGTTCCCCTTTCCCTCCAATTCATTGGTCTCAGAAGGAGCTGAATTCTCTGAGAAAAAGATTTGAACCAATATTGGCTAACACCAATGATTGGTTAACAGCCAAAGGGATCACCCTAAAAGAATTTGTTACAGGTTCAGAGGCTGAATACCAGGCAGAATTAAAGAGGAAAGCAGAGAACAAAACCAAAAAAAGGGTGATGTCCCTTCTCCTTCTAGGCCTCACAAGCCTAGAATCATCTTCGTATCTAAAAAGCCTAAGAACACCCAAGGGCCTGAAATGGCAGTTGAAGGAACTAAAGAACAAAGCCTGCAGGCACATGCAGCTCAGCCCATGGAGACAGAGGATCAACCATCAGAACAACCAAGTGTTGGGTCTCCACTCTCGCAAGAATAAGTGCAGTTGATCCAGAGCACCTCTCCTTCTCTCCCTCAATCTCCTATGGTGCCCATTTCTCCTATCTCTCTAATCAGTGTTCCCTCTTCCAGAGCCACTTCTCCTACTAGGGTTGTTTTTGGTGATCCTTAGGGTCCTTCCAAACATTCCCCTCACTTTTCTAAATCCATTCCAAGTCTATCATCTCCTTCTTTCACCTTGCCTGCAAGCCCTGCACTCAAGCCAGAATCAGTAATTGGTGCAATTTTGTCAGTCACTCCAACTACAACTACTGTCACCACTAGCAGTGTGGAAGATGCTACAGTAACACCAGTAGAGACAACCATTGCCACAATAGGTACTTCTCTCCTGCCTTGGATGTCTGCTTTCACACCAAAAAGAAAGAAGATGGCCATCTCACCAGATGAGTTTGACTTTGGCAAAATAGTGCCAGTGAAAGCAAAGGCTCCGAAGAGGCGCAGAATCCTCTCTAAATTAGTCAAGGAAAAAGGGCAAAAAATTTTGAAAATGGCTAGACCCCCACAAGACGCAACCCTTGAGGGTTTCGAGATGAGTAGTTATTCCATATCTCGTGTTGAACTTGGTAAAGTTACTCACGAAGGTGCGAAAAGCGATCTTCAGGCTACCATGGACATTATGGTCTAGAAATTCGATAGAGAAAAAGAGATGAAGGATCATTACAAAGCCAAAACAGAGCAGCTGACGGTAGTGATCAAAAGGTTCACTCTTCCTCCTAAAGCAACAACTCCAGAGGCCTTCTCAATGGATGACTCAGTCATTCAAAAGGCATAAAAGACTTATTTAAAGGGAAAAGTCCTGGAGGACTATATCAAAAAGATGCATACTCAGGGAGTTTCCTTGCTTATGGAAGTAGCTAAAAAGACAAGAAAAATGAAGAAGGTAAAAACACAGGTAGATGACTTCATCTCCCTCATTTCTCAAGAGATTAACAGCATGGATAAAGATCTCGACAGATGGAAGGAAATAAAAAATCTCAAGAAGAGCACCCTGATATCTATTGGTGTCATCTCCAACAAGGACTCATATATTGAGATCAAGGAGTCACTGGTCTTCAGAATCCAGGTACTCAAAGACTTGATTGATGATCTTAAAGCTTTCAAGGAAGCTAGTGAGAAGATTGACCTGAGCCTACTAAATAAATTAGAAGAGTTGCCATGCGTCTTAACCTTTAAGGATAATCAGTTCCTCCTGATAGAAGAGATGATTCAGAGTTTCAAGGAAATGATTCAGAGAGATTTTGAAGAAAAACCATTCTCAATGTCTTCGGTGGACAGCATTCTAGATGCTCAGTTAACTTTAAAGAATCTAAAATCTAGGTTAACTGGCCATGCTAAAGCCATCACAACATTGAAGGATGCATTAATCAGAGTGAGAATCATCTCTAAGAACGTAGCTACGCCAAACATCATAAGAATTCAAGTATCTATCACCATGTATGATGCTCATCTAAAGAAACTTGACAACCAAAACTGATTCTCTCTCTCTCTTTTCTTTTCTTTCTTCTTCTCTCCTTATGCACTTCTATTTTGTGCAAAGTGCATGCAATTTTGAAAAATGTAATTAAATGTAAATATTTTGAAAAAATATCTAAAAGTCAAAGATGAGTCATCTTTGACCGAGATATTTTGTATATTTTATTATTTTCTCTTTTTGAGGATTTTTCTCCCTATATATAGTGGAGACCTCATTTGTAAATGGGCTTGGAAAAATTAATAGCAAATACTCTATTAAAATTGAAGCAACTTTTGAGACTTTGTGCTCAAATTTGTAAATCATATTTTGTTGAATGAATGAGAAGGAGTTTATTTCAGACTTTGTGTTGAGATTGTCTGTGTTATTTAGGAAATAGTTTTTATGTCTTTTTTCCTGGTAATATCTTATTCATCTGATTTAATAAGCAAAGTGGGTGTGTTTATATTATCTAAGGGTGCTTCTAGAGGGTAGAAGATAGACTTTGTGCTGCTTTTACCTTTGAGATTCAGTTATCTTTTGTAGTTTTAGGTGAAGACTTTGTGCTTCACTTTACTCTACGGTTGTACTTGTTCTGAATCGGTGAAAGAAGTTACGGAAGACTTTGTACTTGCATGAACATTCTTGTGGACTTTGTTACTTCAGGTGATTTCTTGCTCTCTGTTTAATATCATTCCTAAAAAAAGAGGAGTGTTGTTAGCTTAAGGCCAGGATTTTCCTTTTTTTGTTCTTTGTACATTACCTCTAAAAAAAGAGAGGTAGATGTTGTTATAGCACCCCCATGTGTTATTTTCTGCTTAATTATATATATGCATATAGCACGTGAGTACCTATAGGGAACCTCTCCTTGATGAGAGGAGAGATTTACCTCGTCCAGATCTTGTAAACCCACACTTTTCATGGTGTAAATCTTCCTATGCTGTGGTTGATATACCCATTTTGTCATCAGTTAGTTGACGACAAAATATTCAGCCAACAGGTTCAAAGTTCAATAGTTCAATAGATTATTCCTTTGTTTAAAGCTTTCTAATGTCTTTTTGGTTGAACCTTGATGTTGAACCAAGCTTTAAAATGCCTAAGTGTTGGAAACTCATTCCTTTGAGAGAGATCGCCTGTTGAAGTCATTGAACTTATTGAACTTGCTAGTCCCTTAACTAAAAAAGCTTGAAAAATGAAGAATTTTAATGCCCAAAAAAATTTTGAGAAGGGAAGGGAGGATTTTTGGCCTGTAGGACCAAAAAATGGTTCATATGTTGTCCCAAAAATGAGTGACTAATTTTGGGAACAACATACACAATCCTACTTCAACCTCCAATAAAAGATTAATAATACTGATACATAACAATCTGATCCAAGGAGAAGACTAGAAATAAGGTCACTTCATGGATGCAAATGAAGGTGGAGAGCAAGCTCTAGTTTCTCAAGGAGGAGCCAATCCTCAACTATTAGCAGAAGATGAAGTTCTTATGTAAGCAAGAGAAGGTTGGCAGCCTCAAGGAGTAAGTTTCACCAACTTCCTAGTTGAAGACACTTATGTGCTAAATTAAGGAAATTCTATTTCATAAAATACTAGAGAAAATAGAAAGGCTCTAAGAGATTCTAATGGTGTAACCACAAGTGCAAATAGTCCTCCTACAAGGCATCAAATCATGACTAAAAACATGGTAGTCTCTACTACTCCTTCACCTTCTTCAAGTTAGAATGTTGGAAAGCTTGCTCTAAGTGATTCAATACCTCAAGTTTTAACCACTTCCTTGCATCCAAGGACACAATAAAAATTAAGTATTTATAATCTAAACATTGTGAACTCATTGAATAATGCCAAGGCATTTATCTCTCTTTGGGATAACCTTCAAATGCCTAGCAAAAAATAACTATTGCAAAAGTAGATATCCACTATCCATGCTAGTCCTCCATCATCAAGCAATGGTCATGGTCATTTTGATCTTAATAATTCTCCTAATAACATTGTGGAACCCTATACTAAGTCTGAGAAGCCTCCACCTTTCTACCTTACTCTCATTATGTGAGACAAACTAGTTCATAACGACATAGTTGATAGTGGAGCTAGCACATCAGTGATGCCCAAGGTTGTAGCTAAAAAATTAGGCCTAAAGTATGAACCTCATAGTAAAAGAGTTATTAAGTTATATGGTACACCTAAAAAGTTAGTGGGATTGATCAAAGGGTTGAAAGTTTTCTTGCATGATTATCCTAGTTTCCCCATCTTCCAAAACATTATAGTGGTTGACTTTCCAACTCACTTTTCTATCTCCCTCTCAAGTGATTTCATATCCAAGATAGGTGGTAATCTCTCAATTGATTGGTCCTTCTTAGCCTTCAAGACAAGAAATGGAACAAAGGTGACCATAAGAACTTAAAATTTTTCTAGATTTCACATTGAAACCTATATTAAAGTGTTATAATCTTTATTATATCATCAATGATAAAGATGAGGCTATTATAGTTGATGGTGCTTCTTCTAAGCTTGATGGTATTTCTAATTTATTTCTAGATGAGAATGGTGTAGATTATTATGAACATGATCCATATACCTACTTTGAACAAACTGACCTTGGCACCTATATCATCCATGAAGGAGCATGTGAACAATCTAAGGTAAGCATTGAACATTATTACTCACAAACTATTGAGGGTAATTATTTGATTCATGTGTATGATGATGATAACTTTAGGAACATGATAGGTCACTATGGTGAGAATAATAATATCCATCTACCTATAATTAATGAAGTAACTCTTGAATATGACATTCATGAGAAAGAAGATGACTTATGGTAAAGGTTCAATTCCATAAGTTAAGAGTTTGGATAGATTGGTAAGGCTATTCCTCCTCCAAATAATTACACATCTGATGTTAGTTTGGTTGATGAACCTAATGAGTAGGTTGTTGAGTGTTTGATCAAGCATGAAATTGAGTGTCGTGTTATGAATAAGGTTGAACATCAATCTATTATCTAAGGGTCTGTAGTCATAAAAAAACTTAGTGAATCCAAGGAAAAAATGTTTGTGCTTGAGGAATAATCAAGATCTCAACCTGAACATGAATCATTTATAGAAGTAATATAATAAAAGGAAATCAATCTTGATGATTCCAAGCATCAGGTGCATCATGACAATTAAAAGAGAAAAGTTGAGGTAATTGTCATGTCTCCCAATCTAAAGTTTGAATAAAATCAAATAGATATGAAAAATATCAAGCTAGTTTCAATTCCAAAAAAGTTCCATGGAAGACATGAGGGAACATTCATAAAATCTTGAATTATCCCACTTGAAGACATGAGAAGATCTAAAGATGGTAAGCTTTTTAACCATCAACATGAGTAAGTGTTTGATGATGAACATACCTCACATGATGTGTTGCTTTCAGGGAGAAAAAATTATGTAAGAGGAATTATCTTTGACCCTTGTTGAATCATGGTAAGTTGTTTTCACCTCAAGAGTGAGGTCTTGTGTATACTAGGATAGGTGTGTGTCTTTGTTTTAGTTATGTGTGTGTTCCATAAGTGTTATTGAGAACACATGTGTTTACTTTTGTGTGTCCTTTTTGGTGTTTATTTTTTTGTTTTTTGGTATGTTTTCAAAGTTATTTGGGTGTCAAAATTTTGAATAGGTTACTTCATATCCCAATAGATGGGAGTAGGCTACTGGTCTTGACATAGCAAGCATACCACCCCTAGAAAATTTCCAAGAATGTTAACTATTTTGATCATAAGTCAAAATAAATAAATTACCTATATTATAAAACTTGATATATGGGTATTATAAATCTTATAGGGTTTGTCATGGGCCTGAAAATGTTATTTAAAGTGTTATTTACCTTGGTCATAGTCAACTTCTAGTCCTTGTACCATTTCATGTCATATAGGGTCATATTTGAGATATTAATGAAGTTTGTATAGTTTTCATAAGTAGATAAGGGTTTCCAAGTGTTTCTAAATGTCCTTCATGTTAGATAGTTTCCAGACATGTCAGTCATAACTGAAAACTTGTAGGTATTATGTTGAAATCAAGAAAATAAATAGAAAATAGGAAGTTTTGGTAGTTATACATCTTCTACAGAGGTTATGCCACATGTGGAAGGAATTTATGTGTCCCTTAAACTAAATTTATCTCACTTTGACACTTGGTTATGTTTTAAACACTTTAAAATGGCTTGAAACCATTTCACTTCTCCATTGCTCCACTAGGCAGTCATAAATGACTAATCAATTTTGGTTTAGTATAGCCAACAGAGGATGATTCAAGTCAAATACACTTGGTGGTAGATATTAATCTTATTATAATTCCATTTCATTGTATGATATTAAATATTGATGAGTTATGCTCTATGAACCATTGTTTAGAAGCTGATTGCCTTTTTCTACATGCTTTTTCCCACACCTTGTAGGTCTCTCTACTGTTTGCATAGTTCCATACAAACCAATGATTTTATTTGGTTCTAGGGAGTGAATAATATTATCACATGGATATTTACTTGGTTTGTACTTGTGTTGAGATAAATATAGGAATAACATCTCAAGTTGTTAGTTGAGATCACCTATTGAGTCTACATATAGTTTCATCAGTTGTAAGAGCTTGCATCCCAGTTTAATATTCATATAGATATAAATGCAAGTTAGTATGTTGTTTTTTGACCTCTCACTTTATTATGAACAATATATTTTGTGAATATTTATCCTAAAATTCATATAGTGATGAAACCATAGCCATAATCCTACACATTTAGTCTCTTGTAAGTATTCACCTATAGCTAGTCAAAGAAGAACATTGCATAGCCATGATAGTCATGCATAAGGTTTTATAATCATTGAGATATCTCCTAAAGTGGAAGTAAAATATTTGAGATATCTAATTATATTTTTATATTGGTTGAGATAACCAATTCTCTAATGCATATAGTTCAGCCTTGTCTGCTATTGATGTGCACCTATAGGTGGTCCATAGAGGAGTGAGCAGCTTAAAATAAAGTTGTTTTAAAATTGTAGGATCTTCATTGGGGTTTTCAATCATTGAAAAGTTCATAACAATCATAAAAGAGTCACAATATAATAATTAAACTTGAATATATGACTCTAAAGTCAAGAAGATTACTTTAAAGACTCCATACCTTAAAATTTCCAAAATAGAGACTTGGCCTTTCTTTTGATCCTTTCATGATGGATAATATTGAGATATAAACTAGTCTAATTATTTCATTATGCAGTCAAGACATAGGGGCAGTAAGATAACATGATAAGATAAGTGTTTGGTCCCAAAAGGGGATGTAAAAGAGGCCTCTAGTTTATACATTCTTTCACTACATGTTCTTAGTGTTTTCTACAGTGTGTTGAATTTTAAATGACATTATAGTCCAAGGTGGCATGATAGAAGCATATCTACATGGAAAGTGACCCTATTGAGATTATAAGGACACTATTGGTTTAAATAACATTGATATGGGTGGAATTATAGGGTAATGACCTATATCATCACCTATGGGTGTACCTTTTCTCTAAAAAGGTCACCTACAATCTAATTATAGGTACCTATAAGCTCATGATATGAACCTAGAGATGGGAACCCTAAAAACATGAACATTTTCAACTTGGGATGACTCTAAAGACTTAAAAAAGACCCTATGATGTGTAACATAGGGTCCAAGAGTTGAAATGCAACCTACAGGATCTATTTTGCTCTTAGAATAGACATATACAGTTTGATTGTAGCATAATAGTACATTAAAGCATAAAAATATAGATGTTGGACTAACATATACATGATGTGAATAGGTATTAATGAATATGGAGTGACCTTGATGATTTTTAGTAGGTTTTATGGTAATGATGAAATGTCTAATAATTTTATAAACACCTATAAGCATGTCATTTTTTGAGCATATAACATAGTCACATAGCTTGCTAACCAGGCTTGACTAAATGGAAGATATACATTGAGGAATTTTGTAGAGGTTGGGATGATGAAATTATTTTGAGTGCCTCCAAAATAGTGATTTCCATCTCATGAGATGTTTAGGATGAGTAAGCAAGGTAGAACTAAGCTCAATCCTTAACCTACAGTCAACACATAAACCTTATACACAGTCAATGCTACATAGTCTACCTTGAGGGTTTTTTGAATAATTGGAGGGGCTATTGATGTGATATAATCATGAAAACTGCTAAAAAAGGTCTACATCACCTACCTAAGACTCTCATTGACTTATTTTGACTGAGACAATAAGGGAAATTCCCTCTATTCTATCTCAGATACAAGGCACTCCCAGAGGGCCATACCCTATAGGTTTATCATAAGGAAGGTAATAAAGTGAGATGGGAGGTCTTAAATCACTATAAATAGATGTATAATGGTGAGTTAAACATGAAAAAACATAGGGGAGACATCACATTCATAACAAAATACCCAGACATGGTGATAAGTAACTATGTATAGACTAAGCCTACTTGGTCTAGACTAGGTTTATAGACTTAGATGGGTCCAATCCCATTCCTATCACTTATTGATCCTTGAAATACATTTTATCACCTTCATAGGAGTGTATGAGATAGTTTATATCCTTGATTTTTCATGGGGGATCATAAATGAGTCATTTTTTGGCTTAAGAATAACTTGGGATACATGAATACAAGAAAGGGTTTGAGAGGCCAATTTTAGAAGCTCATATCTATGTGGACACTTAGCATTGAGGTCCAATGAGTTGGTATATGTTGAAGAGGGTCATAAATAATATTATAGTGGAATTTTTTTGAGGTTTCAATGTTAGGATTATTTGAACAATCCTTAAGAGCCAAAACATCTTAAAACCCTCCAAAACCCTTACTCATGACTCAATGGGAAAGAAGTAGATATGAACTTAAGAGGGATATTATGACTTGGAAATTATTTTATAATTGTATATAACTCCCTCAGACTCCTTCCCATCAAATTGGCTTCTACCCTATTTATATGGATAGGGTACAGAACCAGTTTTCTTGAGAGATTTTGGTTTTTTATAGGTACAAAGGAGTCTTGAATTATGAGGATAATTTTGGGAGATCAATTGGGACCTAATATATATCCTCATATACATTTATGAATTTAATCAATCACATAGGTACATTTTCAATCACCTTCACTTCAGGTAGTCCAAATTTGCATAGTGAATAAAGAGCGATTACCAAGTGAGAAGGTGATAACTCTAATTAGGAAGCCTTTTAAGGTTTTCTTGATGTATTTAAGGAAAATATAAATATTTATAGGTGTCATAACACCCATTTCATGGTTTTTTTTAAAAAATTAAGGTCACTTGAATGACAAGTGTGAGGAATGAGTGAAAGAATGATGGTGGTGACTATGATAGTGAGAACACATATCTTGAAGAAGATTAGTGGTTAGGGATACATATAATTCATGTTTGAGCTTATAATTAACCCCCCATAATAGTGAACATGTGGAATCTCATGCTAGTCTATTGTGGAGTGTTTAAGAGAAGCCAATGATGAAGATAATTCACAAGAAGCTAGTTGAAGGATCTTACACTAGATTTGAGGAGTTTTCATGCCTTGGAGTGACATTTGTCTAAATAAAACTTCCATGGTTAATTTAAAACTCTAATCCTATAAAAAATAACTAATTTTTATGCCTTGATAAGTGTCTTTGTGACCCTTGATCTCCACTTCTCTCTCTCCTCTCTCACATTCTATAAGTATTAGTCATTTTGGCTCTAATTTTCTAATTCCACAACATGTATGGTGAATCCCTACTATTTTGGTATTGTAATTTACATTTCAATAACACATTAAATTTGGTTTTGAGTTCATATATCATCTTTTCAAAGTGTGTGAAGAGATGTATAGTGACTAGTTAAGTGATTAACATCCATCTTTGATTTCACTCAATCCTTACATGTTTGATGTAAGATTGCCCCCTTTTAGTAGGTCACATGAAGTTTTGCTAAGTGTTTGAGTCTATATTCAAGTTTTCAAGTAACCTTAGTGTCTACAACTAATCTCTAGTTCACTTACCTTTAGTAGTTTTCATGCATATCACCTCCATGTTGAAATACTAATGTTAGAGCATTCTAAGACTTTGAAGCTAATATTGTAAGTATTATCTCTTAGTGTAGAGTATGATGGTCTTGTCAAAATACTTATGGTTTATCACTCATTTATAATAGTTTAATTTCATGAATATTTCTCTCCCTTTTCACTTAATCAATTAGTTAGTGTATGTGATAAGAACTTAAAGGTTAATCTAGGGAGCTAACCCTTAAACCTAGAGGTATACCTCTACCATAGGCAACCCATAGGCCTAGAGGTATTCCAATGTTTCCTAAATCTTAGAGTAGACTTGAAAAACCTCTGATATGGTGTAATATTTTGTGCCAATAGTTATAGAATTCCTGATGGGATCATTGTCCTAAAGATAACTTATTAAGGTGAATGTTGTTCTTGACAACATAAGTTGTATATGGTGTGCTACTCAACATTTGGTGACTCCATTCAAGGTAAAATATGGTTTTAGATAATTTTTTGTCATATAATTTTTCTCATACTTCATGGTACTTACTAATTCATCTTCTAGTAGAGTTTTCAATCCTATCAATCCACCTCTTCAACCTAAACTTCCTCTTAAAGATAAACATCCTCAGCCTATTCTACCCTTTGAAGAGAAAGAGGACTTTACTAGCCATGAAGACCAAGAGAGTGAGGAAGAACTTGAAGAAAAAATGGATATATGGCATGCCTTCCAAGCCTTTATAACTAAAAATCCAATCCATCTTAATGCCTATGACGACATTCCCCCCAATGCTACAAAGAGTGTTCCTACATTCAATGGTGAAGTCCATGTCACTCTTAGTGAGCACATTAGGGATATATCAAATTTATATAGTTTTCACAATGTCATTGAGGTCAAAATTTACATGATACTCCTTTCCATATCCCTTAGAGGGAAATTAATTAACTGGTATAGGACTTATACCAGTGGTTGTATCATAACTTTGAATGATTTTATATTTTTGCTAACATCAAGGTTTGATGAAAAGAGTGACCACACTTCACTCATTCACCAACTTAATGTGATCCAAATATCCCATAAAGAGATAATGCATTCAAATCCATCTTAATTCCTATGATGACATTCCCCCCAATGCTACAAAGAGTGTTCCTACATTCAATGGTAAAGTCCATGTCACTCTTAGTGAGCACATTAGGGATACATCAAATTTATATAGTTTTCACAATGTCATTGAGGTCAAAATTTCCATTATACTCCTTTCCATATCCTTTAGAGGGAAATTAATTAATTGGTATAGGACTTTTACCAGTGGTTGTATCATAACTTTGAATGATTTTATAGTTTTGCTAACATCAAGGTTTGATGAAAAGAGTGACCACACTTCACTCATTCACCAACTTAATGTGATCCAAAGATCCCCTAAAGAGAAAATGCATGATTTTAATGAGATATTTAAAAATACTTGGTATAGGTTGCCTCCTCTTACGAGACCACTTGCTATCTTTGTGTTTCCCACATACTTCAGGAACATTGGTATCGATATAGCCATCATACTAGAATCCTTGGGTGGTTTCACCCTACCTGAGGCATATGGCCTTGCTATTAGAAATAAGAATAGCCTCATTTAATAAGGAAAGTTTCCTCCAAAATTATCCATTCCTCTAATACCTAATATGCCTGATGATACACCAAGTGTTTCCAAAGTCCCTAATTCCAACACCAAGCCAAGGACTTCTCCTAAGATGGTAAAAGAGATAATTGATTGGAAGGAAAGATATCAAGCCTTAGAGGCTTAAAATAGGAAAGATAATATTTAACAAGGTGATCATCAAAACCATTAATTCTATCATCAGTAATATGATCAATAATATAAGGGAGATTTCAAGGGCAACCCAATTTCAATAGGCCTACCAATGCATACAATCCTACTTCAACCTCCAATAAAAGAACAATGGTACCATTACATAACAATTTGATCCAAGGAAAAGAGTGGAAAAAATGTCAATTTATGGATGAAAATGAATCTATATATAAATATCTAGTTACTCAAGGAGGATACACTCCTCAACTATCAGTAGAAGATGAAGTCCTTATACAAGCAAGAGAAGGTTGGTAGCCTCAAGGAGTAAGTTTCACCAACTTCCTAGTTGAAGACACTTATGTGCTTAATCAAGTAAATTCTATTACATAAAATACTATATCAAAGAGAAAGGCTCTAAGATATGTTAATGGTGTGCCTAAAAGTGTAAATAGTCCTCCTACAAGGCATCAAATAACGACTGTAAGCATGGCATTCCCTACTACTCATGCACCTCTTTCAAATCAGAATATTGGAAAGCTTGCTCAAAGTGCTTCAATAACTCAAGTTATAACCACTTCCTTGCCTCCAAGGACACAATAAAAATTAATTATTTTTGATCTAAACATTATGGACTCATTGAAGAATTCCAAGGAATTTATCTCTCTTTGGGATGTCCTTCACATGCTTGGCCAAAAAGAAATCTTGCAAAAGTAGTTGTCCACTATCTATGCTAGTCATCCATCATAAAGCAATGGTAATGGTCTTGTTTATATTAATAACTCTCCTAATAACATTTTTTAACCCTCTACTAAGTCTAATAATCCTCCACCTTTATACCTCACTCTCATTAAGGGAGATAAACTAGTTCATAACTACATAGTTGATAGTGGAACTAACACATCAGTGATGCCCAAGGTTGTAGCTGACAAATTTGGCTTAAATTATGAATCACATAGTAAAAGAGTGATTCAATTATATGGTACACTTGAAAAGTCATTGGGATTGATCAAAGGGTTAAAATTTTTATTTCATGATTTCCCTAGTTTCCCCTTCCTTCAAGACATTGTGGTGGTTGACTTGCCAGCTCACTTTGATAACTACCTCTCAAGAAATTACATAGCCAAGATAGATGGATACCTCTAGTATAATTTGTCCTTCTTAGAATTTAGGACAAGATATGGAACAAAGGTGACCATAAAAACTTAACCACTTGGTAGATTCCATATTGAACCCTATATTGAAGAAAGTTATAATCTCAATTATGTTATCAATGGTAAAGAGGAGGTTATTATAGATGATAGTGCTTTTTATAAGATTGAGGTTATTTTTTATTTGTTTATAGATGAGTATTGTATAGATGCTTATGAACATGATCCATATACCTACTTTTAATAAACTAGCCTTAGTACATATATCATCCATGAAGGAGCATGTGATCAATCTGAGGTAAACATTAAACATTATTCCTCAAAAGCTATTAAGGGTAATTATTTGATTCATGTGTATGATGATGATAACTTGAGGGACATGATATATCACTATGGTGAGAATAATAATGTCCATATACCTACAAGTGATGAAGCAGCTCTTAAAGATGACATTCATGAGGAAGAAGATGATTTATGGAAAATGTTTAATGACATAAGTTGAGAGTTTGAACATCTAGGTAAGGATATTCCTCCTCCAAATAATTACACATATGATGTCAGGTTGGTTGATGAACCTAATGAGCAATTTTTTGAGTGTTTGATAAAGCATGAAATTGAGTGTCATGTTATGAATAAAGATGAACATCAATTTATTATCCAAGGTTTTACAGTCATAAAAATGATTAGTGAATCCAATGAAAACATGTTTTTGCTTGAGGAACAATAAATATCTCAAGCTGAACATGAATTATTTGTAGAATTAATTAAAAATATATATATTAATGTTTCTAAGCATTAGGTACATCATGATAATGAAGAGAGCAAGGTTGAGGTAGTTGTCATGTCTCTTAATCTACAGTTTGAAAAACATCAAATGGATATGATAGAGCTCAAGATAGTTGTAGATATAAATAAGGTCATTGGAAGACAAGAGGGATAATTAATGAAATCCAAAATTATCCCACATGTAGACATGAGAAGATCCAATGATGGTAAGATTTTTGACCATCAACATGAGCAAGTGTTTAATGATGAACATGCCTCACATGATAAGTTACTTTCATAGAGTAGGAAGGATGAAAGAGGAACCATAATTCACACTAGTTGAAGCATGGTAAGTTATTTTCACCTCAACAATGAGGTCTTGTAGATACTAGGATAGGTGTGTGTCTATGTTTCAATTGTGTGTGTATTCCATAAGTGTTCTTGAGAACACATGTGTGTTTCCTTTGGTGTATCTTGTTTTGTGTGTATTTATTTGGCGTTTGGTGTGGTTTAAAATGAATTTTAGTGTAAAATGTTTTAATAGGTGACTCCATATCCAAATTCATATGAGTAGGCTAATGGTCTTGGAATAGCAAACATACTACCCCTAGGAAATCACCAAGAATGTTGATTATTTTGACCAAAAGTCAAATTAAGTCAACCCCATATAGTAACAAAATTGATATAAGGGTCTTATAACATCTTATAGGGTGTGTCATGGTCATATTACTATCATTTAATGTGTTATTTTCCTTGGTTATATTTAACTTTTAGTCCTTGTACCATTTCATGTCATATAGCATCATATTTGAGCCATTAATGAAGGTTTTATAGTTTTCCTAAGTAGAAAAGGGTGTCCAAGTGTTTCTCAAATTCCTTCATGTTAGTATATTTTTAGACATGTCATTATCTTATCAAACATGTCAGTCTTATCTAAAAACTTGGATGTATTATGTTGAAATCAAGAAAAGAGTTAGAAAAGAGGAAGTTTTGGAAATTATACAACTTCTACAGAGGTTATGGCACATTTAGAATGAATTTAAATGTAAATTTAAATAATTTGAGATCAATTTAACACTTTTTAAACTTTGAAACACTTTAAAATGGCTTAAAACCATTTTGCTTCTCCATCGCTCCACTAGGCAGGCAAAAATATCTAACTAGTTTTGCTTTAGTATGGCTAACAGAAGATGAGTCAAGTCAACTAAAATTGGTGGTAAATATTAGTGTTATTATACTTCCATTTAATGTTAGTATTTAAATTATTTATGAGTTATTCTCTATAAACCATGGTTTATAAGATGACTACCTTTTTCTACATGCTTATTCCCACACCCTGCAAGTTTCTCTAATGTTTGCCTAGTTCCATATAAACTAGTGGTTGTACTTAGTTTTTGGGAGTGTGAATAATCTTATAAAATATTTATTGACTTGTTTTTTATTTTTTTTGAGATAAATATAGGAATAAAATCTCAATTATCTAGTTGAGATCACCTATTGAGTCTATATATAGTTTTATTAGTTGCATGAGCTTGCATCCCAATTTGATCTTCATATAGATGGAAATGCTAGTTGATATGTTGTGTTTTTACCTATAAATTCATGATGAATAATATATTTTTTGAATATGTATCCTCAAATTCATATAGTGATGAAAACATAGTCATAATCCTACACATTCAATCTATTGCAAGTATTCACCTATAGGCAGGTCAAAGAGGAACCTTGCACAGCGATGGTAGTCACGCATAATGTTTTCAAATAATTGAGATAGTTCTTAAAGTGGAAATAAAATATTTGATATATATAATTATAGTTTGAGATTGGTTGAGATAACCAATTATCTAATGAATATAGTTATGCCTTGTCTACTATTATTGTGCACCTACAAGTGGTCCACGGAGGAGTTAGTAGCTAAGAATAAGGTTGTTTAAAAAATTTTGGATATTCATTAGGGTATTGAAGCATTGATAAGGTCATAACAATAATAAAAGAGTCATAATATAATAATCATACTTTAATCTATGACTCTTAAGTCAAGAAGATTAATTTAAAGAATCCTTACCTTAAACTTTTTAAAATAGAAAATTGGGCCTTTCTTTTCATTCTTTCATGATGGAGCATATTGAGATACAAACTGGTCTAATTATTTCATTATGTATTCTAGACATAGGGCCAGTAAGATAACATGATAGTATAAGTGTTTGGTCCCTAAAGGGGATGTAAAGGATGCTTCCAGTTTATACATTCTTTCAATACAGGTTCTCAGTGTTTTTTACAGTGTGTTGAATTATAAATGACATTATAATCCAAGGTGGCATGATAGAAGCATATATCCATGGAAAGCAACCCTATTGAGATGAAAAGGACACTAGTGGTTCAAATAACATTGAGAGGGGTGGAAGTATAAGGTACTAACCTATATCATCACCTATAGGTATACCTTTGCCCTAAAAAAAGTCACCTATAGTCTGATTGTAGGTACCTACAAGCTCATGATATGAACCTAGAGATGGGAACCCCACAAACATGAACATTTTCTAGTTGGGATGACTCCAAAAACTTCAAAATACCCTATGATGTGTGACATATGGTCCAAGAGTTGAAATGCAACCCACAAGATCTCTTTTGATCTCAAAATGGACATCTACAGTTTGATTGTATCATGATAGTGCACTAAAGCATAACAATATAAATGTTGACCTAGGATATACATGATGTGAAAAAGTATTATTTATTGTGAAGTGAATTTTATGACTTTTATGAGGTTTTATGGCAATGATTCAAGGTCTAATATTATAATATACACCTATAGGCATGACATATTTTGAGCATATAACACAGTCACACAGCTTGCCAACTAGGCTTGACCAAGTGGAAGATATACATTAAGGAATTTGGAAAAGGTTGGGATGATGAACATGTTATGAGAGCCTCAAAAATAGTGATGTCCATATCATGATATTTTCATGCTGAAGAATCAAGGTAGAACTGAGCTCAAACCTTAACCAACAGTCAACACATAAACCTTACACATAATTAGTACTGCATACTATGCCTTGAGGGTTTTATGAATAATTAGAGGGGTTATTGCTATGATATATTATTAAAATTTGTATATAATGTCTCCATCACCTACCCAAGGCTATCATATAATTTATCTAACTAAGATAATAGGGTAAGTGCATTCTATTCTATCTCAAATAGAGGGCCATACCCTATAGGTTTGTCATGAAGAAGGTAAGAAGGTGATATGGGAGGTATTAAATCACTAAAATGAGATGTATAATGGTGAGTTAAACATTAAAATACATATGGGAAACATAAAATTCATAATAAAATACCCAGAGGTGGTGATAAGTAGCTATGCATAGACTAAGCCTACTTGGCCTAGACTAGGTTTAGAGCCCTAAAGGGGTCC
This sequence comes from Torreya grandis, assembly GCA_037957365.1. Taxonomy (NCBI): domain Eukaryota; kingdom Viridiplantae; phylum Streptophyta; class Pinopsida; order Cupressales; family Taxaceae; genus Torreya; species Torreya grandis. The sequence continues at coordinate 1,335,624 of JARHVA010000942.1, read as the reverse complement.
AATCCTCTTCTTAGCACTAGATGAACCTTGAAATAAATTTGATCACCTTAAAATAATGGTATGAGATTTATTATATCCTTGATATTTCTTAGAGCCTTAAATATGTTGAAGAGGGTCCTAAACAAGATTCTAGTGGTATTTATCTGAGGTTTCAACATCATGATTGTATGAACACTCCTTAAGAGCCAAAACATCCTAAAACCCTTAATCATGACCCAATAGGAAATAAGTATATATAAATTCACTTAAGAGGGATATTATGAATTGTAAATGATTTTGGAATTTTAGATAACTTCCTTAGGCTCCTTCCTATTAGATTGGCTTCTACCCTTTTTATACGGACAGGGTACAAAACTAGTTTTCTTGACATATTCTAGTGTTTTATAGGTAAAAATGAGTCTTAAAGGATGAGGATAATTTTGTGAGCTCAAGTGGTACCTAATATAATTATTAATATACATTTATTAATTCATTTAATTACATAAGTACTTCTGTAAACACCTTCACTTTAGGCAATCCAAACTGGCATAGTGAATGAAGAGTGATCACCAAGTGAGAAGGTGATAATTCTAATTGGGAGGAGTTTTAATGTTTTCCTAATGGATTTAAGGAAAATAGTAATATTTAAAAGTTTCATAAAACCTATTTCATGTATTTTTTTTAAAACTTAAAGTCACTTAATGATAAGTGTGAGGAATGAATAAAAGAAGGATGATGGTGACTACAGGCAGTGAGAACACTTGTTCTAAAGAAGATCAGTGGTTAGAGATACATATAATTCATGTATGATCTTGTCCTTAACCCCCCCATCATATTTCACATTTTTAATCTCTCCCTAGTCTATTTTGGAGTGCTCAAGAGAAGCCAATGATGAAGATAGTTTTTAAGAAGCTAGTTGAAGGGTCATATGTCATATTGAGTTTTCATGCCTTGGAGGGACATTTATCCAAATAAACCTTACATGGTTAGTTTCAAAATATAATAATATAAAACATAAATTATTCTCATGCCTTGAAAAGTGGCATTATTATCCTTGAGCTCTACTTCTCTCTCTCCTCTCTCTCACATTTTATAAGTACTAATCATTATGGCTATTATTTTCTAATTCCACACCATGTATGGCGAATACCTATTGGTTTGATGTTGTAATTTGCCTTTAAATAACACATTAAATATGGTTTTGAGTTAATATATTATCTTTTTGAAGTGTTTGAAGAGATGTATGTTGAATATTTAAGTGAGTGACATCCATCCTTGATTTCTCTCAATCCTTCCATGTTTGATGCAAGATTTCCTCACTCTAGTAAGTCACATGAAGTGTTGTTAATTGTTTCACTATATCTTCAAGTGTTCAAGTAACATTATTGTCTACAACTAATCTCTATTTCACTTACCTTATGTATTTTTCATGCATATCACCTCCATGTTGAAATACTAATGTTAGAGCATTATAGGACTTTGAAGCTAGTATTGTAGGTATTATCTCTTAGTGCAAGAGTATGATGGTCTTGTGTAAATACTTATGGTATATAAACCCATTATAATATTTTAATTTAATTCATATTTCTCCCCATTTTCACACAAGTAATCATTTAGTGTATGTGATAATCACTTAAAGGTCAGTCTAGGGAGCTAGCCCTTAAACTTAGAGGTTTACCTCTACTATAGGCAACCCATAGGCCTAGAGGTATTCTAATGTGTTCCCAAATATTATATTAGGCTTGAAAAACATATTATAAGGTGTGATATTTTGTGCCAATAATATTTTCATTTCAAGTTACTTTTCAAACCTCCACTTTACCCCTTCACCTATAACTATCACAACATTGATGTATAGACCTCATTGTTGTTCACTTATAACACAATGAGATACTTATGCCTATCCTCCTATGACCACATGTACCAAAAAAATTGAATTAACCATGGAATTTTTGTATATTCTTTGTAAGACTACATATACCCCTTAGTTCAAATATACCAATGCAACCAGATAAGAAAACTAAGCCATTGGGAGTGCATAGGTAGTTTAGAGGTGTTAACAATATTAGTAATTGTTCATACAGTAAATACCACCAATATTTAAACCATGAACATGAAATGGAAGTACACAAGGACCCCTAACATCTAACAAGTGAATTCACATCAACTCATCTTACCCTATTCATTCCAATTGAAAACTATTGACCCTTCTTGACTTATCCAAGGGAGTGATAAGAGAGAGAAACTAGTTTTGCTCAATTTTGCATAAATTAAAGCCATCTAAGCCTATGAATGACCTATTTTGATCTCAAAAAACCTTCATGAAGGTTTCACATGTGCTAGACGAGTCATACAATCTGTACAACTACCTAAAACTACCTTTTTGTGGTTGATCTTATTGTTTTAACATGAAACCTACAAATTATTAGTTTTAAAACTATTCTCTAACATTATCTAATAGGAATTATGTTATGCTTTTCTTTTAAATTTGTATTTTTTGTGAGAAACCATACAAATTCATTAAAATTACCTAAAGGTGACATAAAATAAACTAGACAAATGTGACTAAGGTGAAAACATATGTGACCTTAAAATGTGACTTGACTTAATTTAAGACCATTTTCAAACCTAAGAGACCTTATGAAAATTTTGAATATGTAGGGTGTTGACTTAATTTTACCTAGGTAAAAATTTATTCAATATTTGGTGATTTTTAGGGGTAACATGCCTTCTATGATAAGGACTAGTTACCTTATCCTATCCTTGGGAAATGGAGTCACCCATACACTTCAATTGACATTAATATGCCTCTAGACATACACCAAACACAATAAGAAATAAACACACAAAATAAGACACCAAGACACACAGTTTTTCTCTTTAATCACTTCAGGAAAACACATAAATAACTCAAAGGAAAACACACACATATCATAATATGTACAAGACCTCAAAATGCTTGAGTTGAAAGATAAATCTTCATTACTTAAACTAGGGTAACAAACAATGCTTCTAGAATCACTGCTACTCCATGAAAATAATCCATCATATGAGGCATGTTTTTTAATTAAATATTATTTATGGATATAGTCAAATGACTTACCATTATTAGATCCTTTATTGACTACAATCATATCACTTGAAGCTCTCATAAACACTCCATCTAGTTATTTAAGAGGCTTATTTGAGCTTGTAGTCTGCTTGACCTTTGTCATGTCCACTTAGCACTCCTCAATCTAATAATTGGGAGTCATGAAACCCCTCCCAACTTAAAATACATTTGAACCAACATATGTCTACTATTGGGAGTCATCAAGGCTATCCTCTTATACACTAAACACTTATTGGTTTGCCATAGTTGTTTCTTTTTTGGTAGATAACTCACACTCTTCCTTGTGCTCATTAAGAACATGATTAACCTCATCATCAGGTCTATATTCATTTTGAAAAGTCACATACCTATTTACCCCCTCAAATTCCTACATTATGGCATTAAATTGTTGCCACATGTCATCTCCTTATTCTTGAGGTCCATACTCATGACCATTATCTTCTTTGGTAATCAAAATTGAATGCTCAATAGGACTATCATGTTTTAATATGGTTCGGATATGAACATCATCATCCATTTGAAAAAGATAGTTACCCCATGAAACTTATCCTATAGTATCATTAAAATCTGCCTCAAGAGCTCCATCACATTATTCATGGAGGATGAATGTATCGAGACTAGTTTATTCAAATCCATACTAATTAGTTCCTAATTCATCAAGGTATAAGTCATCTATGCCATCAATAAGTGTTAGAGGTTCTTAATCACTAGGGTGATCTTATTCATCACTAATAATTTTTGAGGTCAACATACCCCCATTTCTAAAAAATGAGGACCCTTGTGTCAAATTGTGTGAATTTGAACCATAACACTAAAAATTCACTTGATCAAAGTATCATTAACATGTTGCACATTGTTTGTATTTGAGGATCATCTTCACTTGATTGGGTTATCTTATTTTTATTCATGGTGCTAGTTTAATCTTGATTAATGTTGATAATAATGGATCTTATTGTTTCATGTTTAAATAATTTGGAAACCTTCCTTTAGGAAACCCTAACATAGGTTGTTTTGGACCAAATTAAAAAATTGGTAAGAATAATTTACGTGGGAACACTTTAAAATTTTCATTAGCTTAAGTATAAATTTTATACTATGGCTCGAATGTGGTTTTAAACACAACCAAACCTTAGCCTAAAAATTATATACTTGGTCTCTTCACATCTCAGGTCCCTCATTCTTTTTTTATTTTAGCAAGGTCTAGCATTAATGTTTGCAGTGTCCTTTTATTATGTTCATAGCTTGGTCCTACTTTATTATTCATATAGTCCCTCTTGTCTCTAACTTAGAATAATGTCTTAATCCTAAGGCCCAATTCATGTTTATTAACATAAACAAGACCTTAGTCTTAAGGATTTATCCTAAGTCTTGAATATCTCTGAGCCTTGACTTAAACCATGTGCTTCTTTGTAGGATCAATGACCCACATTTAATCAGGCCAAGTTGATCAAATGGAATGAGATGAGCCAAATATACCTAAAAATTTAGCCCACAAGACCAATCCTACTTTATCACTCAAATCATGATGAACATCCCATGTTTAAGCGAACATGGATGATCCAATGACATGAAACTGAAATCAAAGTTTAAAAGGGTCCCTTTTATTACATAAAATTAGTTTAAGCCTTTATCCTAAGGTTTTGATTGTATTTATTAAAACAATAAAACCTTAGGATAAAATTTTATACTATGACTTAAATTAATTAAAGGGTCCTTTATTCATTATATAAAGGAATTAGGCTAAAGACTTATGTTATGTATTTTATGGAATACAAGGTCTTTTCATAATGTTCCTAAATTAGCTTAAAAACATTAGGCTAAAGTTTTGTTGTATTTTTTAATATGAAATAAAACATTAGGCTATAGTTTTGATCTAATTTATTATAATCCCAGGCTTACTTAATCCATTTATGACTGTAGGAGCCAACCACATTTGATTACATTAATTATAATCAATGACCCGTATCTACTCAAGTGAGCTCGATCAAATGATGTGTATTGATTCAAAGTCCCTATGGGACCTATTGTATTTCATGAGCTTAAATTTGAAATTCTCATAACTATAAATTAACATATATGAGGCCATCATTGACATCTATGAGACCATCAAATGTTAGCCCCTATGGTTAATTATGCAAGCTTAAATTTGACATTCTTGTAATCTTCAATTGACATCTATGAGGCCATCATTGACGTCTGTGAGAACATCAAAATTTATCCCCTATGTTTAATTGTGTGAGCTTAAATTTGACATTCTCATGACCATCTATTGATGTCTATGAGGCTATCATTGAGGTTTATGAGACCATCAAATTTGAGATCAGAAACTAATCTTGCTTGAATGAATGAACATGTTTGTTCTCTGGGTTACAAGATCAATGTAATCTCATTTAGAAAATAAGCATGCTTAGGATTTTGTACTTCAATGTTAAAATTGATCTTTTATTAGCTTTTTACCTACCATAGATTAATTGGATCAATTTGAAGCCATGTTTCAACCTAAGACCCTTCTAATTAAGTTTAATTTTGCATGGGAGCAATTGTAAACACCATGGACTTAGATTAAATGTCACCATAATATTTAGTCATGTTTTTAAACATTTGACCAAACCTTAGTCTAAAATATTATGCTTAGCCCATATATGTCCCATAATCTTCTAGTCTATTTTATTGGTTTGATCTAATGAATGCAGGGTTCTATTTATATAAAACTTATCATAGAGATCTTACTATAAATTTTTATCATGTTTATTATACGATAAAACCTTGGGTTAAAAAACCTTACATTGGGCCCTTTTATTATTTGGTGCCCCCTTTTACTATGTTATAAGTCTAGCTTAAATATTTTATCCTAAGGTTTATTTTATGTTTATTAACATAAACTTAAACCATAGTCTAAATTTTTTAACCTAAATCTTTACATGTCCCAATACTAACTTAAACATTGTGCATCTATGTACGATCTATAACTTGTATTCACTCAGATGGGATCAGTCTGATAGAGTGTAGCCAAAGTCAAAGTCTCAATAGAGCTCTGAGAAAGTGCAAATTACCACATGGCGCAAGCATGTTAACTAGCAAGACTGATAAGATGCCGAGCTCAAAATTCCCATGGGACTACCAAGTGGCATAACTTTAGGGCCTCATACAAATAATAGCTAATGGTGTGCAACTCTCAAGATCAAGATCAATTATTCACATTGATCTATGTAGAATGATCCAACAAAGTGTGACAAATCAAATTTTTCAAAATGTAACAGTCAATTTTTTAACATTAATGGGCAAAGTGTCATGAAAACACTACATAAGTGCCATGATGATGCCATGTCAGTAAAAAGTGATAAATTTGAAGATCTTGTCAACATAAAAAGTTAAAGGTATAAATACAAATGTCCAAATCGAATTTAAGGCAAAAAATCATTTGAGTTCAAAAAACCATCACCATTAAAGCTTAGAAAAGACCTATAAAAAATCCCTAGTATCTTTAAAGGGCCTAATTTGATCCCAAGTTAACCATAATTGACCCTGAGAAAGTCCAATTACCATCTGAGTAAGTGTAAATTGATCTAGAGGCAAACTATAGACCACTAATGAGAAATTTGAATAAACTCATAGTCATAGTAGCTCAAAACAACATAGAGAAGATATAGATCTTTATCTTACCATAGATACCAAAGGAAGAGTCTTCAAAGACATGGAACTAGATGATGTAGCCTTGAACATGGGAGATAAAAATTGGTCCAAGCTTTTCTAGGTTGTTGAAGAGCTACCAACAATCACCAAAGAAGATGAGAGGAATGCATCAATCAAAATAAGGTACTATGACTTATTTTTCACCCAGATGATGAGCCTTCACTATGATATAGTGAAACCAAAGGTACTAAATTGCATTAATGTTATTGCTCCTATTTTTAAGGATTGTAAAATTGACTAGGGCATGATAGTACATGAACATAGTTTTTAAAGAATTACTTATATCTCCCCTCTTTCCTTTGAAAAATAATACAAGCTACCAAAACCCCTTATGGATGTACCCACAATCAATTAATGATCCAAGAATAATGACCTAAAGACCATCCTTACCCCATGGTTATATTCAGGAACCTAGGTAATCTCTAACCTTAGTGGAAAGATCCCAATAAACTAATTTAGGATCGAGATTAGGATGATAATGACATTGCTAAATAGATTATCTAGAAACCCCTCCACCACCTATGTTGACAAAATCTAGGTATCTTTTGTGTATTTTATGATTGAGAGAGGACTTACCCCTCTCATAGGTGAGATGACTAGCACAAGTTTGAAGAAATAATTCACTATAATTAAGAAGAAGACTAGAAACTGTTTCTATATGATGTCTTACCTTTGGATGCCTTACTAGCCACCACAAAAATCCCTATCATTAAAGAATGGTTACCTAAAGGTAAATAAATAGTCTCCCAATACTACTCAAAATTGCATATTTTCAAATATAGGGACCCTAATCAATTCATCTATGACTATGTTTATCCAGCCTTAGTTGAGGCTATTATAGGGATCCCAATGATGAGGGTCAGCCCTTTGATCAAGAAATATGTCAAACTCATTGGGGACATTTGGTTATAGCTAAACTGCATTGTAATCAAGATAGAGGGAACTCTGAGTCAAGTCCTTAGGCTATCAGTTCATGTGCCTACTAAATTAGCAAAGCAAGAAGTGCCATACCAACTATTTCAAGTCATAAATGGTGTGTGTAAAAGCAAAAGGAAGGAACCACTCAATTCCTTTCCCTTAACCATTAGTAGGACTATGTTTTAGAATTGGTAAAATGTAGAGACTATCTCCAAGCACAAGAACTCCTTAAATTTACAAATTAATGAATTGAGACAATAGGACTCCAATGAAAAGGTTGTAAAACATTTGAAATCCAAGCAGATCAACATGACCTATGAACATCACCATGGTGTCTATGATCACTTGTACACTAGAGCTTATTCATTCACTAAAGTGTTAGCAATATTGAATAAACTCAACATTAAGTTAGAGGCTAGGTTTTTAAGAGATTAAAATCTAAGTGATGATATATGGTAGATGGGGCATATGCAGTATCATTTATTTATAGGCCTTTTTTGGTACAATCATAGGTAGTAGCACAAGAACTAAAGACTCAAGATGCACCAAGGCTAGAAGAAAAGAGACCTGATAAGAGGAAAATTAGTGAGGTTGCATCTTTTTTATCTCAACCTGAAGAACTAAAGTCACCTAATGAATAAATTAACATAATTACATTGGATCCTGAAGAGATTGTAGAAGATGCCCTAAAAGAACTAGCTTGTGCTTATGAATCAGATTTAGAAGTATAGACAATATAACCTCAAGATCTATCTAAAGAAGCAAATGATGAGAATTGGAAGGAGGCAGCTTTGGAATTGGTTCCTATTACAACCCAACCCAAAAGGAAAGTTGAACTAACTCTAGTCCAAACAAAAAGCAAGAGACCAAAGTTGACCTTCACTCATCCTTTGAGTGAGGTCAACCTTTTCAGTGATGATAATCTAATTCATAGTCCAACCATTACTAAATTGTTTTTATATGGGAAGATACAAAAATTCTAACCATGCACCACCCATGGGCCATTACAAAATCTATTAATATCCATGTGCATGATGAACTCAAGCCCTAGATTATGGTATTATAACAACAAGAGAAAGAAAGATAGATGGCTACTCCTAAAACTTAAGGAACATAAGTGGAGACCCCAGAGCCTCCAAAATTAAATCAATCATACATGGATTTCAAAGAGTCACTAAGAAGAAAGCCTTGGTTAGAGGAGAAGAGTTCACTTTTTAGAAAGTGGAACCATTTTTTGGCTTGACTCCTATTGAAGGATAGAGATCAAGTGAAAACCACATCTTTGAAGAAAATGTGCTTGAATTGGCTCAAGCACAATCATCTCATTTAGAAGAAACCATCAAAGGTCTATAGAAATAAAGGGACAATCTACAATAATAGAAGGAGAATTTGGAAAGGCAAGTTGTTTTGTCAGTTCTTGATGCCATGATCAAGATGTTTGAAGCATCTTTATATGATTTATTTGACTTCCTAAAGTCAAAAAATTCAAGATAAAATGTATTGGGATAGCAAGATACAATAGCCATAGGCTTAGTCACCTAATAGAAGAATTTAGAGGACAAAATAAAGGAATTGGTCAACATATTGGTACAGGATCAAATCCCTAGGTTTAAGACCATCATCTTAGCTCACTTGAACATAGCCATGGGATTGATCATAGATAAGATCAAGGGTTTGAGTACATGGTCCAAGAGCTTGGAAATACTCCTTAGAGATGAAAAGGAGCTACTAGATAGAATAGAGTGATTTATTGGGACCATGATAACTGAACCAATAATGCTTAGCCCCATGGGCCTCATAATAGATAAGGAATTCAACCATAAGACCATCTTGTTTTTGTAGGAAGTAAGGAACAAGAGCCAAGGCAAGTCTAGGACTGACAACAACAAGATCATGGATATGATCCTAACAATAAAATAAAATATTATTGAGGAAAGGAATATTAAAGAATCCTTGGAGATAAATGACAGGGACTTTGGAGACCTAGTTGATCAAGAAGATGAGCTTTTCCTAGAACCCATAGTTAAGTTGAAACTTATTGATGAACAACATCAGAAGGACGTAAGACTTCTTCAGCAAAAATAGGGGACTTCATTAACATATGGTCCACATAGTTAGTTAGGAATATTCTTTCATATAGCTTTGTAATATTAAAAATAGAATATTCTTTTGTAAAGGCATGTAAGCACATTTGCCTTTAGTTCAGTCTATTTTGGAAAGTTGAGTGTATTCTATAACTTTGGTAGAAAGGATAGCTATCCTTACACTTGTACACTTGTAAGTGGATATTATCGAATGACATGCTACCTTGTTTCTTATAAAAGGAGCATTCTTTTATATAGGAGGGAGTTTTTAATCTAAAAACTAGTGTAAACTTTGAGCAACTAATGCAAGCAGGGAATTTTGAAAAGATTGTCTCACTTTGTTTGTGTGAATTGTTATATGGCTTCTCTCTCAATTATATATTCTAAATTCTAGATTTGAATAGTTCTTGTATAATATTGGTGTGTACCTTTGAATTCAAAATTGTTAGCTTATACTTATGCTAGGATAACTGAAGGTTCTCTAGTTTACTTCATTTTATTTGCTCTACATTTGTAGATGTGCATCAGCTATCTGCTTATAAGGGTAAATCTTTAAAGTAAGCTTGGTTCTTATTTGCATTATTTTCCACATTCCTTAGAAGTTTGCCTGATGTGTGGAAAGATTTAAGCTTAATATATTTCATATCATACATTTGTTATAAGTACATGCTTGGAGGATATTTAAACTTTGTCATAATTTCTAGAATGAAGATCAACAACATATTTTCTCTCTGCCCTACCTTTCTTTATGCTTCTTTTTTAACCAATTCACTATAGATTAAAGATTCATTTTATATGTCTATCTTAGTTTAGCTTCATACTTATAATTAAGCATAATTCACCTTAATTAGCATAGATCATCTTCTTATTTTACAAATATTTATAGGTGATGGTGGCTCTGAAACACCAAACATAATAAATATTGTGAAATAGTCATTTGTCCTACCTCTATTCCACTATAGATAATATGATTATCACAAACTACAACTCATGATCTAAATTATTTGAATTGTAATATGAGAAGTATTTCTTAAACACTCTGAGCACCATGTGATACATATTTAGGCATCAATAGGGCAAGCTTCATTGGTGTTAGAAGGAGGGCCAAAGTATTTGTAGATTTGTAGTATCTTTGTTGTTTTTTTTTTGTGAATTTTATTTAAAGATCACTTTTATCTTTGTATATTTGTGTTTATTTTAGCATAATCATATAAAGGTTGGTGATCTTCATAGTTTTAGACCAGTCTTTATGCTTATTTAGACAAAGATTGATATTCTTTGAAGGCATATATTGAATTATGGTAAAGATAGCTTTAGAATTGTGAAACCAATATATTTGAAGTTAGTAATAGTTTTTTTGATTAAATATTCTTATATCCTTTTCTCAATTAAGTTCATCTAATCTTAAAACATGTAAATTTCAATATTAATTACGTATTTGGATACATCTTTGAGCTGACTTGATTAAATATTGCCATCCTTTATCATCCTTTATATGAATATTTATAAAATTTGCTTAATGTGCATTTCTACTTATTGTTCTCTACAAAGATAGGTTTGATGCATCGTATTTCAAATAGGATTCAAAATTCTCAAGCTAGAATTACCTAGAATCTAGACAAGGTCATGTTCAGAGACTAGGGAATCTCTACTTGAATTAAAAGTCCATAGAAAATATAGGCAGAACAAAGGTAAGCATAGGATTTCAAAGTCTTTACCAACTTCACTAATTTAGGGTGCTCACATATTCAACCCCAATCAAGGTATGGCTTGGCTGGGTGGATCTTCTATTAATGTTCTAGGTGTGGTACATGACCTTCCACATAACCCTAATAAATATTTAGTCCTAATAGTATTTTAACCACTAAGTAACATATTAAATCATTTAAAGCTGCTTTGAGATTGTTAAATGTAGTCCATGAAGATGTAGCATGTAGACTATTCCCTTTCATTTTTAAATATGATGCATATGAATGGTTTTTAAATTTACATGAGAATTACATTAATAGCTGGGACCACTTTAACAATGTTTTCATTGACCAATTTGGAAAAATTATTAGTCCTTGTGTCTTATACCAATAATTCACCATATGAACCCATAAGATATTTCAATGCTAGGTTCCAAAATGTGTTTAATAGGACTATAGATCCTTATAGACCAAATGAGGCTTTAGCCTTGGAAATATATAAAGATGCTTTGGATTCCATTACCTATGTTTTCATAAAGAGAGATATTGGACCTATAAATACTCTGGCCTTAGTCTATTATGAAGTAGTGATCACCAATGATCAAATACAACCCCAAGGTCAGATGGATTACTCTATTCCCAATGTAAACCCACATTTGACTACCCTTAATGTCTTCCCCAATGAAAATTAGAATATACCTGATTTGAACCAAATCCCAATTTTGAACCAATTAGCCTTAAGTCATGTTCATCCTACCTAGAACTTGGGATTCTTGAACATTGTTACAAATGGATTTAATCGAAGTGATCATAAGGATTTAGTACTAAAAACTAGTAATAATAAAAATTAGGTTCATAATTTTGAGGCACCCATAAATGAAAATGACTCTATCTTAAAGATGGTCCAAAAGTTAAGCACTAATTTTCTTCAGCTGCATAAGCAAGTTGGTAATTCTAGAGAGAGCTCAAGTAGGAACTTTTCTTTTCAAAGATTCAATAAACCCAGCAATAGATTCTATAATTATAGCTACAACAACAATAAAAATAATGATTCATCTACTTCTAAAAAAATAATGGATATAAATCTTATTGGCATTACTTTAATTATGGCTCTCCAAATTTCACATGTATGCTCTTATAGAGATAATTATGAGATTAAAAATCTCATAATCAAACATTCAAAATAACTTACTCTATGGCCTTACTCTATAATGGCCCCAAGGTCAGATGGCCTTACTCTATAATAATATTATTATAGAGTACATTGTACTTTTAGACATGGTGAAATATATTGCATTAAATTCTATAAATCTTTTGAGACCTTTTAAGAAGAGTTTGATACATGTTAAGTGGTCCCTAATAAATATAATGGTGTAGATACATCAAGATATAAATATGTTGACTAAGTCTTCATGGTGGAGATGTTTAACTTCCCTTTCCAAGAAGATAATGAACCTGATGATATTCCTGAAGAAGTTTATGCTTTTTAGTAGTTCATGAAGAAGACCTACCCTTTAAGGAACAAAGAGCAATAGCAGCCCCTGACTACTTCAACACCTATAAACAACTTTGGCACTCCTCTAGATACTACCTTAGATAATAACCTAGAACCTACAAATGGATGTACATCTAAATATTATACTGGTGCATCTAATCCTAACAATAGGACTAGGTATAATATTGTGGAAGATATGAAGAAACTTAAGGCTAACATTGCATTGCATGAGATAATGTAGATCATTAAGAAAAGAGACCTATTATTGGAGTCCTTATCTAAAAATCTTGATAGGCCACCCAAAATTGATAATGCCAATGTTACTATGTATAAGAATAAGACAAATTCCCCACCTTCCCTGCTTACTATTAGGATGTTCAGTAAGAATTTACATAATTGTTTATTAGATTCTAGTGCATCCACAACCATTATGATAGTATGTATTTGTTAATAACTAGTCTTGAATCCTATTAAATCTGATAGATTTGTTACTCAATTAGATAAATCTAGAGTCAAAGTAATTGGGGAATTGCTGAATGTTCATATGAAGCTTGCCTCTGATCCTAGAGTCTAATAATTTATTGACATCTAGGTGGTGGACATTCCTAATGCTTATGGGATACTATTAAGTAGAGGATGGACAAAGGCCTTGAATGGATATATGTCCACTAATTTTTCACATTTATGGTTGCAATGGAAAGGAGTCCCAAATCATATCAGAGTGGAAAAGGAGCCTTGAATGAAGCACATAATCATAGAATATAATGCTATGAATGAAAGGGTTAGTATGTTAAACTATGATGAGATTAACATGATGGATCCTTAATTAGGAGTGTATACTCTCAAGACTTCTAAGGTATGTAATTATAAATCTTCTTGTGATTTTCGTGGCATTTAGAAATTACATTTTGATGGTGCTAGGTGTAAGTCTAGATCTAGAGTTGTTATAGAATTTAGTTTCCTTGCACAAATAATATTTAAAATTATGAAGATTTTATTTTAGGATTGAAATATGCCATTAGGCATAAGGTTAAAGTACTCTTAGTTCATGGTGACTCAGAACTTGTAGTCAATCAGGTGAGGAGTAAATACTAGTGTAAATTATCATATCTCAAGAGATATAAGTTCAGAGTCTAGGATTTATTGGAATATTTTGATACTTTCAACATATTTTCCATCCTTAAGGAGGAAAACAAGGCTACTGATGGGCTTGCTTCACCTAAAACCAATATTATGCCAAAACCTAACTCTCAAAACTTTAGGATTGAGCTAGTTCCATGCCCTTCAGTCCTAGATAACATAAATAATCTATAGGTATTTAATGATGACTAATAGATCCTATATTTCATGACCAACTCAAGATTATTTGAGGCCCATGTCATAGATGAAGCCAATGAGAATACTCTTAAGGATGATGGTAATAAATTCATTCAATTGAATGATAACAAAATCCCAAAAGGCATGATTACCTTAGAAGTTATTTGATCAAGACAAACTAGCCAAGAACACTAGAATACCCAAGGCAAGTGGTAAGGATTATAAAGCATTTGATCTTAGACCTCAAGATCAACCTCAGCTAGTTAATATTAGAATAACATGTATGAGCATTGAATATAAAAAAGACAAAGACTTGATGACAAACTATAAGGACATAATATAATGGTCCTATGATGAATTAAATATTTTTTAGCCAAGAGTCATCACCCATACATACCCTTGAAGAAAAACTACAATCTTTTTAGACAAAATCATAGGCCTGTCAACCTTGTTTTAGAACCTATGATTTTCAAGGAAGTAAACAAATTATTAGATGCCAAGATTGTATTTCCCATTAGGCATTGTACTTGGGTCACAAATTTGGTGCTAGTTAGGAAAAATAATGGTGAAATAAGACTATGTATTGATTTTATGAATGTAAATAAATACTCTAAAAAAGGCAACTATCCTTTGCCTTATCTAGACCAAGTTATAAAAAGTGTTTTTGGTTCTGCTATGATGTCCTTTCGTGATGGATTTTTAGGGTATACCCAGGTATTGGTGAATCATGAAGAAAAGATGAAGACTACTTTTACTACCAAGTGGGGCACTTTGCTTACAAAATAATGTCATTTGGGCTAATCAATGTAGGGGAAAGATTCCAAAGGGCCATAGATCATGATTTCCAAGGTCTGGTAGGTAAATTCATTATTATATACATAGATGATTTTATTATCTTTTCCAAAAATATGGAGGACCACATCGTGCATCTAAAATAGGTAATTGAAATGTCCAAAAGATATGGGATTTCCCTCAATCCAAAGAAAAGTGTTTTTTATGTTACTGAGGGAAAGTTGTTAGATTATGTCATTACTAAGGAGGGAATATTTTTAGATCCTAAAATAATAGAAGGCATATCAAAGATAGAGCCTCTTAATAGTAGGAAAGAATTAAAATAATTCTTGGGCAAAATTAACTTTGTAATAAAGTTTTTTTTAGCTTTGTAGAATTGTGAATCCATTGAATGATATGCTGAAGAAAGATGCCAAAATCACTTAGAATGAGGAAACTAAGAAAGATTTTAAGGAAATCAAGGAGGCAATTGGACAAGCTCTAGTCCTAATAAGTCTAGATTTCTCTAGGCATTTTTACCTTTATTCCTTTGCTTTTGATCACACTATTGTTGTAGATTTAACTCATAAAATTGATGGATGTGATCATCCAATTTCTTTTTAAATTTTTCCTTAATTGACAAACAAGAATGTGTATTAGTTAAGGTAGTGAATAAATTAAGGGACTACATTCTTACGAATAAGGTGCATGCAATCTTATCGAACCCTGCCACCAAGCTCATGCTAAGTTAGAATGAGCTAGGATAAAGGAGAGGTAAGTGGATGTCCGTGTTGAAGGAATATGAAATTAAACTAAAGACTACAAAATTGGTAAGATGTCAAGTCTTGATTCAATTGATTTTCAATACTAACCCCAAGATAAATGTCATACAAATTAAACAAGAAAGAATTCAATCTAATGATTGGTATTATTTAATTGTCCATCTACTAATCAATGGTACTTATCCTATAGGGTTGACTAGATATCAAAGAAGATACCTAAGACTTAAGGTACCCCACTACATGATTAAATATGGAGTGATGTACCAAAAAAAATTTCAAAGGGATTTACTTGAAGTGTGTATCCAAAGTAGTTAAAATCATGAACACTTTTCATGAGAAGCTGGGAAGTGGACATCCATATAAAAGGACACTAACTCAAAAAAGCCTTAGAGATGGTTATTATTGGCCCACAATCTTCAAGGATGCCTATAAGCATGTAAGGCAATGTCATTCATGTCAAGTCTTTAACACAAAATAACCTAAGGCCAACATGCCACCGTATCTAGTTATCATAGATAAACCTTTTCCTCAATGGGGACTAGATTTTTTGGGGGTAATTAGCCCTAATTCATTAGAAGGTCAAAAGTATGTTATGATAGCTACTGACTAGTGCACTAGATGGACCGAAGTAGTGGCCACTAAGTAGTGCAAGACTGAAGAAGTGATCACATTTCTAGAAGAAAACATATGTACCAAGTTTGGAACACTAGTTTCTCTAGTATGTGAAAATGGATCATCTTTTATATCCATTGAGATGATCAAATGGGCATATGATAATAATATCACTCTCAAGTTCTCATCCAATCATTATCCTCAAAGTAATGGAGTATCTAAATCAATAAAAAAGAACTTGATGAAGGCCATAAAGAAGTCTATTGTAGACAAACCTATAACATGACAGAAGCTTCTCAAATATGCCCTATGGGTAGATATAACAAGGGTCAATGAGGATCTCAAAGCATTACCCTACCTACTAGTATATGACCAAGAGCCCATATTCCCCATACACCCAAACTGCCAACATACCAATTCATGAAAGAGTATATGGAAGATGATCATGAATTGGCAAATTGAAGATTGTTGGAAATTGTTCAAATGGAAGATGTACGAGAAGAGGATTTTGCTAATTTTAGCATGCACCAAAACATGGTGAAAATGTGGTTGATAAATGTTCCAAGATAAAGGTGTTCAGGCAAGGAGACTTAGTTATTATTTAGGACAAAGCATCTAAACCTAAGGGTAAACATGGGAAGTTCACACCTTTGTGGATATGTCCCTATCAAATTGTTAAGACACTTAGAGATAACACCTTCAAGATGAAAGACCTACAAGGAGCAAAATTCACACTGCCCATCAATGGATAGTACCTCAAGCATTAATTTTATGCTTCTCTACCTAGGGTTTTCATAGAGTAAACTATAATAATAGTTAGATTTATTGTAGGTAGGTTAGATTAGTTTCTTTCTATTATTTCCCTCTTGTCCCTTATTCATGCATACATTTGTGTATATTTGTTGGTTTCTCTACTTTCTTCCATTTTTGCTTTCTATTTGTGTTCTACTTTTTTTGATTTATTCCTTACTCCTAATAAGTCCTTTTGGATATCCCTTATCTTAAATCTCACTTGATTAATTAGGAACTCCATAATTCAAAAATACAGGTATGAATCTTAAGCATATTTTGACCATGGGTTTGAAATATGATCTTGATGGTTATGATTTAAAGAAACTAGTAAGGACTAGTGGATAGGTTAACTATTCTATAAGAACTTAAACATTATTTTTATCTAAACTTGGTTTTAAGATGAATTGCATACGTGGGATAAAATCTTGAATTATTAAGGTAAAGTCATGTTTGCACTTAAAAAATATCCTTTCCTAGGACAAAGGTTGAAACCATATGTGATTGCCTCAATATCATACATTTGATCAAATCCCTAAACCTATCTAACCTGGTTCCCAACCTTTTCTAGAAACCCTAAAAGATCTAAAAAATAAAAACTTATTGTAAAATTAGAAACTCTCTAAGTAGAGGTGATTCTAGTAATCTCCACTAGGTTTATGGACACATGGATGGATGTGGAGCAAGGCCTTGAGTGGATCCAAAGACATCTTTGTCAAGGCTATGTATGCTTTCTTAATAGTATAGCAATGCCCAATCCCTCCCTGAGCTAAAGCATGGTTCTTAATAAATATCCAAACAAGTTGTAAGTCTATGTTAATAATTGAAGACATGAAACTTGGAAGTTGTCCCCTAAATCCCATGGCAAATAGTAAGTGGAATCAAAGCACACACACAACATGGATAGGTTTTGATGTTTGATCCTAATTTTTTAGATGCAAGGCTTGTTTTAACCATGAAATAATCTTGCTAATGGTACTGATCAAGTGGAATAGATAATCTAGTTATTTGTCTAAACCAGAGTCTCTAAATTCTAACATAGTACTATGTCTCCTCTAAAATTCACCATTTTTTGAACTTGAAACCTTGTGTTAAATTGTATGAATTTGAAACTTAACACTGAAAATTCACTTAATCAAAGTGACATTAACATGTTGCACATTATTTGTATGTGAGGATCATCTTCACCTGATTGGGTTAGCTTATTTTTCTTCATGGTTCTGGTTTAATCCTACCTAATATTTATAATATTATATCTTCTTGTTTCAAGTTCAAATATTTTGGAAACCCTCCTTCAATAAACCCTAGCATAGGTTTTTTGGACTAAATTCGAAAATTGGTAGGAATAATTTACATGGGAACACTTTAAAATTGCCATTGGCTTAAGTCTAAACTTTTATACTATGGCTCAGATGTGTTTTTAAACATAACCAAAACTTATCCTAAAAATTATATACTTGGTCTCTTCATGTCTTGGGTCCCTCATTCCTTTTTTTAAATTATCATGGTATAATGTTAATGTTTGCAGGGTCCTTTTATTATGCTCCTAGCTTGGTCTTACTTTAGTATTTGCATAGTCCCTCTTGTTTCTAATTTAGACTAATATCTTAATCCTAAATCCCCATTCATGTTTATTAACATAATTGAGACCTTAGTCTTAATAATTTATCCTAAGTCTTAAATATCTTTGAGCCCTGACTTAAACTATGTGCTTTTTTACAGGATCAATGACCCATATTTAATCAGGCCAAGTTGATTGGACAGAACAAGATGATCCTGATATACCTAAGACTTTATCCCATAGGACCAATCCTACTTGATCACCTAGATCATGATCAACAACCCATGTTTGAGTGGAGGTCTATGATCCAATGGCACAAAACTGAAATCAAAGTCTAAAAGGGTCCCTTTATTTACATAGACTCAACTTAAGCCATTATCCCAAGGTTTAAATTATATTTATTAATATGATAAAACCTTAGGATAAAAAATTATAATATGAATTAAATTATTCAAAGGGTCCTTTACTCATTATATATTATGTATTTTATGAAATGCATGGTCTTTTTCATAATGTTCCTAACTTAGCTTAAAAACCTTAGGCTTAAGTTTTTCCATATTTTTTAAAATGAAATAAAAAATTAGGCTAAAACTTTGATCTAAGTTCTTATAATCCTGATCTTACTTAATTCATTTATTATTTTAGGATCCAACCATGTTTGACTACCTGGATCATAATCAATGACCTGCATCTACTCAAGTCAGCTCAATCGAATGATGCGTATCGATTCAAAGTTCCTATGGGACCTACTATATTTCATGATATTAAATTTGACATTCTCATGACCTTTAATTGATGTCCATGAGGCCATAATTAATGTCTATAATACCATCAAATTTTATCCCCTATGGTTAATTATGCAAGATTAAATTTGACATTATAGAGACCATCAATTGATGTTTGTGAGGTCGTCATTGATGTATACAAGACCATCAAATTTTAGCCCCTATGATTAATTATGTGAGATTAAATTTAACATTCTCATGACCATCAATTAATTTCTATGAGGCCATCATTGATGTCTATGCGACCATCAAATTTGAGCTCAAAAAACAATCTTGCTTGAATGAATGAACATGTTTGTTCTTCGAGTTGTAGGATCAATGGAATCTCATTTGAAAAATAAACATGCTTAGGATTCTATAATTCAATATTAAAATTGATCTTTTATTATATTTTGACCTATCACAAATTAATTGGATCTATTTGAAGCCAAGTTTTGACCCAAAACCCTTCTACTTAAGTTTAATTTTACATGGGAGTAATTGTAAACACCATGGACTTAGCTTAAATGTTACCATAAGATTTAGTCATGTTTTTAAACATTTGACCAAACCTTAGTCTGAAATATTATGCTTGGCCCATTTATGTCCCATGATCTTATGGTCTATTTTATTGGCTTGATCTAATGAATGCAGGGTCCTATTGCTATGAAACTTAGCTTAGAGATTTTATCCTAAAGTTTTATTGTATTTATTAATATGATAAAACCTTATGTTAAAAAACCTTACATTAGGCCCTTTTATTATTTGGGGTCCCCTTTTACTATGTTATAAACCTAGCTTAAATGTTTTAGCCTAAGTTCTATTTCATGTTTATTAACATAGAATAAAACCACAGACTAAAGTCTTTAACCTAAGTCTTTACATGTCCTGATACTAACATAAACATTGTGCATCTATGTAGGATATATGGTTCACCTTCACTTGGATGAGATCAATCTGATGGAGCGTATCCAAAGTTATAGCCTTAATAGAGCTCTAAGTAAGTGTGGAATCACCATGTGGACAAGCATGTTAACTAGTAAGATTGATAGGATGTAGAGCTTAGAAGGCCTGTGGGACTGCCAAGTAACGTAATCTTGGGGCCTAGTATAAATAGTGGCCAATGGCATGTAACTCTCAGGATCAAGATTAATGATTCATATTGATCCATATAGAATGATCCAATAGAGTGTGACAAAATGTATTTTTTTAAAGGCAACAATCAATTTTTGAACATTAATGAACAAAGTGTCATGAAAATACCACATAAGTGCCATGATGATGCCACATCAGTAGAAAGTGACAAAGTTGAAGATCTTATTGTCATAGAAAGGCAAAGTTATAAATACAAAGGTCCAAATCAAATCTAAGGAAAAAACTCATTCAAGTTCAAAAATACATCACCATTATAGCTTGAAAAAAGCCTACAAAAAATCCTTAGTATCTTCAAAGGCCCTAATTTGATCCTAGATTAACCATAATCAAGCTTGAGAGATTCCAATTGCCATATGAGCAAGTAAAAATTGATCCAAAAGTGAATTATAGACCACTAGTGAGCAATTTGAATAAACTCACATTCATGGTGGCTAAAAAAAAACACAAAGAAGATACAAAGCTCTATCTTGCCATAGATACCAAAGGGAGATTCTTCAAAGACATAAAATTAGATGTTGTAGCATTGAACATGGGAGATAAAAACTAGTCCAAGATTTTTTGGGCCATTGAAGAGCCACCAGTAATCACCAGAGAAGATGAGAGGAACACATCAGTCAAAAGAAGGTACTATGACCTAGTTTCCATCTAGATGATGAGCCTTCACTATGTTGTAGTGAAACTAGAGGTACTACATTGTGATGTTATTGCTCCTATTTTCAAGGATTGTAAAATTGATCTGGGCATGACAGTACATGAATGTAGTTTTTTTTAAAAATTGCTTATATCTCCCTTTTTGCCTTTGAAAACTAATACAAGCTACCCAAACCCTAGGTGGATGTACCCATAATCAATGAATGATCCAAGAAGAAAGGCATAAAGACCATCCTTACCCCATGGTTATATTTAGTAACCTAGGTAATATCTAACCTCAGTGGAAAGATCCCAATCAGTTAATTTAGGGCCAAGATTAGGATGATAATGATAATGTTGAATAGATTATCTAAGAACCCCTCCACCACCTATGTTAACAAACTTTGGGTCCCTTTTGTGAATTTTATGGTTGATAAAGGTCATACCCCTCTCATAAGTGAGATGATTAACACACGTTTGAAGAAATAATTCACTAGATTCAATAAAAAGATTAGAAATTATTTCTACATGATGTCTTACCTTTTGGATGTCCTACTAGCCACCATCAAAATCCTTAGTATTAAAGAATGGTCACCTAAAAGGAAATAAATAGTTCCCAATACTACTCAAAATTTCATATTTTCAAGGATGAGTGGATAGGCTTGGGAAAATGTTAGCGGATAGGAGTACGTCACCGAGTTAGGGCAGCCACAACCTAGCTTGTTTTCAGCTGTGGTTGCTTCTGCATAGGAGGGGAAGGGAGTCGGTTGGTTAGCAGGGGGTGGGACCATAGCTTAGGGTGTTTTTTTCTATTTAAAACTTTATTTTTCTCTCATTTTTGCTGCACGTGGTGTGCCTTTTCTAGTCTATGAACAGTAAAGGGGTCGGTGGGTTTGTCTAGAGTGTGCTCACCGCTGGTGAGCACCTCTTGGCAGGGGCAGCCATGGTTGGGAGTATTCCTTCCAAGTCTAGAGCTGGATTTAGTTTGAGTGAAGTGGTTCGAATGAATTTTCCAAGATAAGAAAGGCAGGGGTTTGAAAATACCCTCTTTTCTCAGAGTTCAAATTCCAAGGATTCGAACCTGCCTGGAGGCTCCAGGATTACGAAGGTGAACGGATGTCTAGAGAGATGCAAAGAAAGACCAAAAATGGTAATTCCCTTTGAAATGATTGTTGAGGATGTAGAATATTACTCTAATCACTCTTTGTTTTGTAATTTTTTGGGTTTAAAAGTCTCCTTTTATTTCTTGGAATGTTGGGCCCGAAGAGTTTGGGAACCACAGGGAGAATTAGAGGTCACGATGCTAGCAAATAACTATTTCATGGTGACATTTCCCTGCCTGGCTGATCGCAATAGGATATTTAAAGGGGGGCCTTACTTTTATAACCAGGTGGGATTATTTGTAAAACCTTGGCATGTTGGCTTTAACCCCTCTGAGGAGCTACCAAATCGAGTGCCAGTGTGGGTTCGACTGCCTAGACTTCCAATAGAATGTTATCGTGAGGACGTCCTACATATGTTGGCATCAATGCTTGAAAGACTAGTTGGATCCTCTACACAAACATTGAGTAAGAAGGTGATGACCTTTGCTTGTATTTGCATGGAAATTGATCTAAGTAAACCATTTCTAGATGCAGTTGAGATGAGTGTAGGTTCATATTCCTGGGTATAGCAACTAGACTACGAGACCCTTCCATTCTGTTATCGCATCTATCATGAATATGGCCACCTGGTGTGTAGATGTCTGAAAGCCAAGCCAATGGATCAACAAACTGTGCCTCCTTTTAATACCACTCCTATCACTAATAAAGGGAAGAGGCTAGTTGCAGGAGAGAATAAGGATGTTAAGGGCTTTATTTAGGTGAAATTCTAAAATCGTAATAGAGGATTGAAAAGAACCTTAAGAGAATGACAGGAGGAAGATACATTCAATAGGTTTGAGATTTTAGATGAGTTGGGACAGTAAGTAATTAATCAAGAAGGGATCAATGTTGATCACCCTGAGGAGGTGTTGGGTTTGGAGATTGGATCTACCAAGCCTCTAGGTGTTATACAAGAAGAAATCACTATGTCCATGATCATGGATGGACTAGCGGGAGCGCAGGGAGTGGGGGAGCCAAATGCTGATACGGGGAAGGGTGTTAAGGAAGCTGAGCCTGTGTTATGGGTTATGGTTGCCAAAGCAAAAAAAAGAGGGAAATCTACCCCTCACTTGGGCATCCTTCAGAAGGATGGGAAGAAGGGGGCTTCAGAGAAAAATGCTAAAACAAGATGTAAGAAGGACCTCGAGAGGATTAAGATGATTGGGGAGAACTTGGTGGAGTCTGGAGTTGTTAAGACCCTGGACTCCCATTTCTTGACTCCCCCCAAATGATCACTATTTATTAGAATGTAAGGGGCCTAAACAGTGGCCCTAGACAAAAAGTTGTTTGGGAATTAGTGCGGAGGCATTCTTCGGATGTTCTCTTTCTTCAAGAGACTAAAGTTACTATTGATTGCATGATGAGTATGGCACCTAAATTATGGAGGCAAGGCCATTGTCAGTGTATTGGAGCCCAGGGATCCTTAGGGGGTGTGGCATGCTTATGGAACCTGCGACAGATCCATCTTGTTTCCTGGATTTCATTCAAGTCCTCTCTATCTATGGTTTCTTCGTGCATTGAATCTGGGGAATTGGTTCTTTTCTCTAATGTCTATGCTCCAATGGATTTTTGAGGAAAGCTTGAGGTATGGAATAATATTCATGAGGTGCATAGTTTGTTCCCTTATTTACCATGGATTATTGCTAGAGACTTTAATTCCATTCTAGATTTATCCAAGAAATAGCGAGGTATTATGAAAACCGAGCCCTCTTCCATTGTGCTTAGAGACAATATCTCAGCTCTTAATCTTGTTGACATTAAGCCAAACAATGGTCATTTCATGTGGAACAATAGAAGGGTGGGGGATAGCAATATTGCCAAACACATTGACCATTTCATGGTGTCTTGATTTTGGGTTGGGGGGTCGTGGTCTTCCTACTCTGAGATTCTTGATTGGTGGGGTTTGGATCACTGGCCCATAAAGCTCACTATCTCTTCAGCTAGGATACCTCAGAGACCACCCTTTAAATTCTAGCTTATGTGGCTAAGGGATCCAGACCTATATGGTTGTGTTGTTGATTGGTGGAAAACAGGTAGACCAGGATTTGGTACAACAATGTATACTTTTGCCAAGATCTTACAATTTGTCAAATATCAGCTAAAGTGATGGAATAGGCAATGCTTCAAAAATATTTATTAGGAGAAAAATGTGGCACAAACTCAGTTGAATGAAGTGACCTGGATGATTAGGGAAGAGGGGGCGTCTGAATTTTTGCTAAGAGAGGAAGCTAAAGTGCTAAAAGTTGTGGAGGAATGGGAGTTGAGAGAGGAAATCTTCTGGAAGCAAAAGGCGCGAAATGTTTGGCTTTAGGAGGGGAATTGGAATACTACATTTTTCTTTAATTCCATGAAAGCCAAGTAGCATGGTAATACCATTTCCTCATTGGTGATGTATAGGGAGGAAACCATTCATTCCACCCAAGGTATTTGTAATGAGGTAGAGTTGTACTTTGCTTCATTATTTTGGGAGGAAGGGTAGGGGGAACTGGTGGCTGAGACTCAGGTTCTATCCTGTATTCCCTCTTTGGTCTCTTTGGAAATGAATGAGCATCTTATGAGCACCATTTATATGGAGGAGGTCGAGAGGACTGTCTTCCAGATGAAAAAAGGTAAAGCGCCTAGGCTAGATGGTTTTTTGATTGAATTTTTTCAAGAATTTTGGGACATTATTAAAGTTGATCTCCTAGCTCCTGGCTGCTATTCAAGAATCACAGATGAATAAGTAGATGCTCAGTGCTCTGAACTCAACTTTTCTAGCTCTTATCCCTAAGGGGGAGGGAGTGGATTAGTTAAGCCAATTTCATCCCATTTCCCTTTGCAATGTGATTTATAAGATTATCTCTAAGCTGATTGCTGACAGACTCAAGAGGTGGCTTACATTACTCATTTCTAAGGAGCAAAGTGGATTCGTAGAAGGTCACCAAATCTTAGATGGCGTGGTGGTGGCCACGGAGGTAATTCATTCAATGGCTAAGTCAAAATAAAAGGCTATGTTCATCAAGCTGGATATGAGTAAAGCTTATGACAGAGTCTGGTGGTCTTTCCTTCAAAAGGTTTTGAGGGCTTTTGGATTTAGTGAGGATTGGATACGCTGGGTCATGTGCTATGTGACTTTGACGTCCTTTTTAGTTATGATTAATGGAGAGCACTCAAATTTATTTGGAGCCTCTCGTGGCCTCTGGCAAGGTGACCCCCTCTCTCCTTATTTGTTTCTTCTTTTGGTAGAAGGGCTGGGACGACTGATCAAAAGGAATGTGGAAGGGGGATATATTTAGGGCTAGCAGTGGGGTGGAGGTCTCCTGACACTTTCTCACTTACAGCTTGTGGATGATGTAGTGTTGATGGGCATGGCAACTATGAGAGAATTTTCTAATATGTGCAGCGACCTTGATGTTTATCTTGAGGTGTCTGGACAGCTGATTAATGAGGGTAAGTCTTCAATTTATTTCTTCAATACCCCACTTCCAATCTAACAGAGAATTGCTAATTTACTTAGATTCCAAGTTGGAAGTCTTCCCCTGCTATACCTTGGCATTCCCATCTTGACTGGGAGACAGTCTAGGGAGACGTGGCAGGGCCTTCTAGACAAATTTCATGCTAAGGTTAATCAGTAGACTCATCACTGGTTATCCTTTGCCAATCAAGTTTAGTTGCTACAATCAGTGGTGCAGACACTCCCTATATACAGGCGTATGGTTCAGGTAGCACCAGTGGGTTTTATGAGAGAACTTGACTCCTTAACAAGGCAATTTCTTCGGGCTGGCAATTTAGCAACTACCAAATGGAGTCTCATTAAATGGGAGATAGTTTGCAGTCTAAAAAGGCTGGGAGGTCTGGGATTAAGACATTTGATACTCTCTAGTACGGCGCTAGCTAAAAATTTATATTGGAGATGGTGTGTTGAACTAGACCGACTGTGGGCTAGAATTTTATCCCACAAGTACCTGGCTGGGATTCCTCATAATGATACTCCTTAGCATAGCTTGTCTAGGAAGGGGTCGGTGATTTGGTCTACGCTCAAGAAAGGGGTTGCGCTCATCAAGCACGGGTTGTTCTAGATATGCAAAGAAGGGATGGAGGCACGGTTTTGGCAGGACTCCTAAGATGGTTTCCCACCCCTCACAGTTTAATATCCTAACTATAGACATTAGCGCAAAGATTTGGTGAGGCTGGTTGGTTGAGGGTGGGGGATTTTAAGGTATTTTCCCATCAGGGGTAGGTGATGGAAGCGAGGTGGAAAACTCCTAAGGAATCACTGATTTTGGGATTGGAAGCAGAGTGTGTTGAACTCCAAACCATTCTTGTTGGACGTAGCTGTAGCACCCTTTTGGGAAGGTATGTTTTAGCATGGGCTCCCAATCTGAAAGGATCATACATGGTGTCTTTGGGGTACCAGGCATTGATCTCTCAGCAACTGAATGGCGGGTGGGAAGTTCCCTGGTGTAAAAGAGTCTAGAATAACTTTTCTTGGCCAAAGTGTAACTGTTTCATTTGGACAGTGGCCTGGAATAGATGTTTGACATGGGATAATATCTACAAGAGAGGATTTATTGGCCCTTCAAGATGTGTTTTATGCAGCAGCAAGGAGGAGGATTCTCAACATTTATTCTTCTAATGCCCCTTCTCAACATAATTATGGCACTTTTGGTGGGACGTGTGGAAATACCAATGTGTTCATGCTTCCTCCTTGGCTGATTTTTGGGCGAGATTGGGCAAACCGCCCTCACTGGCTTCTTTTTTGCAAGAGGTATGTTACGTTGGTCCAATTTTTCTTTTATGGCAAATATGGCTTGAAAGAAATCACAAGATTTTTTGGGGAGAAAATTTGGGAATTCAGCAAGTGTGGACTAGAGTACTGGGCATGATACAGGAAACCATTGCAGTTAAGAGTGAGATTGCTCTGCCTTTGGCTAAGCGAGATGCTAAGGTTACAGTGAGGCTGGGCATTCAAGGAATATCTTCAATCTTGGCATGTGTCAAGAGAGGTAGATAGGTGAATCAAAGAGTGTAAAGGATGAGGAAATGGGTGCTGCCTCCTGCTAGTTTTTTGAAGCTTAATACAGACGAGTCATCTCATGGAAATCTAGGCTCGGTTGGGATCAGCGAGATTGGTAGGGATTCTACTAGTGTAGTGGTTTTGATTTTCATAGTTAACAAAGGTGTGTAAACCATTAATCGAATGGAAGGTTGGGTGATTTTACATGCCTTAAGGAGAGCTTATGAGTTAGGATGGAGGAAAATGATTTGTGAGGCTGATTCTCAAGTTCTAGTTAATTTGCTTCTTGAGAAGAAGACCTCTGATTTTTGTTGGCAGCTATCAGTGATTGTGCAATAGATTCTACAGGTTAGTTCCTGTATGGATTCAATGATATTTGCCCATATTCCTAGGGAATGGAATAGGGTAGTTGATTGCCTGGCAAGATGGGGATCAAAAGAATTGGAAGACCAAAAGTTCGATGGATGGGAGCAAATGCCTCACGCACTTCACCAAAATCTGGAGAGGATTTTGGCAGAGGATAAGAGTAGTACTGGAGTGTAACTCTCTTGTTATTGTTGTTTTTTGTGGTTTTGTTGATTCCTGAGGTGATGGCCTCAGGCGGCTTTGTAATTTGGTTTTCCTTGATTTAATAAA